>CM076575.1:112427775-112793795 GCA_034641835.2 Pinus albicaulis
ATGTTGGAACACCTAATCCTACATGGGTAAGTGTGGAATATGAAAAGTCACAATGGAGTCCAAGTGACCTTGGAATGTGAAACCAAGAGTCACACCATTGTACTATAAATGTACATCTTTGTATAATGGAAAATAAGAAAGCCTCACGCTTATCCTTCATTGTGTTGAGTTCTCTTGTGTGTGTGTGTTATCTTTCTCATACACCATGTGTGTGCCTTAACATGGTATCAGAGCGGGCGATTGCTGGCCCTGCTTCAAATTGAGTGAGCCATTTGTGTTTATGGCCTGTGCATATCTGCAAAAAATTTGATAATTTTTGCAGCACTCAGAGATTTCTGCAGTAGTGTTTTTGCCTCCATTCAGAGGTGTTTTGAAGAGGAGCAGCATTCAGTGATTTTGCAGCATTCATAAATTTTATCTTGGAGAAGGAGCAGCATTCAAAATCCTTGGCAGCATTCAGAAATTGGTTTGGAGACGACCTTGTGCATGCGAAGGTTTCCTCAACTTATTTTTCCATTGAAAAATTTACGCATTTTAATTACCGCACCATTTGGAGGTACCTTTGGAAAAGTGTTTAAAATGAGTTTTGGAAAATTACGGGTTGTTCCTAGAAGATTTTACGAGTTTTTTTTTTTCATTTAAAAAAAAAAAACCTCTTGTAAATCATTTTTGCAAGTCTACAAGTTCACATAAGAATTATTAACGTATCTAAAAGAAAATTCTCTTTATTTAGAAGAAAATGTAGATTTCTGTTCTTCTACTACATTGTTTTAAGTAAAAAATAAAAAATAAAATAAAAATAAAAAATAAAAAATAAAAAAAATAAAAAATCCTGGCAACTTCCCACTACACCCAACCCCCGCTCACATCCCACTCGAGCTCGACCCTCTCCAGTCTGCGTTCAACAACACTCCTTCCCATGCTCCCACCACATCCGCCTCCCCCCTTACGCATATACGCTCCTCCCATCACTACAATCGATAACCAATACACCCCCGCTGTCAACATTGCTCCAAAATCTCAGCACTTCTCCCAACAGCGCGCTCACTCAACTGTCCTCCCTTCTCCCTGCGCAGACCCCCTCAAACCCTTCGACTCCTTTCATCACTTACGTCTGGTTGCTCGCCTTCCGGCCCTCACGGACATAAATGTTTTTACCGTTCTTCATTCTTTAAAATTCAACCTTTTCTAAAATTCCCTCCCCTCTCACGATTTTTAAAAATTCGACCTGATGTTTTGAAATTCCCCCATTTTAAATTAATCCCTTTCCCATTAACAATACCGCACCTATTTTTAAATCGATTTTTGTATTTAATTCTTTAATATTAGTCCCCCTTCTCATATAATAAATCCCTCCATAAAATATCCCCCCTCCCCCATTAATAAATCCCCTCCATTTTAATTCGTTCCCCCCCAAATATAATACTCCCTCCATTTTATTTTTTAAATTTCAATTTTTAATTTTTAAATTCCTCCCCATTTATAAACTAATCCCCATTTTAACTCATCCCTTGTAAAATTAATACTCCTTTACTTTTAATTAAATCACCCCCCTTCCATTTTTTAAATAATCCCTTTTTAAATTCCCCATTTTTAATTAATTTATTTTTTAATTTAAAAAAAAAACGACGAGAGAGAGAGAGAGAGAGATATGAAACAATGAGAAATAAAAGAATTGACATATGAAGAATATGGACTGAATATATAGAGAAAATTGCAGGTTTGGTATATATAAGGTGGTGATTTTATGAAGAATTGACATTTGAAGACAAGTTTGCCATCATTGAAAACAACTCTTTGAAGAAAAAATTTAGCTGCCTTAAAGGCTTCTTGCATAGTTTTCAGCTGCACATATTTTGCAAAGATATTGTATTGCATTGACATTGTATTGTGAGTAGATATTGCTTCTTCATAGTTGCAATTAGTATTTGGGTTGTTGAAAAATTGTTGATTGCCCTCCATCATTTGAGGAGCAGATTTTGTACTTTGAGATTTCCATAGTTGGAAATTCTTTTGAGTCATTTGTATTTCTTGTTGCATCACATTGTAAACGGGTGCATTTTCGGTTGTAGCCGACACCCTTTCATTTTTGAGCCTAAGTTGTTGAAATGGCCAAAATCAATGAGGTATTAGTGTTGTTGAATAACCTCATTCATTCAAATGTTGATGATGTGATAAAAATGAGCAAGGATGCTCTTTGTAATATTCAGATTTGTTTACAAGATGCACAAGAGAAGATTGAGTTTTTGCAGTTGGAATCTCAGCTCCAACAAGATGAACTTCGGCAAAAGAGTCACCATTCTGAACCTGTTTCTGTTCAGAAGATTGTGAAAGACTCTCATCAGAAGAAAGAAGATAAAATTGCAAATGATTCACATTCAGTTCCTTGTACTAGAGCAGATGTACATGCAGATGCAGCAGCGCAACCTGCACTTCTCAAGCCCATCGTCAGACCTTGGGAAGAGCTTGTCCACAGCAAGCACAGCACTGGTCTTGGATATGACAAGGATGTGTCCTTTCATATTCCAGACTACACCAAGCCCATCATATTTCAGAGTGCCGGATTCCTGTATGACAGTTCACCTGCAGCTGTTCCAGATCCTGCTCCACAACAACAATCACAGATCGAGAAATGCCAACACTGTGATCGAGTTGGCCATACGAAAGATCATTGTTTTGATCTTCATCCATGCAAGCACTGTGGTCGACACACTCATTCTTCAGACAGATGCTTCAGAAACAAGCCTCCTGTAAGAACAAAGATTCATCTTGGATGGATCGCTTCTTGGCAATGGGCATCAGCAGCCAAGAAGATGTTTAAGACACATGTCAGAACTTGTTCATGGATATTGAGCAAACTTGCAGTTGAGTTTTCGCCATCATCTCACCTTGTCCCTGACAGGGGGGAAAATGGTGGTCATGTACAAGCTTCGACGACAAATCAAGCGAGCCTGAGCCACAATCTCTCATTCCATGTTCAAAGTTGTAGCCAGCAGTTCAAGCGAGCCTGAGCCACAATTCGTCATTCCGGATTCAGAGATGTAGCCAGAGACATGGATGCCCATGAGCATGCCTTCGGTTGGTGGACAACCTTAAACCATCATTTTTGGTTGGTGGATAACCTAAAACCATCACAGGTAGTAGACCTCCCTTCTTTTAGGTCGAAGGTCTCCCTTTCATATATGAGGAACACTTCCTCTAGCAGAAGCCTTCAGCTTCTTGCCAGCATTGGTTGAGTTCCAGGAAATGCTTCAAGCATTCCAAAGTTGTTGGTAATCCTAAAGCCATCACAGGTAGTAGACCTCCCTTCTTTTAGGTTGAAGGTCTCCCTTTTTTATGAGGGACAATTCCTCTAGCAGAAGCCTTCAGCTTCTTGCCAGTTTTGGAAGAGTTCCGGGAACTGCAACAAGTATTGCGTTCTAGTGTTTGTGGTCATCCTAAAACCACCTCTTTTTTCCAACATTTCAGAGAGTTGATTCAGCCCAAGTGTTGCCATGTATACTTTGCAGATTTGTATTACAACTCTTTTCTTGGACTCACACATACCCCTTCGGATTAAGGGGGGATGTTGGAACACCTAATCCTACATGGGTAAGTGTGGAATGCGAAAAGTCACAATGGAGTCCAAGTGACCTTGGAATGTGAAACCAAGAGTCACACCATTGTACTATAAATGTACATCATGTATAATGGAAAAAATAAGAAAGCCTCACGCTTATCCTTCATTGTGTTGAGTCTCTTGTGTGTGTGTGCTCATCTTCCTCATACACCATGTGTGTGCTTCAACATGGTGTTTAACACTATATATTTTTCAAAAATATTTTAACAAGAAATTTAAATAAACTATTTGAAGTTCTATGTTAATAAATTTAATTTTATATGTATTTATATATGGAAAAAAAATGAAGTTTTTATGGTTAAAAATTTTATTTAGTCTTATATACTTTATTTAACATTGAAAAATACAATTTAAACAATAAAAAATTTACATGTGAAGAAATTTGATCCCTCTCAATTTATGTTAAATCTTTATTTAAGATGATGAATTTATGCTAATATAAATCCAAAAAACTAACCAACATATAAATTAACTAAATTACATATAGATTATTATTTCATTAAAATGATAACATTACTTCCATATTCCTTGTTAATGTTAAGGTTATAACGATATTAGTAATAATGAATTCGTTGGACAATTACTGAATTAATTATTTCGTTTAATTTATTAACTATTGGTTCATTTACTGTAGGAACAAAGCTGAAGCCCAAATATTGAAAATTTGGGGCTTCATATTCTGTTAATCTTTGCTTTAACTTGACTTTGTGTCCCAGGTTGGGCCGAAAATTGAATGATAGAGATTTAAGTCATTGTGATTTTCTTTTGAAAAGTTGGCATTTGACCGGAAGGCAGAATCTCATTGTCATAAAACTATTCATTATGAAGAGAGATGGGCTGCAGGCATGAAGAACGTTTGAGATTCCATGAGTCACTCTTAGAATTCACCCACAGGTAAGCTACCATCCAATAGGATTTCCGCTTGAGCTAAGATCTTAGGAATATATCTCTAGAGAAACACATATATAATAAAACTCTTTGGCCAACTTTTACTAAATGGGAATTCTAATATGCTTTGTCTAATACCAAAATACTTCACATTTATTGTGGGGAATTTCAGGTCTCAAACTAGAACCCTATAATCCAAAATTATTTAGAAAGGAAGTGGTCAGTCGGTTGGCCCCTATTGGTAAGAAAAATTGAATACTCGTCAATTTGTTTAGTTTGGTCGAATTATAATTTGTTTGGCTGCTGTAGAACCTTCGTTCAAGTCAACCAGAATATGGAGTAAAGCTGGACGTTAGACATCAAATTGGACTCATTTTAAACTGGAAATTATTTGCTCCGCCTACCCGGTGGAAATAGTCATAGATCCTTCCATTATCCTGTAGAAATATTGGCGAGAAGTCCAATAGTGTCATAGCTAGTGTATTTGTGAGATTGCAAAAGCAATTTATGGAATGGTTCTTATAATATAGTTGTGCAAAATGAATATCGTAAAGCTTTCAGAGCAAGTGGAGGAAGGACACACGTGAGTGGATCTTTTCTTTGCATTTCATTAATTTTCTTTGCACTCTATATAATGAATTGGAGATTCGTTTAGCTACTCTCTCTACGTAAAGGACTTGCAACTGTGTAAGTTATGGAATAATTGCGTAATTTAGTAGTATAACGGTTCCACTGTTAGAGCACTCACCGATAGAATGACCATTCATAAAAATAGTATTTTCTGATTTCAAAGTTATTTGTGAGGCACTGAAAAATACCAAAAATAAAATGTTATCTAAATGAGGAATTGCTCTATAAACTGCCATGGATATTCAACTATATAATTCATCACAACATATCATTATATTAAAAATTTGATCATTTTACACTATTACATTTTTATTAAATTTTAATATTTGTAGATTTTACTCTAATTAATGCATGCATGCGAATGAAAATGATGCAGAAAATTGAGAACAATAATGTAAAATCACACACACACACATAAGAAATACGATATGATTTGGGAAACCCTTTCAAGGGAAAACCCAACTAGAAGGCGAGGTCACTCTGCTCTTTTTCATTGTGTGGAAATAAGGCTACATGTACAAAGAAGTAAGGCATGTGGCCCGTGGGCTGCTACAATGCATAAATCTTCTCTGTGTGCTATACCTCCAATCTCTCTTTGTTATCTTTTCTTGACTTTGGAACAAATTATCTCAAAATAATGGAATGCCTCTTCCTCCTAGTGGCTCAGTTACAACACAACCCAGTAGCTTGCTAGTGGTTAAGTTTGACTACCTCAACTCTTAATCAGAGTTAGAATATAGAATCTTCTAGAGTCCTTTGTATCAAAATCACATAGCTAGCCCATTTTCCATGAATAATGGGTTTTGATGCGACATCCTCTCGAACCATGGTGGTGAAAACAAGAGGGTTTAAATTATTAGTGGCATAAATTTCACATACAGAATCTGATTGATGTGATTTTTGTGTTGTTGAAATGGCCTCTTTGTGTAGAATACAATGAAAAGGTGCACGCTAAAGAGGAAAATATTTGCCCCCAAAAACATCATTTGATGCCTCAAAACACTCTCAAAATGTTTCAAACCTCGTTTTTCCAAACTAGGTCACACCGATAAAAACGGTCTCGTGAGATGATTCCTTGACTTTTTCCACTTTGAATGCATCAAAATGGATGAAAACCAATATAATGATCCAATGCAGATCACACCTCCCCATTTTGGGAGGCTTTTGGTCCCCAAAATCCTCTATTGAATGAGGTGAGGAAAATGTTTCCTCTTTCTTCTCTCTAGTGTACCATTTAGCTTTGTTTGGTATTTTTCCCTTCAACCCAATCTCCCAAAGGCTATGTTGCCTCTGTCTTGTAGTTCTAGACCTCCAATACATAAATGTATCTTCTTTCAAATCTGCCTAAGAATTTGGTGTCAAATCCTCCACAGAAGGTAGGACTTGTTCCTCTTCCTGATCTAGCATGGAAGGCTCATAGAGTTTCAAATTCTCTACATTCACAACTTAGTTAATATGCATATATGGTGGTAAGCTGAGTCGATAGGCATTATCACCCACCTTTTCCAGTATCTCAAAGGGACCATATCTCAGAGGCTTGATTTTCTTACCGGCCCTTAAAACCTCTCCTTGTTTAAATCTATCCATATTTTGTTGCCCACCTTGAACGATTTATTTTTTCTATGTTGATCATGCCTGGCCTCAAACTTCTCATGTGACTTTTGTAATGTTTCTTGTACCTATAGATGGATCTACCTGATCTCCTCTATAAAAATTTTAGCCCTCAAATCATCTCCTATAAGATATTCCCTCACACCTTGTTGTTCAAATGCAATATCCAAAGGTGAAGGTGGAAAATATCCAAAACAAGTTCCAAATGGAGACTTTCCTATAGAAGTGTGGACTACTCTATTGTAAGAATGTTGTATATATGCCATATTTTCATCCCATGTCTACAGATGTTTTTGGTTGTATACCCTCAGAAGATGCACCAAAGTCCTATTGACTACTTATGCTTGCCCATTTTTTGTGGATCGATCGTTATAGATCTTTTCAAATTTGTGTCATTTTTCTCCCACAATGTAGTCCAAAATGCATTGAGAAATATTGTATCCCTATCTGAAACGATGCTCCTTATTAGCCCAAAGTGGAACCAAACCTTTTAAAAGAATAACTTTTTGTGTCTTTCTTGCTGATGGTATTTTTATATGATCCAGTAGATTAGTAAAGTTCTAAAAAATTAAAAGTGCTCAAAAGTGCTCAAAACTAGTGCCCAAAAATAGATCTTGTCACCCGAAATCCAATGCAACTTGAATCGCTCAAAACCGATATCATATGCTTCTAATATCATATTTTGTTCATTTTCCTAAACAACTAAAAAATTTGCAGGTTAGTTAGGTACACTGACTAGGTAGTTTGTACACTAATTAGGCAAGGTGACTAGGCAGGGTGACTGTGTTTGAAGATCCAATGATAGGTTGCCAAGTTTCCTCATCTTATTGGTAGAAATTTTGTGCATTTTGATTGGTTGAAGGTCAGTTTGAGATGGTCCAATGAATGGAAGACATGTAGGCCAATGGATGGCCGCCACGTGGCCTCCCAATAGTTGTACACAATTTTGGTTATCGACTGAATGAGCATCCCAGGGATTTGAGCGAGCGACCTGCCAAGTAGAAACACAGAGTCTTACTGCTCCACGATGATTAGTTCTTACTATCTTATGTATCGACGTTATATTTAAAGTTTATGCTATAGGCAATTGGGGGATGGGGCCAAGGTTAAGCCCTGGTCCCCGGTTACCCCAGACCCACGAGACCATAAGTCGAGTGCCAGGGGATTGGGCCTAACCCCAACCCAAGCCATGATTAACACATTATACCACAGTTCAATGGAAAACTATAAAACCCCGTTGGTAAAACCATAACACAACCAAAATTTTGGAGCATGGTTGGAGTAACCGTTTGGCACAGAATTCAAACTTGACCCCGATTATATATATATCACAAACACATTCAGGGCCAAGGTTAAAGTTTGGGTGCATAGTTTCAAACCTGACCATGGTTGCATATAACCCAACCTTAGTTGCAGAGCGGGTTAAAACCATTGGTGCAAAAATTTGAACCGACCGAATTTGACGACAGAAAATGCACCACGTGACCCCATCATATCCACTCACGGGATTAGTGGGAATTTAAAATAAGCGATAATTTACACCCAATCTGACGCAAATATCTCCAACACGAGGAGAATTTTTCGCTCAATGGTGCTGAAAATGGCGGAATTCATAGGATGGTTAGCAGGAGAGTGCAGTTTGTAGATAAGTTAACAGCAAAATTTCACGAGATAATAACTTCTTCAGTTTTTTGCCAAATTGAGCCTGAAAAGAGCCCAACTAAAGGTTTTTTACTGTTTTGGAGCCATTGGGGACATTTTTTTTTCATTTGGGGCACTGCAAATCCATATAAACACATATTTAAGAACAAAGAGGGCCAACATTGGAAGTTGGACCAAGGGATGTAGTCCAGGAGGGGTGACTTCATCATTTTGTTGTGTTTAATTATAGTTGATGGTATTATAGTCTCAATTTTTATGTTACAAAAATGAGTTTAAAACACTTAATTTATGTTCTTTGCAACTTCCCTAATTGCATAAAAGACATAAAATTTAACATGGAAATTTCATCAAACCTTCAAGTTTTCAAATACAAATCAGTTTGGTATCAGAGAATTGGTTCTTTGGTTGTATTGAAGTTTTAATTATGTTGCAAGTGTTTTATGATGCTTACAAGGTTGAAGCTCGAAAGAGGATAAGAAAATATTGTGGAAACACTATGTCCTCAAGCTAGTTCAAGGAGAGAACATTTTCCACAATATTCACCACAAGTTTCACCTCAAGTGCCACCCAAGGCCTCACTAGTCACGACTCATGAAGGAGAACCTAAAAATGTATCTGAGGATTAAAAGACTTTCAGAAAAGAATTATTTCAAATGAATGAGATGGTGAAAGTTCCTTATGAAGAAAGGAACTCAAGGTTGTACGGTGAGAGCTCAAATCCTCCAAAGTAGAATGGAGGAAATGGTGACAAACCACCTCTGCCTCCACCTTTCTCCTCACCTTCATCTTCACCATTATCATCTTCTACATCAAACCCTTCACAAACACCTCCACATTCTACAAAGGGACATGGTAAAAATCCATTGTTAAAACATGACATAAAGTTTGAATTGCATGTGTATAATGGAGAATTACAACTATAACTGTGTAAGTTATGGAATAATTGGGTAGTTTAGTAGTATAACAGTTCCAGTGGTAGAGCACTCACCAATAGAATGATCATTCACAAAAATAATATTTTTTATTATTTTAAAATTATTTGTGTACTAAAAAATACCAAAAATAAAATGTTATCTACTTGGAGAATTGATTTATAAATTTCCATGGATATTCTACTATATAATTCATCACAACATATCTAATAATATTATATTAAAATTTTTATCATTCTACAATATTACATTTTTATTAAATTTCAATATTTGTAGATTTTTCTATAATTAGTGCATCCATGCGAATGAACATGATGCATAAAATTGAGAACAATAATGTAAAATCTCTCACACACACCCACACATAAGAAACACGATATGTTGTGGAAAACCCTTTCAAGGGAAAACTCGACTAGAAGGTGAGTTCACTCTGCTCTTTTTCACTGTGTGGAAATAAGGCTACATGTACAAAGAAGTAAGGCATGTGGCCCATGGGCTACTACAGTGCATAAATATTCTCCGTGTGCTATACCTCCTATCTCTCTTTGTTATCTTTTCTTGACTTTGGAACAAATTATCTCAAAATAATGGAATGCCTCTTCCTCCTAGTGGCTCAGTTACAACACAACCCGGTAGCCAACTAGTGGTTAAGTTTGACTACCTCAACTCTTAACCAGAGTTAGAATATAGAATCTTCTAGAGTCCTTTGTATCAAAATCACATGGCTAGCCCATTTTCCATGAATAATGGGTTTTGATGCGACATCCTCTCGAACCATGGTGGTGAAAACAAGAGGGTTTAAATTCTTAGTGGCATAAATTTCACATATAGAATTTGATTGATGTGATTCTTGTGTCGTTGGAAAGGACTCTTTGTTTAGAATAGAATGAAAAGGCTCACACTAAAGAGGAAAATATTTTCCCCCAAAAATATCATTTGATGCCTCAAAACACTCTCGGAAGGTTTCAAACCTCGTTTTTCCAAACTAGGTCACACCGGTAAAAACAGTCTTGTGAGATGATTCCTCCACTTTTTCCACTTTGAATGCATCAAAATGGATGAAAACCAATATAATGATCCAATGCAGATCACACCTCCCCATTTTGGGAGGCTTTTGGTCGCCAAAATCCTCTATTGAATTAGGTGAGGAAAATGTTTCCTCCATCTTCTCTCTAGTGTACCATTTAGCTTTGTTTGGTAGCTGTCCCTTCAACCCAATCTCCCAAAGACTATGTTGCCTCTGTCTTGTAGTTCTAGACCTCCAATACATAAATGTATCTTCTTTAAACTCTACCTAAGAATTTGGTGTCAAATCCTCCACAAAATGTAGGACTTGTTCCTCTTCCTGATCTAGCATGGAAGGCTCATAGAGTTTCAAATTCTCTGCATTCAAAACTCAGTAAATGTGCATATATGGTGGTAGGCTGAGTCAATAGGCATTATCACCCACCTTTTCCAGTATCTCAAAGGGACCATACCTCAGAGGCTTGATTTTCTTACCGGCCCTTGAAACCTCTCCTTGTTTAAATCTATCCATATTTTGTTGCCCACCTTGAATGATTTATTTTTTCTATGTTGATCATGCCTGGCCTCAAACTTCTCATGCAAATTTTGTAATATTTCTTGTACCTATAGATGGATCTGCCTAATCTCCTTTATAAAAATTTTAGCCCTAAAATCATCTCCTATAATATATTCCCTCACTCCTCCTTGTTATTCATATGCAATATCCAAAGGTGAAGGTGGAAAATATCCAAAACAAGCTCCAAATGGAGACTTTCCTATAGAAGTGTGGACTACTCTATTGTAAGAATGTTGTATATATATCATATTTTCATCCCATGTCTTCAGATGCTTCTGGTTGTATACCCTCAAAAGATGCACCAAATTCCTATTGACTACTTATGCTTGCCCATTTGTTTGTGGATCAATCATTATAGATCTCTTCAAATTTGTGTCCATTTTCTCCCACAATGTAATCCAAAATGCATTGAGAAATTTTGTATCCCTCATTGAAAAGATGCTCCTTATTATCCCAAAGTGCACCCAAAACTTTTAAAATAATAACTTTGTTGTGTCTTTCCCGCTGATGGTATTTTTATATGATCTAGTGGATTAGTAAAGTGCTCAAAAGTGCTCAAAACCAATGCCCAAAAATAGATCTTGTCGCCCGAAATCCAATGCAACTTGAACTACTCAAACCCAATATCGTATGCTTCTGATATCATGTTCTCGTCATTTTCCTAAACAACTAAACATTGTGCAGGTTGGTCAGGTATGCTGACTGGGCATTTCGTACACTGATTAGGAAAGGTGACTAGGCAGGGTGATTGTGTTTGAAGGTCCAATGATAGGCTGCAGAGTGTCCTCATCTTATTGGTAGAAATTTCGTGCATTCTGATTGGTTGAAGGTTGGTTTGAGATGGTCCAATGAATGGAGGCCACGTAGGCCAATGGATGGCCACCACGTGGCCTCCCAACAGTGGTACACAATTTTGGTTATCAACTAAACGAGCAACCTGCCGAGTATAAACATAGAGTCTTACTGCTCCACCACGAGTAGTTCTTACTATCTTATGTATCGACATTATATTTAAAGTTTATGCTATATGCGATTGGGGGATGGAGCCAGGGTTAAGCCCTGGTCGCCGGTCACCCCAAACCCACAAGACCACATGTCGAGTGCCACGAGATAGGGCCTAACCCTAGCCCAAGCTGCGATTAACACATTATACCACAGTTCAATGGAAAACTATAAAACCCCACTGGTAAAACCATAACACAACCACAATTTTGGAGCATGGTTGGAGTAACTGTTTGGCACATAATTCAAACCCAACCCCGATTATATATATAGCACAAACACAGTCAGGGCGAAGGTTAAAGTTTGGGTGCATAGTTTCAAACGCGACCATGGTTGCATATAACCCAACCTTAGTTGTAGAGCGGGTTAAAACCATTGGTGCAAAAATTTGAACCGATCGAATCTGACGATAGAAAATGCACCACGTGACCCCATCATATCCGCTAACGGGATTAGTGGGAATTTAAAATAAGAGATACTTTACACCCAATCTGATGCAAATATCTCCAGAATGAGGAGAATTTGTCGCTCAATGGTGCTGAAAATGGCGAAATTCATAGGATGGTTAGCAGGAGAGTGCAGTTTGTAGATAAGTTAACAACAAAACTTCACGAGATAATAACTTCTTCAGTTTTTTTCCAAATTGAGCCTGAAAAGAGCCCAACTAAAGGTTTTTTACTGTTTTGGAGCCATTGGGGACATTTTTTTTTTTTCATTTGGGGCACTGCAAATCCATATAAACACATATTTAAGCACAAAGAGGGCCAACATTGGAAGTTGGACCAAGGGATGTAGTCCAGGAGGGGTGACTTCATCATTTTGTTGTGTTTAATTATAGTTGATGGTATTATTGTCTCTATTTTTATGTTACAAAAATGAGTTTAAAACACTTAATTTATGTTCTTTGCAACTTCCCTAATTGCATAAAAGACATAAAATTTAACTTGGAAATTTCATCAAACCTTCAAGTTTTCAAATACAGATCAGTTTGGTATCAAAGAATTGGTTCTTTGGTTGTATTGAAGTTTTAATTATGTTGCAAGTGTTTTATGATGCTTACAGGGTTGAAGCTCGAAAGAGGATAAGAAAATATTGTGGAAACACGTCCTCAAGCTAGTTCAAGGAGATCACTTTTTCCACAATATTCACCACAAGTTTCACCTCAAGTGCCAGCCAAGGCCTCACTAGTCACGACTCATGAAGGAGAACCTGAAAATATGTCTGAGGATGAGAAGACTTTCAGAAAAGAATTATTTGAAATGACTGAGATGGTGAAAGTTCCTTATGAAGAAAGTAACTCAAGTTTGTACGGTGAGAGCTCAAATCCTCCAAAGTGGAATGGAGGAAATGGTGACAAACCACCTCTACCTCCACCTTTCTCCTCACCGTCATCTTCACCATTATCATCTTCTACATAAAACCCTTCACAAACACCTCCACATTCTCCAAAGGGACATGGTAAAACTCCATTGTTAAAACACGACATAAAGTTTGAATTGCATGTGTATAATGGAAAGATAACTGATGAGAAATTAGATAATTGGGTTCGTCATCTTGAAGTGTATTGCAGGATACAAAGGATAAAATATGATGAAACTGAGATTCAACATGCTTATTTAAATTTGGAAAGTGGAATACTCATTTGGTGGGAAGCCAAAACTCAAGAGGATTTCAAGAAAAGAGCTAAGATAATAAGTTCATGGAATGATTTTGTGGTTGCATTGTTTATTCAACTTAATTTTCTTAAATTGTTCACATAAATTATCAACTGGAGTTGGTAAACTTGTGAAGTGCAAGTGCACTATATGTGCTAGAAGCATCTTTTAATTCATTTAGTTTATTGGTATGATGATTGAATTTGTAGATATTTCTTCTAAGAATGTTTTTATTCTTATGTTCCTAATAAAATAAATTTAAATTACTACTAAGTTCTAAAATCAACATGCTTTATATTCTACAAAAATTGAAATAAAACATTTCTATCTTATGAAGAAATTTTAACTAATTTGTTAGTTTCTAAAAATTCTAGCAGTCTAGTGTACGAAGATAAAATCAAATTTTAAAAAAGGGTATTTATACATTTTATGTTTTTGAAATGAAATTTTATGACAATTTAACTTGTAAAGAAATAAACAAATCGCCGTTACTCAGAAAAGAAATCACTCTTGAACTGAATTTAAAAAAAAAAAAAAAAAAAAAAAAAAAAAAAAAAATCACTCATGCTTGTGAAAATTACTCATTCATAAACTGGTAAATAAATCACTCATTGCTCTTGAAATAAACCACACATGAATTTGTAAAACTATTGTTGCTCTAGAAGAAAAACTATGAATCACTCTACAATTTAATAATTCAAAAGGGAAGACTGATGAATCTACATCAAATGATAAAAGAATACTTATGAAAGCATCTATATCAAATAACAAAATGAAGTTTTGGAAGTAACTACAACAAATCACAAATTGCAATTCTGGAAACAACTATGGAAAATGACAAATTGAAATAATGAAAATAACTACATCAACTGATAAAAATGAAAACATGAAAACAACTACATTAAAAACATAAAAATGCATAACCTTCATTGTTTGCAGGGGTCCTCCACAAACAGGTGGTCTCAAACCTTCACACAAACAATCAGCTATGCATTAAATCTTCAAGACACTTCTTCATTAAAAATGATGTAAATAAAAGTTTCAACAATTCACCATATGCTTCAGAAAATTAACCTCCTCTCTTTGTTTCAATGGAGTGTTTATATAGGGGTTTCAATGTAAATTCATGGAGATTCATATGGCTAAAGATCAGAACTGAATGGACACCTATTTGCCACAAATTTTATAAAGCATAGTCCATTCCAACCTCTATTTTCTTGACTGTCGTTTATTGACTCATGGGCGCAATCTGTGTTCACGCAACTACAAAATAGGGTTCCAAAGAACCTGAAATATCTTACAAATGGTAATGAATTCGGGAAAAATTCTCAATAAGAACTTATTTAGGCTTGTGCTAAACAAAACTCATGTTTGTTTTTGCCAGATTCGATTTCGTTTGCTCGGAAAACACGTTTGAAGTTCACTGGTCAAAACTGCTGCAATTTTCCCTTGATCTTTGACTAGAGGTCCACATGTGCGATATGGGTAGAATTTGACCAACAAAAATCCATATTGGAGCTTCTAGAAACAATTTCCATGTATCGGATTTCATTCTAGATTGGTGCTACTACCTCAACCATGAAGACAGTTGCGGAAACTATAGAAACTTGAACTGTCAAACTATCATAGTAAAACCATGCATAATTCTCTTTAATTCATTAAAAATAATAGAAATAATAATAATAAACCATGTAAACATTTATGCACGAATTTGGTGCGTTTATGAAGAAATATGGTTAAAAATGATGACAATGGGTGAATGGAATGATGCGAAAATGGATGGTTTCATCAACAAAATTATGACAAATTGGAGGCTCAACATCCCCCCACACCGGAGATTTTGCATGTCCTCCTACAAGCAAAGCATTGCAAAGTTTCATAATCCAACTGGTTCCTTGTGTTCCTTTATTATGTCATTTCAACTAAATCCTTGATTAAAGCTCCAAGAGAGCAATATTGACCCTTTATCTCAATAAGATGCACTTTTCTCCAACCTTTCATTATTTATTATATGCAACTTGTGTGAAAATAAATGATGCCCACATAGTAGCATATCCAAGTACTTGTCACTATTTTAATTGTGCTCAAATAGTTCAAGTCTTGGTAGAATACTATATTTTGAATAACAAATCAAGACTTTTACTCTGTCTATATAATGTGATTTCCATCTTTGTGAATTTCATACCATTAGTATGGTAAAAAATGGTCATAGATTGCAGCCCATAATGATTGTCTTCATATCTTCCATGCATAGAAAACAATCATATTTCAACAATGTTATCAAATAGTTTATTAAAGAACTCACAAACTAATGAATGAATAAGACTTCACAATGTGAATCTTTTGACAAAATGAGTTGCACATAACATCAAATAAGAGTTGTTGTTCAGGGTTATACAACATATCAAAGCCTAAAATATGCTTCCGAGTGGTTTCAAGAGTGTGTGAACAAAGCCTTGTTGCAATCTTCTTCTTGTGGCTTTGTACTCATCATTTATTGGCTGCAATTAAAAATATGAAGATGAGCAGTATGAAACATGATTTAAGTGATCCATGTACTTTTTCATAATGTGCTAAAAACATGTACCATGAAGTCAAGTTTTTATATTTGTAAAATAATTCTTTTTCTCAAGAACATCATGTTGATGGACCATAAAGGAAAGCATGGATTAACAAGAAGAGAATGTTTAAACAAGAGAGTGGTGAAAGCATAGAAGAAAATCATTATGACCATGGAAAATAATGAGATGATTGCATGGGTGGCAGGACTTTATTGATAAAGAATCAATCATAACTTGTGGGACTGGTTGTTAAAAGGTATGGAAAAACATAATGGGAGAAAAATTAGAACTACATGTTTACAATAGCTTTTCATCAAAATTTCTAGATTTTTTAACAATTTAAAAAGTTTAAGGCTAGTTTTACCTCAAGTTTACATTTTGGAATTCGAGAAGAGAACATGATCTGATGGTTGATTTTGTGTTGATTTGGCTTAGGTACTCTTCTCCAGTAATCTTCTCCATGATACGTTGACCTCCACTTTGACTTGCTCTTACGTAATGTACATTTTCATGTAGCAGATTTATTTTTTTATTTTTTTATTTATTTTTATTTATTTTATTTTTTTTAAATTTTTTTTTTTTTTTTTCCATTTCAAATGGAAAATCAAATTCTCTTGTAATATATAAGGTTGTTTCTATTAATATTATGCATCGTCCCACAAAAAATCTCAGCCAATGGGTGCACAGATCTCGAGAAAAATGACAAATGGTTGTAGGTGAAAGTGGCGATTTTCTTGAAAAATACACACTAGAATTTTCTGAAATTTTCCGTGTTCATTTACCCTACCTCAATTCATTTACCATAAAAATTTCAAGCCCAAAGGATGCACGGTTTGCAATTTATGATCAAATCAATTTCTGCTATGTTTCACCTTTCACGCTGTCAAACGTTGCAATAAAAACATATGCCACGAACTCATTTTAAGGCCAAATTGAGTGATTCAAAAGGGAAACCATGTATTTTTACCTTTTCTACCGCCACATTCCTTCATAATCTCATTTTGATGAAGAAAATATGTTACTGTGCAAAAATACTGAAATCTGCCCTAATATGTCTAATATGGTGAAAAATGAAAATCTGCCTTTAAAACCCACTGAGAAGTCTCGAAAAATTGCACTTAAAAAAAAAAAAAATTGTCCGCGTTTTACTCAAATTATCATATTCTGAGAAAACCGAGAAGCTCAGAATGTTTTTATTTATGCTCCAATCTCTTGCAATATTTGTGCCAAAACTACCTCTGGAAAAAAACTGCTACAACAAAAACAGACTACTACAACAATAACTGCAGAAACTGCAACTTTCTGTAGCTGTTGCAAAAAAATGTCAATTTTTGCAGAAAATTGTTTTCTTTGAGTTTGAATTGTGTACTGTATGATGAAGTAGAAACCATGAAACATAATGCATATTGACTAAAATATGCCCAAATTTATTATTTTTCTTGAAAATGAAATGAATGAAGAAGTGTTGTAATGGTGCCATCATGTTGCTGTTGAATGACAAAAAGATGAACATGCTGCTACAAGGAACCAACAAAATGTATTGCTGCATGTTGTTGTTGATCCATAAAACCATTAGTCTTCATCAAAGCCAAAATTCATGGTACAATTCTTACCAAGTGAATGAATGTGTCAAAGTCGAGCATGGGAAGAAATCATTGGATTATCGATCGATGATGAAAATCATTAACCAATGCAAGACAACTCACCAATAATGTAAATGAGTGTCAAGGGACCTAAGTGCATCTTGACAGGGACAAATGAATGTGTTGAATTCGAGTCACCTGCAAGATCTGACAATCAAGAGACATTGTTGTATTCCCATTGTTGTCAACGAAGAGGCTTGCCATTGATGTATGCAAGTTCCAAGGCACTCCAAATAATCTTTGTTCTTGATCCCAAATAAGGTGTTGAGGTCGATGGGACAAGATTTGTTGTAAGGTGGATCTTAAGGAATTCCACATCATCCATCTCAAGCATAGAACTGAAAATGATTTGAAGAACCATAATAAAATATTGAAACCATCATGAAGTTGCAGAACTTATTGTGAACTTTGCTCACTGGTTGCCTGGTTTTCAAGCAAAGCTCATGTCCAATTGCGCCAGCAAGTTGGTTTTCACAATAGGACTTATTTTTCTCTTTACTTATTTTATTTTATTTATTATATGTCCCACTCTACTTGAAAAATAAATCTTGTTCAAGTATATGAATACTTCCAATGGAACCATGTCTGTAACAAGATGATAGATAAACTCATATGCAGGTTTGAAAGATACTCTTTGATATGTACCAATATATGAGAGACCAACTGTCGTGATTGAGATGACGTCAAAAGATACTAAAGAATGGAGAAATGGTATCCGATGACTGTATTGAACCAAGGTTCAATGTAATCTTGTCTTCCTTGGCTTCTTGCTATCATGTCATGCAAGTCTTCAGAGATGTGATCTCCATTTATAGAATCTGGTGATAGGCATGCAAGAAAATTTTCAATCTCAGGTTCCAACAATTTCTCTTTTTCAATGGGCATCCATGATTCTTGGACCTTATCTAAATCTTCTTCTTCTAGTTGTTGTTCTTCAATGGCATCTGGAGAACCATTTTGTAATACCTCAACAATGTAAATGGATTGAGGTTTTTTATTGTTGGGGAGATGAAATGGTTGTGCAAGTAGTGGAGTGGGAATGGATCTTTGGGATACTTGTGTGGTTGGTAATAGAAAGGTTGAATTGAGGTCAACTGAGGGTGATATTGATGTTGTGGTGGAGGTGAATGGTATTGATAACATTGATATTGGTATTGAGGATAGAGAGGGAAAGATTGAGGATATGGTGGATTTCCTTTGTAGGTCCTTTGCCAAATTTGTTGCCAAGATTGTTTTTGAGGTTGGGATTGAGATGTCCAAGGTTTCAAAGGTTGGTTTTGAGGTTTAGATTGAGATTTCCAAGGTTTCCAAGGCAAGGGTGTTTACCAATTACTTTGAGATTGTTGTGCATAACCTTGAAATTGAGAATTGAGATCTTGCATCATACCAGGTTGATGAGGCTGCCTTGGTCTTCTTGGAGCTACATAACAAGATTGTTCCATTGTTTGATTTGCTTCCTGGTAAACTGCCTTTAACCCTAGTAATGATGGACAATATTTAGTAGTATGTGATCCTGCACAAATGTCTCAAATTTTAATGTTATCAAGTGGACATTCATGAAAAACATGTTTCTTTCTACATTTAGGGAAAAATATAAATGAATTAGCATTCTCAACTTTTTGCTTGTTTTGCATTCTTAGCATGTTAATTTGTTCATTTAAATTATCAAGAATGTTTAGCAATTTGTTAAGTTCAGTTTTACTTACCAATCCTGATGGCGACTTACTTACTCTTGCCATAAATGGATCTTGAGGGGATCTTCATACTTTTCTTTTCCTCTTGATATGTTCTTGAAAAATTCACAAATATCTTGAAATGAAAATTGATAGGCATCTCCTTTTCCCACCAGATTAATAAGATCAATCCATTCACCCTTTATAGCATTTAGTAGGAGAATTTTTAATGTGTCTGATCCTAAATTATGCAATTTAGATATTTTGATATTATAAGTAAATCTCTCTGTTAGCCACCTATAAAATTTGTCATATCAAAAGGTGGCTAAATCATTTTTGAAGCCTTAAAGAAACAAATTTTATTGAAAAAATTGTTGATTCTTGAAGTCTTGTGAAGCCATCATGCCCTTTATTTAATCTTCACTATTGTTTCCTATTTCAAACTCAGAAATTCTATTGTTTTCCATGAAGAAAAGACTGCTGCAAAACTCCGTTTTTCCCCTCCTTTCACTTCAAAATTAACCTCTTTTTATTCCCCTTTTTTCCCATAAATTTCCTCTATTTTTCATTTACTCCCCTTTCCCCTTCATGAAAATCCCTTTTATAAGGTTTAAAACTCATTTTAAACCTTATCGAAACCCCCAAATCCATCAAAAAACCTTGAAAATTTCATAAAAAATAAGTTTTTTAACTATGGGCTTAAGCCCCTTTGGGCTAAGTCCTGAACCACTTCCCCACATGTGCCCTGGAATTGGAACCAAGCGCTAATAGTCCCGTGCACTTATCGCATCGAAAGCGATCGGTGAGCGTAAGTTTTTGTGTTATATACCTCCGATCCGATGAGCCCCTTTGTATTTAACCCTCGATCCCTTGTTTCATTCACATAACCAAAGGCCCACAATCAGGCGCTTAAACTTATGAATGAACCTTGTCCGATCATATTTTTCCTTTGTATATTCACAAAAACCCATTTTCCTATGTTTTGCATTAAACCCGTTGGTGCAATGTTTTGAATGATAAAAACTGTTGATCCAAAGGTCGATCCACGGTCTAAAAGATCTCGCATTAGAGATTTTCTAAATGGGTATATTGAAAAGGCCCGTACCATTGTTCCGATGCGATTGGCCCTTCATATGTTTAAACCCTGGTTCTTTTAACCTTACGCATATACCCTGAGGCCCCGCAATCGGGTGCCAAACCTTATATATAACCCGCTCGATGAAATAAAACCTTTGTATTTCATAAAAAAATACGTTTTTCATGTTTTACACCAAGCCCGTCGTTCATTGGTCGGAGCTTTTCTCCACCCTTTATCATCAACCAATCAGACGGCCAACGCAATATCATGTCGGAAGTTTTCATTGGGTGCATTATATATTTTATTTACCACCTCCGATTGGTTGCCTCCCAATTCATTTCCCACCATCGATCTGATCTGCAGATCGATGGTCCACATCCAATCGCATAGGCGCTCCCCTATCCATTACCCCCACAGATCGCGAAAGCTCCGATTACATCTGGGCCATACATGTGTCAAGATTTGATGGCCCAGATTGCACCCCTCGACCTTTGTTAAAAACATTCATCCCCACTTTATAATATTTTTCAAGTAGATCTCAGTCATTGATCTCTGTAGATCAATGACTCATATTAACCCTTTCTCCTCTTTGTATATTTTTCCAGTTAAACCCTGATTAAATCTCCACCGTTGATCCTTTACATTTAATAACCTAGATTAATCCCGACAGGCCCAACTCCTATGGGTCGTGCCTTCCTCAGATTTAGTCTCAGTCATCCAATCCTTGATCCAACAGCTTAGATTGAAACTACCCTACCTCTTTCTGACTATGCATCTTACTTGCCGGCACGTACGATCTGCAACATCAGATCTACGCCCCTCCATCCAACGGCTTGCATTAAGTTTCACATTTTTTCTGCGACAGAGGTTTAATGCCAAAAAATTATGCGAAAAAGGTGATTTTCATCTGGACACATGGCGGGCGGTGGACTGTATCGTGTTTTTTTGGGGAAATTTGGAAACCACTCAAAAATAACGCGAAACCCGTGGTTTTCTCAAGCCAAAACCATTTTCCCTTTTACACTACGACCCATTGCGTTCCTCGTTCGTCGTTGATCTCTGCGGATCAACGACTAGCATTCAATCTGGCCATTACATTATCACCCTCCACTATACACCAAGGGACTTCTTAGATCAATCTTAACCGTTGATCTCCATGGGCCAAACCAATCTGATGGCCCAGGATCGTCTGGGAAACCCCAAATTTCCTTTCAACATATTTCCTCCGTCAAAGGAATTTTCTCTCATTTCCTTTGTATTTCTTCTATTTTCACAAAAAGCGACCCTTCTTCGTTGTATTTCCCCGAATGCTCTCGACCGTTGATCTTTCCAAGATTGACGGATCTGACTTAATTTTCTCCACCACTTGTTCATCAACCGCTCTCCTTTTGACCTCAATGCACAATCTCCGCTGTTGAATGCTCTCATCCAATGGCCATGCTCCTAACCGCAACCTCTAAAGTAGTTTTACCCAATACGCATGATTTTATTAACTTTTATTTTATTGTGCAGGTTTCAAAGGTTTTTACCATTATATTAAAGGAAAACCAAAGGCCAGGGATGATGATCCCCCACGCCTTTGTTTATAAAAGAAAAGCCATCTACAGGGTTCAACACCACGTTTCATCAGTGTATCATGGGCACTGATGCCATATGAACCCTTTGTACACATGCACATCAACAAGACACAGTAAAATTTAAAGAGTATCAGTGTTAAAGACCTAACCACACCAAAAATGAAGAATTGAAGATTTTTTTCACAATTTTGATGGATTATGGCTAAGATCGAAAATAAAAAGCCTAATCCACTAAATTAAACACAGTCAAAGAAAAAAAGACAAAGAATTAGGCCTAGTTAATCCTAATACACAGAACTAAGCAGATTAACAGTGTTTAAGGAAAAATCAAAACATCCGTCAGTTCGAGAGAGCCCCTGTTGCCACATAAGAGGCTAATTGATTCCTCTCAGCTACCAAAGCCACCTATAGCCTAAAATCATTCAAAATAGGGCCGAGATATGATTATAACAGAGGATATTTGCCTCATCACAACCGAACAGTTAATTCAGCCAAAGATGTATTGCAAAAATATCAGCATAGTTATTACAAGATGACACAAAGCCTAAAAGTCAACAAAATCATCCCACCGAGCTTAATTCTTAATGTAAAACAATTAATACAGAGGAAATATTTGTAATCTTCTCCATCGAGCCCCTCAAAGGCCGAGAAGAATTTATCTGTATTAATTGAACCTTGAAGATATTTTATCCCATCCCACCTCCTCATTTCTTCTATAAATACTTCTGTAGAAGATGAGAAAATGTTGGTTGTAGAACTTTGAAATATACTTGTGCTCGAAAATTTCTATGTGTAAATAGTATTCAAAGGCTCTTGAAGCTCTGTTTGTGATCGAATAGTTAGGCTAAGAAGTGAAGATGATTGTTGAACTGAAACATTAGACCTGAAGACTGTAACTGGTTTGACATCAATAACAAGATGTTTCTT
Organism: Pinus albicaulis; assembly: GCA_034641835.2. NCBI lineage: Eukaryota > Viridiplantae > Streptophyta > Pinopsida > Pinales > Pinaceae > Pinus > Pinus albicaulis. The sequence continues at coordinate 112,450,816 of CM076575.1, forward strand.
GGGATCCTGGTCTATATCACTGGTGAAGTGATCATTTCTGTGTAATTGCTTTCCTTTTGTGTATGCCATATTTTCCATTTATTCTATGATAAAGAACAACAAGCATAGAGTTAGGATTTACTGTTTACAGTACCCTTCTTTGACTGATAAGCTTTATCTCAATTTTTTCCTTTAAATCGTGTGTTTAAGAATGATTCAATACAGTCAAGCAGTTAGGAATGCTGGCGTTCCCTCGTCCTAATGTTTACTTTAAACATTATTCTTGAATATTATTTTCATTATCTTCTTAGTAAAGTTAGACTAGAAAAGTGATGGTGTGCCCTGTTTTCTAGCTTCTTTCTCCAAAGGTAAGTTCTGAAATTTTCCCTTAGTGTTTGCTGAAAGCAGACTAGATTTAAAAGTATCTTATCTGATCTTAAGTTGCACTTTGTTTCTCTTATGTGTTTTTCATCCTTTCTGAAGGTAATTATGCAGATTACTGGATTTTTTGTCTCTTGAGTTATCTTTAATACGAGCTTGTCCAAAGAGGCTTACGGTGAGCCCTACCCTTTGGTTGGTTTTAAATAGTTGCTTAAAAGGCTTTTCTTGTTTGGACAAACTATAAATCCTAGTTGAAATTATTATCTGTTTCCACCCCTCCAACACTTTTATTGTTTCCCTCCCATCATTTAATCTCAAAGATCTTGTGATATAGATGAATTTCCCCTTGGATCACTCTTGAAGTTGTTTCTTAATTAAACCCTTTTATGACTTCATAGCCCAATGGACTAAAAACCAGAGTTATATCTATCTAATCAGCGGAAGCTTGTTTTGATTGCTTGCAAATTCACACCTTTGAAACTCTTTCCTTTAGGACTTTCCACTCAAATAATAATCATGCTCAACCATCCAAAACAAACAAAAAACCCTCGGTCTTCATAACTAGCCTAATATCATTACCCAAAAGCTTTAAAGATAAATCAATCTTTGCACTTTATTGGAGAGATCCCTCTCTGGATTCAGGAGGGCTAGATCCTAGAATCCCAAAGTGGTTCAAGTGTTCTCTCCGCAGTTCTGGTCTCACCAATCTACTGGAATTACGGGGAGCTAACACTCTCCACTAAATCATCTAGGCTTTCATCCTCTTTTTGGTTCATCTTAAAGACGTCATTTCTAAGTTCATGTTATATGCAGTAATCTTTATATTTTTTGAAAAATACTCTTTTCATATCATCCCATGTCCTTATAAAATTTGTTCCTAAAGTCATGAACCATATAAGTACTCTATCCTTCAATGTTTTCAAAAACAAATTCAATTTTTGAATGTCTAATGAGTATCCATAAGATCTACAAATTATTTCGAATTCAAAAAGAAAGGTTTCCAGGTCTTCTGATCTCATACCTTTGAAATTAGGAAGTAAAAATGGAGGGATGCTCTTCATATGACCATTGAAATATGATCCACAATATTCACCACACGTTTCAACTCAATTACCACCCAAGGCCTCACTAGTCATGGCTCATGAAGGAGAACCTGAAAATATGTCCAAGGATGAGAAGACTTTCAAAAAAGAATTCTTTGAAATGACTGAGATGGTTAAAGTTATTTATGAGGAAATGAACTCAAGGTTGTATGGTGAGAGCTCAAATCCTCGAAAGTGGAATGGAGGAAATGGTGAAAAACCACCTCTATCTCCACCTTTCTCCTCACCTTCATCTTCACCATCATCATCTTCTACATCAAACCCTTCACAAACACCTCCACATTCTCCAAAGGAACATAGTAAAACTCCATTGTTAAAACATGACATAAAGTTTGAATTGCATGTGTATAATGGAGAGATAAATGATGAGAAATTAGATAATTGGGTTCTTCATCTTGAAGTGTATTGCAGGATACAAAGCATAAAATATGATGAGACCGAGATTCAACTTTCTTATTTAAAGTTGGAAAGTGGAATACTCATTTGGTGGGAAGCCAAAACTCAGGAGGATTTAAAGAAAAGAGGTAAGATCATAACTTCATGGAATGATTTTGTGGCTGCATTGTTTAGTCAACTTAATGTTCTTAAATCGTTCACATAAATTATTGACCAGAGTTGGTAAACTTGTGAAGTGCAAGTGCAATATATGTGCTAGAAGCCTATTTTAATTCATTTAGTTTATTGGTATGATGATTGAAGTTGTAGAGATTTCTTCTAAGGATGTTTTTATTCTTATGTTCCTGATAAAATAAATTTAAATTACAACTAAGTTCTAAAAATCAACATACTTTCTATTCTACAAAAATTGAAGCAAATATTTTCTATCTTATGAAGAAATATTAACTAATTTGTTAGTTTCTAAAAATTCTAGCAATCAAGTGTACAAAGATAAAATCAAATTCTAGAAAAGGGAATTTATGCATTTTTATGTTCTTGAAATTAAATGTCATGACAATGAAACTTGTAAAGAAATAAACAAATCACCATTACTCTGAAAATAAATCACTCTTGAACTGAAAAACACTCACTCATAAATTCAAGGAAATAACTCAATCACTACTACTTGTAAAGAAATCACTAATGCTAGTGAAAATAAATATTTCTTAAACTAGAAAATAAATCACTCAATGCACTTGAAGTAAACCACACATGAATTTGTAAAACTACTGCTACTCTAGAAGAAAAACTATGAATCACTTTGCAATTTAACAATCCGAAAGGGAAGACTGATGAATCTACATAAATTGATAAAATAATACTTATGAAAGTATCTTCATCAAATAACAAAATGATATTCTGGAACTAACTACAACAAATTCCAAATTGGAATTCTGGAAACAACTATGACAAATGACAAATTGGAATTCTGAAAATAAATACAACAATGATAAAATGAAAACATGAAAACAACTACATTAAAATCATAAAATGCAAAACCTTCACTGTTTGCAGGGGCCATTCACAAATAGGTGGTCTTAAGGTTTCGCAGGAACAATCATATACACATCAAATCTTCAAGGCACTTCTTCATTAAAAAGGATGTGAAATAGAGTTTCAACAATTCATTGTATGCTTCAGAAAATTAACCTCCCCTCTTTGTTGCAATGAAGTGTTTATATAGGGGTTGGAATGTAACTTCATGGAGATTCTTATCGCTAAAGATCATAACTAAATGGACACTTATTTTCCATGAATTTGATGAAGCATAGTCCATTCCAACCTCTGTTTTCTTGAATGGGCATTTATTGATACATGGGCGCAATGTTTTCTCATGCCACTACAAAATAGGGTTCCAAAGAACTTGAAATATCTCCCAAATGGTAATGAATTCGGGAAAATGGCTCATTACAGAACTTAAATGGGATCATGCAGAAAAAAGAAAAAGAAAAACCCTTTTTTTTACGGTATTTGCTTTCATTTGCTTAGAAAACGCGTTTGAATTTTATTAGTCAAAACTAATGTGATTTTCCCTATATCTTTTCCTGGAGGTCAACATGTGTGAGTTGGGTGGAGTTTGACCAACAAAAATCCATATTGGAGCTTATAGAAACAATTTCCATCTGACGAATTTCATTCTAGAGTGGTGCTACTACCTCAACCATCGATACAACTGCAAAAAACGTAGAAACTTGAACTATCAAACTAACATTATTAAAACCATGCATAATTATCTTTAATTCATAAAAAATAATAGAAATAATAATAGTAATAAACCATGTAAACATGTATGAAGGAATTTGGTCCGATTATGAAGAAATATGGTTTAAAATGATGACAATGGGTGAATGGAATGATGCGAAAATGGATAGTTTCATCAACAAAATTATGAAAAATTGGAGCCTCAACATGCATTAAGAAGACAACTTTATCCTTTAGCATACATGAAAAAATCTATATTGGATTGGAAAAACTTTAGGCAAGAAAAGGGTAAAAGTGTGCAAAATTATACCCAAGAGTTTAGAAGGAGAGCATTGATTTTGGGTGTAGATTTATCCTCTCAAGACACTTTACTCAAATACAATAGAGGTTTAAGTTTAGAAGGAGAGAATTGATTATGGTGTAGATTTATCCTCTCAAGACACTTTACTCAAATACATTTGTTAGGTCCCTATATTACTATTATAGTCCCTTATTATCGTTAGTGTAAACCCCTTATTGTTATTATTGTACCCTTGTAACCCCCATATTGTTATTACTGTGCCCTTAAATTATTATTGTTAGGTCAGCTAGGATTACATTGTGGCCCCACTAGGATTACATTATGGCCCCATGAACTCCTATATATAGAAAGGAGGTTTTGTAAATTGTATCATCCAAGAAATGTTCATTTATGTAATGTATTGGAGGTTGCCCCCTCGAAGTGGCTTATTTCTAAGGCTTTGATATCTCTTTTCTTCTATTTTTGGAGCTGGTTACACAACATTTGGTATCAGAGCTTTGGATTCTAGGGTTTTGCTGCTCTAAACAGGTCATTCGTGGCATTTTCGCTATAACGTTTTTTATACGAAGGTTCAGAATCTAAAAATTTTAGGGTGCGAAGCTTAAATCTTGATGAAACTCGTCAAAAAATTTCAGATCTTGGTTCGCTATATGTTTGGAGATATGATATGTGGAAGGTAGTGCTTTTTCAGGGTCTCGAATTTCATCTCAAAGAGGTGATCGTGGGAAAAGTTTCATAAATATCTCTCTGAGCATCGGATTGGAGTGCCGTAAAAAGTGGTTGCAAGTACATCGACTGTATATTCTTGGCTATCAATTTCAGAGCCGAAGGATGAAACAGTGACACGTGGAAATCTGTACAAGTTCACTCTATTGAACCAGTCCATAATTAGGTAATTGTGGGAGATTGGACATAAATTTGTCTTGGAGAATCCAAATTAGGTCAGACCTATGGCATTCAAAAGAGAATTCAGAGGGCTACTTCAGTTCTAAATTTAAAATATTGAAGAGCCACAGTCACAAAGATAATCCAATTTCAATATCGAGCTCCTCAAAATCAAGAAAAAGGTGTGTATTTTTTTTCCGAATTGCATAAGTCTTGTTTGAAGAATCAATTTGAATTGATTCCAATGGCATGTTGTAGAATATATAATAGTATCGGGTTCTAAAAAAATTCTCCGTAAAAATAATTCAACACCCATTAAGCCTTCAGAAGGCTCTACTATGACTCATGAAGATGAAGAATTGCAACATGATCTATCAAAATTACAAGAGCAAGTGCACCAAATTTCGCTCTCGCAAAGAGCAGCAAAAAATGAAATGGAAGTTTTGAAGAAAGGCGTGGAAGTGAAGATGGATGGTGTGAAGAATAATATGGATGGTTTGAATAATAATATGGATGGTTTGAATAATAATATGGATGGTTTGAAGAAAGGCGTGGAATCTAAGATAGATGGCATGGAAGCTAGCATGGAATCTAAGATGGATGACATGGAAGCTAAAATGGAAAACATGAAGAATGATCTAAAAGCAGACATGGAAGGTTTGACAAAGTTTATAGAAGAAATGTTTCCTAATGGTGAAAAGATAGTAGAGGAAACTCATGATGAGAACAAAATAAATGTTAATCGTGATTTCATAAACTCTAATGTTGGTGGGAAGAACCACCATATTCCAAAAATGGATATAAGAAAGTTTGATGGAAAGGATCCTGTAACATGGATACTACAAATGGAGCAATATTTTGATATCCATAATGTGAAAAACACACAAAAGGTACGCATTGAAACTTTACATTTAGAACAAAATACGTTTGTATGGTATCGATGGCTTTGCTCCCGTAAAAAAATTGTCACTTGGTCAATTTTTACGGAGGAAATGACAGCACATTATGAGAATAAAAAGAGAAACACCTTCTTTAGCCAATTGATAAAACTCAAACAAAAGGGTTTAGTGGGGGAGCACATTGAGGACTTCCAAAAACTGAATATAAGGGTAACTGATATTCCAAAGGAATACAGGATTGATCTCTTCATAGGAACTTTAAAGGATAACATCCAACATGAAGTTCGCATTTTGGAACCTGATTCATTGGAGAAGGCATTCATGTTGGAAAGAAAAATTTAATGTAAAATTATGCCGACAAGGAAGCCTACAACTCACTTCTATAAAGAAGGAAGGTTTGCTACCCCTAGATTTCCACAACCTACAAGGTTGACACCACAACAATTGGAAGAAAAAAGAGAAAAAGGGCTTTGCTACAGTTGTGATAGCAAATACACTAAAGGTCATAAGTGTGTTGAGAAAAAAATATTTTACATAGATTATGAAGAGGAAGAAGAAAATGAACAAGAAGAGGATATACACCAGGAACCAGCCATAGAAGAGGAAGAAATGAGTCCGACCATATCATGTAATGCACTGGCAGGAATCACCACTCCTCAAACTCTCAAGATAGAAGGACATATCAATAAGAAAAAGGTAATAGTGTTGATTGATTCAGGTAGCACCCATAATTTTATTCATTGTAAGGTAGCCAAGGAATTAAATTGTCTCCTATACCCAGCACCAGAATTTCAAGTGATGGTTGCAAATGGAGGAACTATAAATTGCTCTAGAAAATGCCACAATATCAAGCTAACCATGGAGGGATATGTATTGAATAGTTCAATTCTTTCCATTCCTATGGGAGGTGCTGATGTTGTACTAGGAGTACAATGGTTACAATCTTTGGGGATGGTAGCTTTTAATTTTCAAGAAATTTACTTGAAATTAAGGAAGTCGAATTACGGGGTATTGCAAGGAAGTCAGGAAAGATAATAAGCTCTAATGTCATGACAAAGCTTCTAAAGAAAGAAAACCGAGGTGTAATTGCACAATTATGCTCACTAGAAGTTCCAACATCAAAATCATCTATTTCTGCAGATCTCCAACAAGTCTTGGACAATAATTCCAAGGTGTTTGAAACTCCCAAAGGACTCCCACCTATTCATGATCATGATCATGCTATTAATTTGATTCCAGGAAGTTTTCCTCCAAACATCAGGCCTTATAGATATCCTTATGTCCAAAAGAGCGAAATTGAACATATGATTCCAGAAATTTTAGAGGTGGGTATAATTCAACTTAGTCTAAGTTCTTTCTCTGCTCTTGTAGTATTGGTACACAAGAAGGATGGATCATGGCGCATGTGTCCAGATTATAGGGATCTCAATAAGCTCACCATTAAAGATAAATTTCCCATTCTTGTGATTGATGAATTATTGGATGAATTACATGGAGCAATTTATTTTACTAAGTTGGATCTTCGTTTAGGATATCATCAAATTAGAATGAAGACTGAAGATATTCCAAAAACAACATTTTGAACTCATGAGCATCATTATGAATTTTTGGTCATGCATTTTGGCCTTACTAATGCACCTTCTAAATTTCAAGGGTTGATGAATTCCATTTTCAAACCCTTCCTTAGAAAATTTGTGATAGTATTTTTTGATGATATATTAATCTACAGTAGGTCTTGGAAGGATCATGTTGAACATGTTGATAGGGTGCTCAAACTATTGCAAGAGAAACAATTATATACAAAAACATCCAAATGTTTCTTTAGAGTATAAGAGGTGGAATATCTGGGTCATATTGTATCTCACAAGGGTGTTAAGGTAGACCCTAACAAAATTAAAGCCATTAAGGAATGGAAAATCCCCACAACCATAAAGCAGTTGTGAAGATTTCTCGGGTTAACAGGGTATTATCACAAGTTTGTTAAGAATTATGGGTGAATAGCAACACCTCTAACACCATTATTGAAGAAATATGCATTTTCATGGACTCTTGAAGCAACTAAGGCCTTTGAACATCTTAAAGAGGCAATGTGCCTAGCACCGATCTTAGCTATGCCAGAATTCACAAAAACATTTATTGTGGAATGTGATGCCTCAGGAAATGGAATTGGTGCTGTTTTAATGCAGGAAGGAAGACCCATTGCTTTTGAAAGTCGTCCAATCAAAGGAAATTATTTACAGAAACCTATTTATGAGAAGGAAATGTTAGCAATATTGCATGCACTAGAGAAATGGCGAACTTACCTAATGGGAAGACACTTCAAGGTAAAAACTGATCATGATAGTCTTAAACACTTTTTGGAACAAAGACTATCTTCAGAAGAGTAGCAAAAATGGGTCACAAAGATGTTGGGTTATGACTTTTAAATAATCTACAAAAAAGGAAATCTTAATGTTGTTGCAGATGCACTCTCAAGAAAGAATGAAGAGGTGGAAGCATTGCTTTGTGCCATTTCTATTATCCAACCAGATTGGATAACCGAAGCAAGAGATGAACGGAAGAAGGACAAAGATGTATGGACACTCATTCAAAATTTGCAGCAAGATCCTAGTACATCTGATACATTTAGTTGGAAAAATGATTCCTTATGGTACAAATATCGCTTATATCTTTTTAAGAATTCCCAACTAAAACAAAAGATTCTTCTGGAATTGCACACTTCTCCTTTAGGAGGACACTCAGGATTTTTAAAAACTTACCACAGGGTGAAGAAGGAATTTTTTTGGGATGGCCTTAAATCTGATATTCGAAAGTTTGTGGCGGAATGTTTGGTTTGCCAGCAGAATAAAGTGGAAACAATTAAGACCCCAGGACTTCTACAACCTTTATCCATTCCAAGTCAACGTTGGGAGGAGATTTCAATGGATTTTATCACAGGTTTACCTAAGTCCGAAGGAAAGAGTGTTATCATGGTGGTAGTTGATAGACTTACCAAGTATGCACACTTTTGTGCATTATCTCATCCATTTAAAGCAAGTACAGTTGCTACTACATTTATGGACAGAATTCAAAAGCTACATGAAAGCCCAAGGGTTATTGTGAGCGACAGAGATCCCATTTTTACTAGAAATTTTTGGACGGAGTTATTTTCTTGTTTGGGTACTCAATTAGCTCATAGCTCATCTTATCATCCTCAATCTGATGGTCAAACCGAGATAGTAAATAAATGTTTGGAAGGATATCTTTGTTGTTTTGTATCTGATAAACAAACACAATGGGTCAAGTGGTTACCTCTCGCTGAATGGTGGTATAACACTTCCTTCCATACTGCAGCAAAAATGACCCCATTTATAGCACTTTATGGATATCATCCACCATCCATCACATCATATTTAAGAGAAAATTCGAAGGTTCAAGCAGTGGAAGATCACATCGAGCATCAGCAAGAAGTTCTCCAACTCTTAAAGGATAACCCGAATTTGGCACAAAATCGAATGAAACAACAGGCAGATCAACATCGCAGCGAGAGAAGTTTTGATGTAGGAGATTGGGTATTTTTACGGCTACAACCATACAAACAAATGTCCCTCAAGCAAGCTAAGAAGGATAATAAATTATCGCCAAAGTACTATGGTCTTTACAAGGTGTTGCAAAAGATTGGTACTATGGCATACAAATTGGAGCTTCCTGCTTCTTCACGAGTGCATCCAGTTTTCCATGTTTCATGCTTAAAGAAGGTTATAGGTGAAAATCTTCCAGTTCAAACAATATTGCCAGAACTTGATGAGGAAGGAAAAATCATATTGGAACCTGAAGCGGTCACGGAAACAAGAACTCGATAGCTACGGAACCGATCAATTTCAGAGTATCTCATCAAGTGGAAGAACTTACCCACTGAAGATTCTACATGGGAGGATGATGGTTTTAAACAGAAGCACCCAGAGCTACTCAAGCGTTGAGGACAACACTTTTTTGAAGGAGAGAGGCATGTTAGGTCCCTATATTACTAGTATAGTACCTTATTATTGTTAGTGTAACCCCCTTATTGTTATTATTGTACCCTTGTAACCCCCATATTGTTATTATTGTGCCCTTAAATTATTATTGTTAGGTCGGCTAGGATTACATTGTGGCCTCAATAGGATTACATTATGGCCCCATGGACTCCTATATATAGAAAGTGTTGGAAAAATACTGAGAGAGGGGGGGGTGAATCAGTATTTAGAGCTGACTGAAAATTTTATTTTTCCTTTCTCTTTAAAAACATATGTTACATTACTGAATCCAACTTGTATGTCCAGAGATATTATTGCATCATTCATTCATCATATGTTTAGTAAGCAGTAAGCATGAACAAAAATAATAGAACAAACCATCAAACATAAGTAACACATATGAACACCAGTATTTAAGGTGGAAACCTAATTCGGGAGAAAACCACCGCTGGTATAATCTCAGTCTTCAATTTTTATTATAAAGAAAACTTCTTACAATTTATGCTGGTGTAGAATTATACCAGCACGCAGGCACCCACCTGCAGAAAGGCTACAACCTTTTCTCGTTCTCCAGCCACTACTGAAAGGAGCTCCAACCCCCTGATTTTCACACCAGATTTTACTGGCAGGATACTTCCACTTTCATACAGAAAGCTTCAACCCTCAGAGTCACCAGATTTCTTCAGTTTCTTCATCAGAATTTTGTCAGGTCTTCATCATTTCTTTTCGCTGATCATAGTAGAGATTCATCGTTTCTATATCATATCCATAGGTGCATCGTAGATCAGATTTATCAATTAATTACAGGGTTTGTCCATGCAGATATTCCTTAGAGAAATTTATTCATTCACTACACTTGCGCCTGGTCACCTCGTATTCTATTTCTCTTCTCCTTATATAGTTTTTCCTTTAGTAAAATCATGAGTCAAAACCATCCAACTGCTGATGGTATTCCTTCTTTTATTGGAATTTTTATTTATCAAATTCGTGGAATTTGATAAATAAATATTATTCACACCCTTTGATAATTAAATATTTATATTAATAATCCGCACTTTTATCAAATGGCCTTTTAAAATAGACCTTTGGATCTGGCCCCACATGCATAATCAACGACTTAATCAATATTATTTAAAAACTGGGTCCTACATAAATATGTGCATGGTACCATAAGTAAATTTCGTGCAAGTCCAGCGTCCGATCACCGTTAGATAGCAAACTTCCAGATCAACGGCATATATGCATATCGCTCGACCTTCGATGCCGAACGTTAACGCACGATGGCCCACCGTAATTTGGTCAATCTTCGTGCTCCTTCCTCATACGACCACCATTCGATGGCTCCTTCCCAGATCAACGGCTTGTATCGATATCGCTGGGCATCCTGGGTCGAATAATAACGTGCGATGGCGCGCCATGGTAAGCGGTTTTATGAAATCGTATAGGGACACGTGTCATCCGTTCTATGGAATCGCTCCCCACCTCTTGAATACCGCTTGCCCGTCGAAAGTGGTGCGATGAAAACCGGAAACCGCTTGTACTGTTCCTCCTTCATGGTTCCGCCCTTCACTCAAAGTTCCGTTCGTCCTTATTTTTGTTACGTTCTACCTTTTTCCTTCCAAGTTCCGTTCATGATTCCAAAGGGGTAGTCTGGGTTTGCGCTATCCTTCTTACTTGTTGTATCTTCGGTAGGATTTCCAATAAAAAATGAACCAATGTAGTTCTCTTCCAACAGGATTTTCTCTACCATTAGGATAGATTTAGTTATACGCAGGCTTCCTTTATGAGGGGAATGAATTCAACAGAGTTTCAGGGCATTCTGTACGAGAATTGAACCAATCAATACCCAAATACACTCGGTATTCTGCATCCATCAGAGTATCACCATAACACAATCATACATAAGATTTCCTCCATCAGGATGCATACATACACCGAATAAAACTTCTCATATGATTTAATTTAACAGGGACACAAATAACCTTCCTACTGAATTTAAGTTGCTCCTTGACTGATACTGCTCTCTGTAGATGCACTCTTTCTCTATTCTTCTCTGCTGACCTTTGTCCTCTACTATGTTTCTTTTCTTTGTTCCTAGTTATTGTGTCAGATGCCAAGTCCTTTGACACTTCCTTTTCCATAAATGACAATATTTCCAACAATCTCCCCCTTTGGCATTGATGGCAATACTCTTCCTCTGATTTTCTTATAGAAGCCCTTTGTTGCATTTTCTCCCCCTTTGACATCAATGGCAAAGAGTTGATCAAGATCCTTTGAACCAAAAATACCATGCTCCCCTTGAGATCATGTTGTTTCTTCAAACATAATATAACAAAATGACTTATAAATGCCAACAATGCATCCTTTTCATATGACCAATGCTCCCCCTTAGCCTGTGCATTCAGAGATGCCCAACAACGCCTCACAACCAATTTAATCTTCTGTATTTAAGTAGAATTGATCCTCTGCATGGTAGAGACTACTCCCAGTTTCTGTCTGAGATATTCGAACGCTTCCCTGGGTAGAGGTTTGGTAAATATATCCGCAACTTGTTCTTTGGAGGGAACATACTCCAATTTCACCTTTTGTTTAAGCACTTGTGCACGTAAGAAGTGATATTTGATGGGAATGTGCTTGGTCTTGGAATGCATAACAGGATTATTTGAGATACTGATAGCACTTGTATTGTCACACATAATGGAGATAGGAGGTGAACATTTGATTTGAAAGTCTTGTAAGGTTTGCATCATCCAGAGAAGTTGAGTGCAACATGATGCGGCAGCCACATATTTTTCTTCTATTGTAGATAAGGCAATAAAGCTTTGCTTCTTGCTAAACCAAGATACTAATCGGGGCCCCATATAAAATGCACCACCACTAGTGCTTTTCCGATCATCAACACTTCCATCCCAATCTGCATCAGTGTATGCACGAAGAGTAAGATCAGCATTCTTTGGATACCATAGTCCAAATTCTTGAGTTCCTTGTAGATATTTGAATATTATTTTCACAGCCTGAAGGTGAGACTCTTTTGGATTAGCTTGGAATCGTCCAACAATCCCAACTGCATGCATGATGTCTGGTCTTGTCCCAGTGAGATAAAGTAGACTTCCTATCATAGATCTGTTTTCTGTTGATTCACCGTGGGGGAATCATCATTAGAACTGAGATTACATCTGGTTATCATTGGTGTACTTATAGTTTTGCAATCTTCCATGCCATACTTCTTCAGAATTTTCTTGAGGTATTATGCTTGTGATAAGAATATGCCATTTGTTGCTTGTTGCACTTGCAAGCCAAGAAAGAATGTTAGTTCCCCAAGTAAAGACATTTCAAATTCTTGCTACATATTAGAATCAAATTTCTGACTCATAGACTCTTCATTACTTCCAAAAATGATATCATCAACATATACAACCACAATCAATAGTTTGTCATTTTCAGTTTTTGTGTATAAGTTGCTATCAACAGACCCTTTTGAAAATCCTTGTTGATGAAGATATTTGTCAATATGATAGTATCATGCCCTTGGAGCTTGTTTGAGACCATATAGAGCCTTTTTAAGTCTACAAACAAGTTTTTCATCATTTCCAAAAATGAATCCTTCTGGTTGTTCTATATAAACTTCTTCTTCTAGATCACCATTGAGAAAAGCAGATTTAACATCCATTTGATAAAATTTGATTTTTTGGAAGCTTGAAAAAGAAAGAAACATTCTTATGGCTTCAAGTCTGGCTACAGGAGAAAAAGTTTCTTCAAAGTCTATACCTTCTTGTTGAGCATACCCCTTGCAAACAAGTCTAGATTTATTTCTTATAACATCCCCATTCCCATCTAACTTGTTTTTGAATATCCATTTAGTTCCAATGACATTTTTGTCATGAGGTCTTGGTACTAATTCCCAAGTGTGATTCTTTTCAATTTGATCAAGCTCTTCATTCATGGCTTGAATCCAACATTCATTTTTGCTAGCTTGACTGACATTGTGAGGTTCAATAGTGGACAGAAATGCCAGATTGCTAGAAGATCCCACAAGAGTCCTTCTTGTTTGTACACCTGATCCCTTTTCTCCCAAAATTTGAGATTCTGGATTATTCTTTTGAACATATCTGGATGGAGCCTTTTCAGACAAATCATCGTCGGGTTCTTCATTGGGTTCACTGTTTGTATCATTACTAATTGATGTAGAAGGATATATGTCATCATCATCGTCTTCATTTGTTGTTTGTTTTTCTTCTTTTGGAGCTGTTGGAGACTCATCAATAACAACATCAATACACTCAACAATCTTCCGAAGTATTTTATTGTAACATTTATATGCTCTACTCCTAGAGGAGTAACTAAGGAGTATTCCCTCGTCTGCTCTGGGTTCAAACTTGCCAAGTTTTTCATCATTATTTTTGATAAAGTATTTTCTTCCAAAAATTCTAAAATGCTTTACAGTGGGAGGATTACCATACCACAATTCATATGGAGTTTTATCACTATTTACACGAACATGTGCCTTGTTGAGAATGTTTACTGTTGTATGTGCTCCTTCCCCCCAAAATGTGTCAGGTGTTCCGAAATCATCAAGCATAGCTCTAGCCATTTGTTGAATGGTTCTATTCATTATTTCTGCAACACCATTTTGTTGTGGAGTTCCAGCTATAGAAAACTATCTTTTTATGCCATGTTGTTCACAAAATTCAAGAAATTCATTTGATGTATATTCTCCTCCTCGATCAGATTTGAGACACTTGATTTTTAGATCTAATTCATTCTCAACTAGTGCTTTGAAGATCTGAAATTTCTCAAATGCTTCATCTTTGTGTTTAAGCAGCCCAATCCAACACATTCTAGAGAAATCATCAATAAATAGGATATAGTATTGTTCTCCACGTGGTGACTTTTTCTTCACAGGTCCACATATGTCAGTATGAATGAGTTCAAGAGGCTTGCTTCATGATCCTTCCTTGGCATTAAATTGTACTCTGGTTTGCGTACCAAATTGGCAAGATTTGCATATGATATTTTTAGGTAGAGTAATATTGGGAAGATCACGAACAACTTTAAGTCTACTTGATTTGTTGATTTGACAGAAGCTCAGATGCCCCAACCTTCTATGCCATAGCCAATTTTCTGAATATTTACTCAAGTAACATTTTTCTTTGCATTTCTTCAATACATACAGGTTGCTTGGAGTTCTTTTTCCTTTTATAATTGCTTTACCTGTATCAAGATCATGTACCACACATTCTTTTGATCTAAAGACAACTTCAGTTCCTTGATCACACATTTGACTTACACTTAACAGGTTATTCTTTAATCCATCCACATACATGACTTCATTAGATTTCACCTTTTCTTTTAGAAAAATAGACCCTTTTCCCTTAATGACCGCAGGAGTATCATTTCCAACTGTAGCATTCTTTTCCTTCTCTAAAGCACTATATGCTAGAAGTTTGGTTTTGTCACCTGTCATGTGTCTTGAGCATCCACTATCAATGTACCATTAGTTTTCTTCATCTTCTACAAATAACGCTATGCCACAATTTTCAACCTATAATTCCTTCTTTTTCCATACTTTGGAGCTTGAAGGAACATGTTCTTTTGGCTGAACTTTGCTCCTGCATTCAGATTCTTCATGGCCAAAATGATTGCAATACGCACATTCAACTTCATTTTGAAGAGGAGAAAAGTTGTTATAAGTATTCTTCTTTGTTTCAATATCAATCCTTTTCTTTCTTGCTTCTCTTGTCATGATGGTTTTATCTGCGACACATTGAACATATTTATGACTAAAATTGTGACATGAGAAACATTTTCCATTGAAGAAGAAATTCCCGCGATCATGAAATATTCTACTTGAATTTACCTGTTGATTGGTGTTTCTTTGAAAGACATTCTTGTTAGTGTTCTTTGAATTGAGATGATCATGCTTTACCTGTAAATATTCTTTATTCCCTTGCTGAGTGGTAGCATGTTGTATAACAGCTGTAACTGCTTTTAGATAATTTGGTGCTGAAGCCTGAGAAGATTCTCCGATATATCCAAGACCTGTCTTTAGAAGGGGAGAACGTTGTACTTTGATAATCTCATCTAAGGTTTCAGATCCTTTAGCAAATCTAAGATTCATAGTCTTTACTTTCTCAAGTTATTTTCTTAGACTTACTACTTCACACTCTAATTTCTCATTGTGTTTCTCCTTTTCTTCAAGCTGATTCTTCAAAGTTTCTATGGTTATTTTACTCTCTTCTAAGCAAATTTTGAGTTTATTATTTTCATCAAGAAAATCACTGTCTTCTATAGCATCCACAAAAGTATCCTTTTCTTCTCTAGATTCTTTTTCAAATGCCATGAGAAGTCTAAGATCTTGTTCACATTCTTCCTCACTATCAGATAACCCATCACTGTCTTCATGAGTATAGTAACTTTGTCTAGTGCTAGAAGGATTCATATTCCTTCTTGCTACTTCCTTCCCCTTTTTATGTGTTTCTTTATGAGGACACTTAGTAGCATAATGACCAACTCTTCCACAATCAAAAAATTTGAAAGGAAGCTTACCTCTGAACCGTCCTGTGCCAAGTTGAAGTTTCTTTACAAAGTTTATCTCATATTCTTCTGAGATATATCCCGATCCTTTTGTTTTTTGTACTTCCTTCCCTTTTGTAGAAGTTCTAAAGACTGCTTCTTTGACTTCATATGGTCCTCCTCGTCTCATTTCATATGTAGTTAGTATGCCATGAAGTTGCACCACCGTAAGATTTTAAAGATCCTACTTTTCTTCAAGAGCATAAAATTTTGACTCAAATTTTGCCATTAGTGATCTTAAAATTTTCTCAACCAGAGTAGATTCAATTATTGTTTCTCCTAGATTTCTCATACAATTTACAATATCATCAAGTCATAAAAATAAATTTGCAATGCTCTCCTCATTATCCATTTTTAGATTCTCATATTGAATTCTGAGAGTTTGGAGTTTAGCACTCTTTACCTTTGCATCACCTTCATAACTTAGAATGATTTTGTCCCATATTACCTTTGCTGTATTCAGTTGCATGACTTTGACAAATTCTGATTCAGTTAGACTTCCCAATAGAGCATTGACTGCCTTTGCATTAGTTTCGTAATTCTTTATTTCCATCGAATCTGTTGGTACTAGAGCTGGATATTGATATCCTCCTTCAACAATTGCCCATACATCTGCTCCCAGAGACTGAAGATAGGATCTCATCCTTGTTTTCCAGAAGATTAAATTGTTTCCGTTAAAGAGCGGAGGCCTGATAGATGTTGTTCCATCTTGATTGCTCATCTTGCTTGATCTTCCTTCTAGCAGCTAAGCTTTTTTAGAAGGACCTGCTTTGATACCAATTTTTTGGAAAAATACTGAGAGGGGGGGTGAATCAGTATTTAGAGCTAACTGGAAATTTTTACTTTTCCTTTCTCTTTAAAACCATATGTTACATTACTGAATCCAACTTGTATGTCCAGATATCTTATTGCATCATTCATTCATCAGATGTTTAGTAAGCAGTAAGCATGAAAAGAAATAACAGAACAAACCATTAAACATAAGTAACACATATGAACACCAGTATTTAAGGTGGAAACCCAATTCGGGAGAAAACCACCGTTGCTGTAATCTCAGTCTTCAATTTTTATTATAAATAAAACTTCTTACAATTTATGCTGGTGCAGACTTATACAGCACGCAAGCACCCACCTGTAGAAAGGCTACAACCTTTTTCTCGTTCTCCAGCCACTACTGGAAGGGAGCTCCAACCCCCTGATTTTCACACTAGCTTTTACTGGCAGGATACTTCTAATTTCATACAGAAAGCTTCAACCCTTAGATTCACCAGATTTCTTCAGTTTCTTCATCAGACTTCTGTCAAGTCTTCATCATTTAATTTTGTCTATCATGGTAGAGATTCATCATTTCTAGATCATATCCATAGGTGCATCGTAGATTCAGATTTATCAATTAAGAACATAGTTCGTCCATGCAGATATTCCTTAGAGAAATTTATTCATTCACCACCCTTTCGCATGCACACCTCGTATTCTATTTCTCCTCTCCTTATATAGTTTTGCATTTAGTAAAACCATGAGTGAAAACCATCCAACCGCTAATGGTATTCCTTCTTTTATTGGAATTTTTTATTTATCAAATTCGTGGAATTTGATAAATAAATATTATTCACACCCTTTGATAATTAAATATTTATATTAATAATCCACGCTTTTATCAAATGGCCTTTTAAAATAGACCTTTGGATCCGGCCCCACATTCATAATCGACGGCTTAATCAATATTATTTAAAAACTAGGGCCTACATAAATACGTGCATGGTACCATAAGTAAACTTCGCGCAAGTCTAGTGTTCGATCACCATTAGATAGCAAGCTTCCAGATCAACGACATATATGCATATCGCTCGACCTCCGATGCCGAACGTTAACACATGATGGCCCACCGTAATTTGGTTAATATTCGTGCTCCTTCCTCATACGACCACCGTTCGATGGCTCCTTCCTAGATCACCGGCTTGTATCGATATTGCTGGGCATCCTGGGTCAAATAATAACACGTGATGGCCCACCGTGGTAAGCGGTTTTGTGAAATTGTACAGGGACATGTGTCATCCGTTCTATGGAATCACTCCCCACCTCTTGAATACCGCTTGCTCATCGAAAGTGGTACGATGAAAACCGAAAACTGCTTTTACTGTTCCTCCTTCGTGGTTCTGCTCTTCGCTCAAAGTTCCGTCCGTCCTTCCTTTTGTTATGTTCTACCTTTTTCCTTCGAAGTTCCATTCATGATTCCAAAGGGGTAGTCTGGGTTTGCGCTATCCTTCTTACTTGGTGTATCTTCGGCAGGATTTCCAATAAACAACGAACCAATGTAGTTCTCTTCCGACAGGATTTTCTCTACCATTAGGATAGAGTTAGTTATACGCAGGCTTCCTTTATGAGGGGAATGAATTCAACAAAGTTTCAGGGCATTCTGTATGAGAATTGAACCAATAAATACCCAAATACACTCGGTATTATCCATCCATCAGAGTATCACCAGAACACAATCATACACAGGATTTCCTCCATCAGGATGCATACATACACCGAATAAAACTTCTCATATGATTTAATTTCACAAGGACACAAATAACCTTCCTACTGAATTCAAGTTGCTCCTTGACTAATACTGCTCTCTATAGATGCACTCTTTCTCTGTTCTTATCTGCTGACCTTTGTCCTCTGCTATGTTTCTTTTGTCTGTTCCTAGTTACTGTGTCAGATGCCAAGTCGTTTGACACTTCCTTTGCCATCAATGACAATATTTCCAACAGAAAGGAGGTTTTTTAAATTGTATCATCCAAGAATTGTTCATTTATGTAATGTATTGGAGGTTTCCCCCTTGAAGTGGCTTATTTCTAAGGCGTTGATATCTCTTTTCTTCTATTTTTGGAGTTGGTTACACAACAACATTGGAGTTTTAAATAGCTACTTGAGAGACAAAATTATCACGTTTAACCCTACAAATCTAGATGAAGTTTGTGTACATGAAACACATTTAGAAGAAAGAGGGAAGAATGTTCCACAAGAGGGCAGAACAAATCAATTCAAGGGTGGAGACAAAGGAAAGGTAAAATTCAAAGGAAAATGGAAAAAGAATGCTTCCATCAAGAAACATGGAGAAAAACTCACATGCAAACATTTTTCAAAAGAAGGCCATGATGAAGACCATTGTTGGAAACTTCATCCTGAGATGAGACCCAAAAAGTTTAACAAATAAGGAAAGTAAAAGACTGTTGCAACTACACAACATGATTTAGGACTGATTCCAGATATGAAACAAAGATCACATCCATGGGATTTAAAGGTAAGGAATCTATTGCAAATACTAGTTCTTGTAGTAACCTCAATGAAACTCAAAATGAAAAGGAAAGAATAGAGCTTTTCCATATTAAAGTTATCTCAAAAAATAACAAAATAGACACTCTATTTGATAGTGGATCACAAGAAAACCTCATTTCAGAAACCGTTGTTAAGGAATTGAATTTGGAAACCATTCATCATCCTAAACCTTATCCTTTAGGTTGGGTATGTGACAATGCAAAATTGCAAGTGACTAGAAAATGAAAACTGGAATTTTCCATCACTGCAAACTTCAGTGATGAGGTAGAACTTGATGTAGTTCAATTAGACATATGTGTTATTTTTTTGGGAAGCCCATATATTTATGATAGAAGAGTAATATTTCATCGCCATGATGTAACAACATTGGTGAAAATTCCAAGTAAAATGTAATAAAATAAAAATAATAACCATGGTGGATGGGACATGTATTCCAAGCTGAATGTTGGGAAAAATATCCTAGTGGGTGTTCACTTTGCATTAGGGGAATTTTGAGGTCTAAAATTGGCCTCCTAAGGAAATTATAAAATAACAGCGGAAATAATAAAATAAGATTTGATGACATCACCAAATTTTAGAGGGAAAAAAGAAAAAACTATTTTTTCAACTCGTATTTTCAACTTATCTCCTAAAGTTTTTACTCAAATTTTAAGCGAGAGTACTCATTGGATGCAAAATTTAATTCCTTATCCTCAAAGTATCCATGTTGCATACTTTTAATGGAGCTTGCTATGCGAAAAATGAGAAATACATGAAAAAATGTGATTATAATCACGTTTTTTCAGGTATTTCTCATTTTTCGCATAGCAGGCTCCATTGAAAGTATGCAACATGGGTACTCTAAGGATAAGGAATTAAATTTTGCATCCAATGAGTACTCCCGCTCGAAATTTGAGTAAAATATTTGGGAGATAAGTTGAAAAAATAGTTTTATTACTTTATTATTTTTTAATCTTTTTACCTTTTACTTAAAAAATGGTGAATCATCCCCCATGGTTGACATCATCATCTTGAATCCTATTGGTTATCCTAGTGATTGGGGTAGATCACAATAAAGATTCTTATGACATTTTTATTGATGAGGGTGAGGTGTTTTAGCCTCAGGATACCATGGTTCGTTCTTTTGTTTTAAGTCCCACATTCATGCTTGGAATATGGCACGAGAGCAATTGGTTGAAGTAGATTTTTCTCAACCATTCTATGGTCAGGTGGAAGGTGGAAGTCCCATCTCCAGTTGGTTTTTACATTGAGTAATGGAGAGCATATTTCTTTGGTATTCTATATGCAAATATACTAGTTTATGTATGGATTTCATTGCTATTGTATTCATGGTATATATGTTGTTAATTTGTTGGTTATAAGAAAGTATCTGATTAGTGATGATGTATGGCTCTAGTAATTTTTTTCCTATAAATGATTATCCCATATATCTATGGTGAAATTGATGGTATGATAGCTTATGAGGTAGGGGTGCAATGCTTCTTAGCCCTTATCAGATAAGAAAGATACCCCTTTTTCTAAATCCGTTGTTTATGCATGTAGATGTTATGTTTGAGACATGTTTAACGAAATTTATGTCATGGCTAGGTGGGGTCAGATGAGTTCCATTTGATGTGATTAATTCCATATGTTTTTTTTATTGTTATTTACCCTCTCCTGAAGTTACAGGAACTTTTGGGAAGTGACCTACGCTCAAGGGCTGAAGATGTGGCACGAATCCTGGAGCTACAGGTGGAAAATTCATTATTTTGGCCTTAGACACTACCTTGACAAGGCTATCCCACGGCTATAGGTTCTATAGCTGCTAGCTTGCCCTTACAAGCTCGCGGCTCAGCCTCAAAATGGCTATAAATCAATTCCCCCTTAGGGAACAGGGCCCTGGATGGTTAGGTTACCTCCTGGGGATGTCAATGATGCAATGTAAGGTGTGTTTGTGGTGTTTCTGTCGGTTCCACTTCTTTAAGGTCATCTAGGAGGTTCAATCTCATATTAGTATCATCTCATCACTTGTTTACTCTAGTTGGATGGTTACTTGGGTAGATTTTGGAAGAGGGTGCTACACATGAGAACAATATCATTTGTTTAAAGATGGTATTGAGTACATTGTTAGAGCGCATCACAAGAAACTAAATCTATCTGTTGCGAATGCTAGAAAAATGATGATGCTTGTTAATTCTAGCAAGAATTTTGTACTTTTGATGATCAACCCCAA
Organism: Pinus albicaulis; assembly: GCA_034641835.2. Lineage (NCBI taxonomy): Eukaryota > Viridiplantae > Streptophyta > Pinopsida > Pinales > Pinaceae > Pinus > Pinus albicaulis. The sequence goes on from CM076575.1 coordinate 112,472,610, forward strand.
GAATGATGTTGATAATGAAGCCTTCCAAGGTTGTTATGCAAGGTTAAAATATGATTTCATTGAGGTTGATAACACCTATGATGATATATTTCAAGAGCCTAAAGGATTTCCTCCTAAAAGGGGAATCCAACATGAGATCCAATTGCAGAAATATTGTCCTCTTCCAAACATTGGCATGTAGAGGATGTCAATGATGGAGAATGTAGAAATTAAGAAACAAATCCATGAGTTTCTTGATAAAGGGGTCATCCAACCAATCACATCACCATGTGGGTAACCTATTATTTTAGTGCCAAAAAAGGATGTGGCACATGGCGCATGTGTGTGGACTTCAGAGAATTGAAAAAAATTATGGTAAAGAACCATTAACCTCTTGATAGAATCGATGAGTTACTGGATCAGTTGAAAGATTATGTTTATTTCACTAAGTTGGACTTGAGGACTAGATATCATCATATTATGATTACTAAAGGAGACATTTGGAAGACAACCTTCAAAAGAAAGAAATATTTGTTTGAGTGGTTGGTTATTCCCTTTGTGCTTTTTAATGCTCCTTCTACATTCATGCGGGTTATGAATGATGTTTTAAGGAATTTTCTAGATGATTTTGTGATAGTCTGCTTAGATGACATATTGATTTTCAGAAAGTCTCATGAAGAACATGTCATGCATTTCAAGAAAGTATTAGATGTCTTAAAGAAGGAAAAGTTTTTTTTAAAGATGTCTAAATGTGAATTTGGGAAAACTTCTTTAGTCTACTTGGGTCATATTTTTGGAGGGGGTGAGTTTAATTTAGATCCCTCAAAGGTCAAAGTCATTTTGAATTAGCCAAAACCCAAGATTGTGACAGAGGTTAGAATTTTCTTGGGACAAACCCAATATTGGAGAAAGTTCATTTCTAACTTTTCTTCCATTGCAGCTCCATTACATGCATTGACAAGCATGAAGCAATTTTTTCAATGGGGAGGCAAACAACAAAAAGCTTTTAATGCATTGAAAGAAAGAATCAGTTCAATACCTATACTTGCACTTCCAGAATTGACACAATCATTTGAGATACAAACTGATGTGAGTGACTATGTCATGGGCATAGCCTTGATGCAAAATGGTAAGCCCATTTGTTTTCATTGTGAAACTTTTAATGGTGCAGTGATTAACTATCCTACAAATGACAAATAATTGCATGCATTGGTGAAAAGTGTGAAAAAGTGGAAACATTACTTGATCAGTAACCAAACTATCATTCATATGGATCATCAACCATTACAATATTTGCAATAAAAAACCAACCTCCAACAAGCGAGGCACTTGAGATGGATGGGTTTCTTACAAAAATTCCACTTAGTGATAAGGTATAAGAAATGTATCTATAACAAGGTTGTTGATATGGTTTCTAGACCAATTATTAGTGCATCCATTATTCTTAAGCATGATTCCATCATTCCCGTCCATGGGAAAGTATTTCTATGGATTTTGTAGGAGTTCTACCTATGTTTAAGAGAGGTCATGATTATCTTTATGTATTTGTGGACAGGTTTAGAAAAATGTGTATTTTGATGCCTTGTAAGAAGTAGGTTACAACTAGACAGACTACACAGTTGTTCTTTTAAAATGTATGGGTACATTTGGGTTTCCCACATTCATTGTTTGTGATCGAGATTATTGCTTTGTCGGGAACTTTTGGTTAATATTGTGAGGACTCATGTACACCAAATTGAAAAAGGGCACACATTTCATCCGAAAATAGATGGCCAAACAGAAGTGGTGAACATAACTGTGATACATCTTCTTCGTGGTTATTGCAGCAAGCATCCTAAGTTGTGGGATGAACATTTGCAATATATTCAGCATGCTTACAATTGGGTGAAGAATTCATCGACTCAAACATCGCCATTTGAGGCATGCTTATGATACTTACCAAAATATCCTTTAGATTTTATATTTAGGAAAGATGTTTTTATTGATGGACATAGTGACATAGATAAGGCCAAAATATTTATTGAACAAGTTCAATTGGTGCATCATACAATTCAAGAAAAGTTGGAAAAGAGTCAAGACAAGTACAAGACAAGACATGATAAGCATTGTGTGAATCACAATTTATAAGTGGGGGAGGAAGCTTGGCTTCACATTAGAAAGGAAAGACTCCAAGGAGAAGGTAAAAAATGAAACCAATATGATATGGTCCACTCAATATTTTAGAAAAGATTGGTGATAATGCCTTCTGGTTAGATTTACCTTCATATATGAAAATCTATGCATTTTTTAATGTTGAGAATTTGAGATTGTATGAGCCATTCGGGGAATTTTGAGGTCTAAAATGGGCCTCCTAAGGAAATTATAAAATAATAGTGGAAATAATAAAATCAGATTTGATTACACCATCAAATTTTAGAGGGAAAAAAGAAAAAAAACTACTTTTTCAACTCATATTTTCAACTTATCTCTCAAATGTCTTACTCAATTTTGAGGGGGAGTACTCATTGGATGAAAAATTTAATTCCTCATCCAAGGAGTACCCATGTTGCATACTTTCGATGGGTCCTGCTACACGAAAAATGAGAAATACATGAAAAAAATTATTGTAATCACGTTTTTTTATGTATTTATAATTTTTTCTGTAGTAGGGTCCATCGAAAGTATGCAACATGGGTACTCCTTGGATGAAGAATTAATTTTTTCATCCAATGAGTACTCCCGCTCAAATTTTGAGTAAAAAAATTGGGAGATAAGTTGAAAGTACTAGCTGAAAAAGCAGTTGCATTATTTATTATTTTTTAATATTTTTACCCTTTTACTTAAAAAATGGTGAATCATCCCCCATGGTTGACATCATCATCTTGAATCCTATTGGTTCTTATAAAGTTTATTTTTGTTGTACATTTTTCTTAGGAGGTCCATTTTAGACCTCAAAATTCCCCTAATGCTCCTTTGATTTAAGATCAAGGAGAGAATGTTAAGATTCCTTCAATTGAAGATTTATCTCCTGAATATCTTGAAGAATTGCAGTACTACACCATATTTCATAGGAAAACTAAGACTTCAAAACGAGGGAACGTGGAGTACCTTTGTGTGGGGCTTAAAGGGAGAAATCCAAGAAAAACCAAATGGATTGATATTGGAAGGGTGAGGAAGTTGTACCCTCATTAGTTTGTTGACCGAAAATGACCTTTTAGAGGTCCAAAAGCTTCCAGTGGGAAGGAATGATCCAATGGATCCGTAAAGTGCTCAAAATTCAAAGTGTTCAAAAGTGCTCGAAACTAGTGCCAAAATGTAGATCTCGCTGCCTTGAATCCAACACAACTTGAATCGTTCAAAACCGATATCGTATTCTCCCGATATCGCATTCTGATCGTTTACCTAAACAACTAAAAATTTGGCAGGTTGGTTAGGTACGTTGCCTAGGCAGGGTCAAAATTTTATGCATTCTGATTGGTTGAAGGTCATTTTTTAGATGGTCCAATGAATTGAGGCCATGTGAGCCAATGGATGGCAACCACATGGCCTCCCAACAGTGGTACAAAAATTTTGTTATCAGTCAAACGGGCCTCCCAAGGATTCAAATGGACGATCTATAGAGTCTTATTGCTCTGCCATGGTTAGTTATTACTATCCTATGTATCAAATTTTTATTTAAAGTTTACATTATGGGCAGTTGGGGGACGGGGCCAGGGTTAAGCCTCAATCACCCCAGACCCACAAAAGCACATGTCGGGCACTTGGGGCTAGGGCCTAGCCCTGGCCCAAGCCATGGTTAACACATTATCCCACATTTAAATGGACAGTTATGAAACCCCGACAGTAAAACCATAACGAAGCCATAGTTCCACAGTATGGTTGGATTCATCTTTTTGCATGGAATTCAAACCCGACCCCTATTATATATATACCACAACCACAGTCAGGGCTAATGTTAAATTTTGGGCACGAATTTTAAAACCCAACCATGGTTGCATATAACCTAACCTCAGTTGTAGAGCGAGTTAAAATTGTTGGGGTGAAAATGTGAACCGACCAAATCCGATGACAGAAAATGCACCACGTGGCCCCATCATATCCGCTCACAAGGGTTAGTGGGAATTTAAATTAGGTGATAATTTGCACCCAATCTGATGTGAATCTCATCGGCGTGGGGTGAATTATTTGCTCAATGGTGCCAAAAATGGCGGAATTATTAGGATGGTTAGCAGGAGAGTGAATTTCGTAGATTAGTTAGTAAAAAAACTTCACCAGAGCATAACTTCTTAAGTTTTTGGCCAAATTGATCCCAGAAAGAGCTCAAATAAGGGATTTTGTACTGTTTTGGAGCCATTTTTTGCATTATGAGCACTACAAATCCATGTAAACACATATTTAAGCACTTAATGAAAGAGGCCCTTCATTGGAAGTTGGACCAGGAGAGGGGTGACTCCTTCATAATTTTGTTGTCTTGTATTACTATTGATGGTAATATTGTCTCTGTTTTTATGTTGCAAAATTGAGTTTATGTGCTTTTCAAACTTACCTAATTACATAAAATACATAAAATTTAACTTGAAAATTTCATCAAACCTTTAATTTTTCAAATACATATCAATTTAGGGCATCATAACACAGATATTTTTGAACATGTCAACTACCACGAATAAGTATTCATGTCCATTCCTGGTTGTTTGTAAACCTCCCACAAATTCCATGGAAATTGTTTCCCAAGGACAAGTAGGTACATATAATGGATGATATGGACCTTGTTTCATGTTGTAGGGCTTGTTGGTACAATAAAGTATGCATCCTCTTATCAACCTAGCTGCATACTCTTGCATCTTGGGAAAATACACATACTTATGCAAGTCAGCCATAATATTTCCTACATAAAAGTTTCCTACAACCTTGTAGGTGTGGGCCTCTCTAATCATCTGCAATTGCTCACCTTTAAGAACACAAAGCTTATCCAACTTGTACAGTAACCCATCCTGGAGATAGTAGTTAATGGTGTTGTCACCATCGTGCACATGAATCTGATTCTGCAACTACTAATACACCTCCTTGAAGTCCTCATCTTCTAAATATGCCTCTATGCATCATGGGTGAATGGATCCATGTGACTAAGAGTCCCCAGAGTTGTGATATTTGATGTGGGTGGCCTTAGCATGTCAACCAACTTGTTTGTGCTTCCCTTCTTATACTTCATCACTAAATGAAATTGTTGTAGGAACCCCATCCACTTGTAATGCATGGTCTATTGTAGCTTACTATGGTTCTATAAGTACTATAACGACTAGTGATCTATGTGGATTACTGTCTCCTTTCCCATTAGATAGTGCTTCCACTTATTCGCATCTTGCACCATGGCATAGAGCTCCTTGTCATAGGTAGGGTAGTTAATAACTACTCCATGAAATACTTCAAAATGGTAGCATATAGGTCTTCCTCCCCGCATCAAGATAGCTCCCATAGCATACCCACTCGCATCTATATCCACTTCAAGGGTCGTTGCAAGTTTGGTAATGCCAAAACTAGTGCTTGAATAATCTTCTTCTTTAGCTCATCAAAATACTTCCTCTAACCTTTCCCCACTATAAACTCTTGACACTTACTGTTATGGTGTGGAGTGATGATGCTACCACTGAAAATGAGGCTGTGAATTTCCTTAGGTATTGTGCTTCCCCAATGACACTCGTAATCTCAAAATCATTAATAGGAACTAGTCATTTCATTTTTGAATCCATATTAGAAGGATTTATCTTCAGTTCTCCTCCACCAATCACATACCCCAAATACACCAAAGACTGTTGTGCAAACTCACACTTCTTGAGATTTTCTAGCAGCTCGTGCTTCTTCAATGTTTCCAGCACGTGTGCCAAATGTGAAATGTGCTCCTCCCAGGTAGCACTATATACCAGAATATCATTCAAATAGACAATAACAAATGAATATATAAAATGGATCATTACATCATTCATTAATCTCATAAACGTAGTTGGTACATTACATAGGAAAAATGACATGACTAACCACTCATATAAACCTTGTCTAGTTCTGAAGGTGGTCTTCCAAGTATATTCTTCTTTGAATTGAACCTAGTGATATCCAGACTTCAAGTCCAACTTGGTGAAGTGTTTTTCTTGCTCCAATTGATCCAACATATGATCTATCCTGGGAAGGGGGTATATTTTCTTGAGTGTGATTTTTTTCAATGCCCTATAATCTATGCACATCCACCAAGTCCCATACTTCTTTGGAACAATGATGATGGGTGACTCAAATGCTGTTGTACTAGGTCTATTGAAACCTTGTTTGAACAACTGTTGCAACTACTTCTTCACCTTACTTTCTTCTATAACATACTTCCTCTACAACCCAATAATTGGAAATGGGGAGTCTAACAATAGCTATATCTCGTGCTCCACTTCTCTCTTAGGTGGTAACCCTTTAGGCTCTCGGAACACATCATTGTATGACTGTAACAACTCTTCCAATTTTTTTTTTTGTTTTTGTTTCTTAATACACGCCTCCAGGTATGGCTTGCCTCTTATTGAATCCTTTACGAACTGAATTTCTCTTAAAAATAAAAAACACACTTCTTTTTGGAACTGATCAATTTCCTGGCTTGGTTGGCACTTTCCAGTGAAATTTTTTACTTTCCTTTGTGCACATTGATGATGAACAAATTTCCATCCTTGACGAGAAAGTACTAGTTGGATCTCCTAATGAATATTCCATCTTGCATGTATATGTATGGACTCCCAAACATGGCTCCACATACATCAATGGGAACCACATCTAAATCTACCTCATCAATAAAATCAACAATAATATCAAATCTAAATTTGTACTATTTTGTTACCTTCAACTTTGCATCCATATTTACCCATCCTACTGGATATGAGTTTGGATGATCAAAAATTTCCAACCCCAACTTCTTAACCAACTCTACTCTCACTAGATTAAGTTGTGATATTTATTCAAACAGAGAATTAATATTTTTTTTCTTCACTTGTATCTTTATATTGAAGAGTTTGGTCATTTATTTATCTTCTTATTGCAGAAGGATACTAATATTCACCTCCTTTTGCACTAACGTGCATACAATATTCTCATCCACGTCCGAGTTGATTTTTAATTTGTTTCTTGAATTAGTGGCCATTAGATTCCTCTTCTTATTATATTTCTTCTTGTTCTTCGAGTTTATATTTGGATACAACTTTCAACACTTCTACTTTGTATGGCTATCAATGTTGCAGTGGTTGTAGTGGTTTCTAGGATCTTTTCACTAGTGTGTTGTGGTTGTCATATTTTTATCTTTCCCCCTTTTTGCTTCTTATTTCCCTCCTTAAAAGCATCATGTTGCTCATTTTTTTAATCCACTTTATTGCACTCTCTTTAGGCCTATGTTCTCCAAGTACTCTACCTATACACAAGCCTCGTCCACCGATATGGGCTTAAACAACATTACTTGGTCACATATATTAAGGTTTAGACCCCCCAAATACTTGAGGAGTATATTTGGTTCTTTGGAGAGATACTCAACAATAAAACCATATTTTTGAACTTCGGGGTGTACTCTTGTATGATTAGGTCTGAATTTTTCTTGAAGCGATGCCACCAGATCCACTAGTCCTCTATGTACCCAATGGGATAAAATTGAGACTTAATGAGGGTTTTGAACTCCTCCTACTTATTCACTGGAGGTTCTCCTTCTAACCTCAGTGTTTTTGTGTGTCTCTCCCAACAAGTCAGTGCATATCCCCTCTAATTTCAATCACAGGAATGAGATCTTTGTCCTTCCTCAATTTGATGGACGCTAAAATAAACCTTTAGTTGTTGCAACCAGTGATTAAAATTCAGAGCATTGATCTCACCGTGGTATGTCTTGATATTTACTTTTTCCTCCATTTTAAATAGGGACTGTGATTGGTTCATGACACTCGAACTGGGTTGATATTTTTTGGGTTCTTTCTTTAGTTGGTACTTGTTTCTTACCGATCTCTTGATCACCCTTCTGATTTTTCCTCTGCATTTGAACCCCCATCTTCTCCAAATATTTCAAGCTAATTGCTAAGGGCCGCCATGAGGAGTTTTACATTGTGTTTTATATCTATGACTTATTGTTCCAACCATGAAAACCTCACCTCTGCAGGATCACGAGGGTCATTTACAATTTCGTCGGCCAAGATTAGGGTTTTACAATTATTTTCCCCACCAATCTAGATCCCCTGCAAATATCCAAAAAATACCCAAAGAAATTTGGCTTTGATGCCAATATGATCCATAAAATTCCATCAAAATTTCACAAGATAGTTTGTCAAAACATATATGATAATATTATATTAAAAATATGACAATTCTACACTATTATAGTTTTATTGAATTTCAATATTTGTAGATTTTACTGTAATTAGTGCATGCATGTAAATGGAAATTATGCAAAAAATAGAGAACGATAATGTAAAATATCAAACACACACAGACACACATGAGACACAAGATATTCTCTATGAAACCCTTTCGGGAGAAAACCCAACTGGAAGCTGAGACCACTCTGCTCTCTTTCTTTGTCTGGAAATAAGGTTGCAAGTACAAAGAAGTAAGGCTTGTGGCCCATGGGCTTCTACAATTCAAAAATCCTATTTGTGTGCTCTACCTCATATCTCTATTTTTTATATTTTCTCATCCATGGAACAAATTCTCTCAAAATAATGGAATGCCTCTTCCTCCTAGTGGCCCAGTTATAACATAACCCAATAGACTTCTAGTGGTTAAGTTTAACTACCTCAACTCTTAACCAAAGTTACAATACAGAATATTCTAGATGATTTTTCATCACAATCACGTGGATAGCCCCTTTTCCATGAATAATTGGGGTTGAAATGACATTCTCTCAAACCATGGTGGTGAAAACAGGAGGGTCAAATTCTAAGTGGCATAACTTTAACATACGAACTCTGATTGACACGATTATTATGCCGTTAGAAAGGTATATATGTGTATAATAACATGCAAATATGAGTGCTAAAGTGATAAAAAATTTCTCCCACAAATTGTCGTTTGATGCCTCAAAACACTATCGAAAGGTTTTCGGCCTTGTTTTTCCAAATTGGGTCCCACTGTTAAAAATGGTCCTGTGAGCTGATTCCTATGCTTTTTCCACTCTGAACGCATCGATATGGATGAAAAAATATATAATGATCCAATCTGGATGAATAAATATGTCCCTTAGGAGATCTCTCACCCAATCAAAAATTAGAAATAAGATTACTAGAAAATTAGAAAACTAATTTTTAATTTACGAAAAATTACGGATATTAAGCATTTTTCTCCAAACGTTGGTTAAATTTACAATAAACTCAGAAAAAATATTCAAATTTAATGCACTTTGAAGTGAGGTGATTTCTATAGTCCCCGAAGAGGCAAGGAATAATAGAGTATAAAGATGGATTGGTGGAAATATACATTAAAAACAAAATATAGGGTGAAACATAATGGATGAGTGGAAATTAAATATATTAATAAATAATTGGAAATAAAATTATTGTTAATAGGATAGTGGGAAAAATAGATCAAAGTACCATACAATAAATATATGGAAACATAAATCTAAAGATATAATAAATTGAAGCACAATTCCAAGGATTTACTAAATCAGAAATTTAAGCATATATCAAAAACTTTAACGGATCAAAAGGAACTGCAACACCATCATCTAATATCCTCACCAAACATCCTACATGATAGCATGCTACTTGTATAAAAAAAAAAATCACATTCTAATGCCATTGTTGGTGCATTCTTACCAAATAGATTGTCCCTATTAATGATGCCTCTATCCTTCCCCAGTCTTTGTCTGCAACTACATCACACGAACCTCAACTACTACAGAGAGTTATAAATGGTGATATATCATTCTGTGGTGCAAGCTACACCATCCTCATGGAAGGAAAAGCATTCTCCCAAGTGGATTTATTTTTTGGTTTCTTATTATCCAACCTTACGGTCTTCATGGGGCTACATACTAACATTAATTTCACAGGGATACACATTGCATGTTACACTTGTCACCAACAATATGAAACATAAGCTTGCAATATGTAAGTTGACAATTACATTAGAAATAAGTCCACTACACTATGAGATTTATGGTACCAAGAGATATTTAACATTGTTGAGGATAGAAATTGAAGAACTCCTTGCTGTTAGAATGCCTTTTTGACCCCTCTAATCCCTACTTTTACCTTTTTATAGTCCTATTTCACACATAAAAAAAATGTATCATGCTAAATTAATAAAATTAGTGTGTTACAAGGCAAATATTTAATTTATGTAAAAAATATATGTTTTGGATGCATTTTTAGGCTTAATTATTAGTATTAGGATTTGCTAGTGAAGGTTTTGTAGATCCTGCAACCCTTGCAGGGGTCTTATAACTAGAGTCCAAGTCTCGCTTGTGTATGCAACCTCCAATGGAAAAGAAACATGTGGATTCTCTAGAACAAGAGACCAGTATGCTCAGTCAACTATAAAAGTAGAACTTTTGTTAAAATTGTGCGCATGGTTGGTCTACCACTTTGGCAGTTGGTTCAATATTGAGGCAACAATTCATGATTCCATTACTTAAGTTTCTTCAATCAAATCACACTAGTTCATTATTGTTTTAGATGTTCTAGTTGTTTCACTGATCTAAGATATTTAGAGGTTGTTGTATCTATAAACTCTCTGCTTAGAATAGGATATGCATATGGCATGTGCTAAAACTACTATGTATTGTATTTATTCTAGAAGCATAACTCTATCCTCAATCCAGTTAGCAACAATATCACTAGGTTTCCTTTTCATTTCAGATTTTTACTTACACTCACTAGTGTGGCCATTGGGTTGAACCTTTTCATACTTCTCTCATGTAAAATGTGGATCTATCAATATAAACTGTTGATGTTTAGGTTTTGTTATTTGTTGCATTGATTTTATTTTGATTTAAGTTTTCTCCAAGAACCAATGCTCTGGGCATACCAACCCAAAACATTTCCCCTTCAATTTGTGTGATTTAATGTCACATATTATTGTGAGTAGTTGGAATATCATAGGTAATTCTCTACTTCAATGGATATATTTGTGTAAAGTACAAAACATGTGGTTTATTGGTGAATGCCTAAGTAATTTGCATATAGATTCCTTCGTTTTGATTAAAGACAATAGATTAACAAATATATATATATATATATATATATATATATATGGTTTGGATCTAGAGTATACTTAGGCCATTGCCTCAGATATGACATCGAATCTCTTATATCAAATTTGTTCTTTGTCTTCTTGTTATTTAATATATGGATTATTGGCTTGAAAACACACAATATAAGTGACTGACTATAGGGTCACATTTTAAGATCCTCTGTCATTGTGTACTTTTATTAGTTCATTATAACTCTATTTTATGTATGTAAGATCAACATGGTTAGTTTTGTAGTATTTTTCTTTTGTCTACTATCTATGCATTGAAAACATGAACACAAAGGGGTCTCTCTTGTTAAAATATATCACTAAGTTTAAGTTTTTTAACTATCTTTTTTTGTTTCTTATGTAAATATATATATTAGATTGATAGAGGTTGTGTGCTCTATGTAGGATGTGAGTCTATTCGCACTACAAGGAAAACACCTTCTAGTAGATTTTTTGAGGAACCCCTTATAAAAATACCCCAGACATCTATTTGTAGCAGAGGTTATTAGAGGAGGTTGGCGGGTGGAGGTTTTTGCGGATTTTTTTTTTCCAATGTGCTTATCCTCCTAAACGGCACCATTGCATTCAATAAGGGAAATCATCAGTGCGCACAAAACATTGGCACACCAGACACCATGTGCTCCACACAAGCCTGCTCGATGTGTCTTATTACTGTAGCGCACCAGTGCTTTACAAAGATTCTGCACCGGTGCATCCTAAAACCCTACACCAAAACTGAAACCGCCCGGTGCGGTCTTAAGAAACCGCACTGATGCACCTATAAAGCCCTGCGCACCGGATTAGGTTAAATAAAAAAAATACGGCCAAAAACCTGCATTCCTCACTTTTCAGTGCTTGTGAGCTCTCAAGCACTGGTGCAATTTATCCTTGTCTGATCTGCCCTAACATCGATACTCCCATTGCACCCATTGCATGCACTGCTGCTCTGCATTGTCCACCAATCTGCATTTTGAATTTTTCAAAATGGTGGGCATATTTACTTTTGCAAATTCTATAGCCAATATGCCTCCTCGATGGCCAAATGTACAGGTATTGATCTGAAAATGAAACTATTTTTAATTCTATGCAAAGTATCCATTTCCATATAATTTAGTGTGCAAAGTGTTCTCCATGACTTGCAGGGTGAACAAAGTAGTTTTGGTAATGTTTCTGAGTTTTATGTGTGAGGATTTGTTATTTAAATTTACTATTTAACATATCACAGCAGAAATACACAGCAAGTAAAATTCACCATAACATAACACAGCAAAATGTTGAGGCAATTCACCCCTCCTAGGCTACATCTACTGGTCCAAGGCTCCCCAATGGCCTGTTCTTATTCTATTAATTTGCTCAAAATGGTTACATAGTGAAAAATATGCCGAAATAGGAAAAACCAACTATAAATTCGACTCTATAAGATAGAAATTAGCTAAAAATGGCTTTTGTTTCACCTTAAACATTGAAATACAACCCAATACAGTGCCTCCTCCATGATGGCCCTAATGGCTCCTTTTGTTCACTCTAAAAACTATTCCAAACTCTCTAGAAGGTTGAAGAAACCTAAAATTAACTAAAATTTCATCTTGTTTGGTCAAAAATTGAGAGAGTTATGACCAAAACAAATGTTTGCCCAGTGGCACTAAAAAACCTCCCCCAAAACTGGAGGAAATCTAGTTAACTCCTTCAAAATAGTCGGATAGGGGGAATTGGCGAAATCGTGCTCCAAATTATGCAGTAGCAACAAATGCTGACAGTTTTTTTTTGGCGTGTTCACATGCGCATATTCCTGAAAGTTAACTCGCTGGTGAATAAGAATGAGCCCTTGCCCATGGTCATGGGTCAGAGGTCCTATGCTGAGGAGCTAACGCAAAGGGCTTAACCCTTTTATTTTGTCGGTGCAAAGGCCCTCAGTTCTCATTCACCGGTCATATGTTGTGTGGGGGCTAGCCCCCATTTTCCACCGCCCAAATTTTTTTCAAACTTTAAATTTAATCCGCCGACTATGGTTTACAAGAACCACTCACAACACGGTTGGTAGGGCATGCACGCGTTGTCCCGGAGGTCACGGGTTCAACCCCCTGGACCTCTAACAACATTTTTCCAATGCATTTGAACTCTGGCCTGGGGCCACGTGGCAACCTCCGGGCAGGCCACATGCCACCCACTGATAGGTCCTCAAAAATATTAATAAAAATAAAGTTTTCCAAAGTATTATTTTTTTCTAGAAAATTTTTTAAACAAAGTCCAAAATGGGTCAAACTGTCATTTTTTTGAGTTTACTGAACAACTTCCAACCTCAATAAATTTCACATACGAAGTCAATTTTGAGAACCTTTCATGGCGCCATAATCACAGTGATGTGGCCTTTCTGGTCCTTTAGATTGCAACCATTTCTGAGCACTTCCATTTTTGAGCAATTTCTTAACTTGGACATGATCTCCTGATCACACCTCCCCATTGGGAAGCTTTTGGACCCCAAAATCCTTCAATTACCTGTTCAAAAGATGAGGGTACATACCCTTCACCTTTTCCACCTCCATCCATTTTTCCTTACTCGGTTTTCTACCTTTAAGACCAATCTGAAGATAATTGACACTTCCCCTCTTCAAAGTGCATGTCCTCCTGTCAAGGATAGCATCCTCTTTTAGCTCATCCAAATATTCTGGAGAGAAATCCTCTATGGATGGCAGTTGAATGTCACTTTCATGATTAGAAATTGAAGGAGGTTCATACAAACGTAAATTTTCCACATTCACAACAGAATACATTTGCATATATGAAGGCAAATCTATTTGAAAAGCATTATTTCCAACTTGATTAAGAATCTTGAATGGACCATAACGAATAGGCTTCAGATTTTTACCTTCTCCTTGCATTCTTTCCTTACTAATATGCAGCCATACCTCATCTCCTTCTTGAAACTTATGATCAACTCTATGTTTTCATGCCTCTCCTTGTACTTTCCTTGACTCTTTTCAAGTTGTTCTTGAACCTGTTGATGTATGAGCTGAATTATTTCAATGAACATACAAGCTTTGTCAATGTCATTATGCCCATCAATGGCAACATCCTTCTCAAGAATGAAATCTAAAGGTGACTTAGGAAAATACCCAAAACAAGCTTCAAAAGGTGAATTGTTTGTAAAAGAGTGCTTGGCCCGGTTGTAAGCATGTTGAATGTACTGCAAATGCTCATCCCAAGGCTTGGGATGCTTGCTGCAATAAACTCTCAAAATATGTACAATGGTTCTGTTCACTACCTCTGTTTGGCCATCTATTTGTAGATAGAAAGTAGTACTCTTCTTCAACTTGGTGTCCATCATCTTCCATAAATTGGACCAAAAATTCCCAACAAATCTGGAATCCCTATCACTAACAATAAAAGTAGGCAAGACATAATGAACCCATACATGTTGAAAATATAAATCAACAGTTTGTTCAGCAATTATAGATTTCTTACATGGAAAAAGAATACAGATCTTGTTGAATCTGTCAACTAATACATAAATATAATCATGCTACTTTCTAGACAATGGTAGACCTCCAACAAAATCCATAGAAACACTTTCCCATGGTCTAGAAGGTATCGACAATGGTGTATTTAAACCAAGCTTCCTATTGCTAGGCTTTCTTGTAGCACATAATGAACAACCTATAATGAAATGTGAAACACTATCTACCATGCGAGGCCAATAACGATACCTATGTAAATGTGCCACCATTTTGCTTACCTCGAAATGTCTAGTAATAAGAGAAGAATGAGCTTCTCTCATGACACTTAGTTTCTCTCCCTGTGGTATACATAACTTGCCCATATGAAATAGAAAATTATTATGCAAGTGATAATCATTCTCCTCAACATGATTCCCTTCACTCAAGTTAGCATACACATCCTTAAAATCAACATCTGATACATAATGTTCTATGTAACTCTCATGTATAATAGAATCATTCTTAATTAAAGTAGTAGTACTAATAATAGGCCTTGAAAGCATATTAGAAAATTTATTGAAAATACCTTTCTTGTACCTTATTACCAAGTGAAATTGTTGTAGGAAACCCATCCATCTGAAATGTTAGGACTGCTGTAATTTACTTTGCGACTGCAAGTACTGTAAAGGCTGATGGTTGGTATGAAAAACTGTCTCTTTTCCCATCAAATAGTGTTTCCGATTTTTGATGCTTTGTACCAATGCATACAACTCCTTATCATATGTAGGATAATTCACAACAGCACCATTAAATGTCTCATAATGAAATGTGATAGGCTTACCATGCTGTAAGAGAACTGCACCCATGGCATAATCACTAGCACCGATCTGAATCTCGAATGGCTATCTCAAGTCCGGTAATACAAGGACTGGAGTTGAAATTATCTTCTCTTTCAAAGACTCAAAAGCTTTCTGTTGCTTTGTTGTGTAACCAGCTCCAAAAATAGAAGAAAAGAGATATCAACGCCTTAGAAATGAGCCACTTCGAGGGGGAAACCTCCAATACATTACATAAATGAAAAATTCTTGGATGATACAATTTACAAAACCTCCTTTATATATATAGGAGTCCATGGGGCCATAATGTAATCCTAGTGGGCCACAATGTAATCCTAGCCGACCTAACAATAATAATTTAAGGGCACAATAATAACAAAATGGGGGTTACAAGGGTACAATAATAACAATAAGGGGGTTACACTAACAATAATAATGGACTATACTAGTGATATAGGGACCTAACATGCCCCTCTCCTTCAAAAAAGTGTTGTCCTCAATGCTTGAGTAGCTCTGGGTGCTTCTGTATAAAATTCTCATCCTCCCATGTAGAATCTTCGGTGGGTAAGTTCTTCCACTTGATGAGATACTCTGAAATTGATCGATTCCGTAGTTGTCGGGTTCTTGTTTCCATGCCCGCTTCAGGTTCCAATATGATTTTTCCTTCCTCATCAAGTTCTGGCAATATTGTTTGAACTGGAAGATTTTCACCTATAACCTTCTTTAAGCATGAAACATGGAAAACTGGATGTACTCGCGAAGAAGCAGGGAGCTCCAATTTGTATGCCATAGTACCAATCTTTTGCAACACCTTGTAAGGACCATAGTACTTTGGCGATAATTTATTATCCTTCTTAGCTTGCTTGAGGGACATTTGTTTGTATGGTTGTAACCGTAAAAATACCCAATCTCCTACATCAAAACTTCTCTCGCTGCGATGTTGATCTGCCTGTTGTTTCATTCGATTTTGTGCCAAATTCGGGTTATCCTTTAAGAGTTGGAGAACTTCTTGCTGATGCTCGATGTGATCTTCCACTGCTTGAACCTTCGAATTTTCCCTTAAAGATGATGTGATGGATGGTGGATGATGTCCATAAAGTGCCATAAATGGGGTCATTTTTGCTGCAGTATGGAAGGAAGTGTTATACCACCATTCAGCAAGAGGTAACCACTTGACCCATTGTGTTTGTTTATCAGTTACAAAACAACGAAGATATCCTTCCAAACATTTATTTACTATCTCAGTTTGACCATCAGATTGAGGATGATAAGATGAGCTATGAGCTAATTGAGTACCCAAACAAGAAAATAACTCCGTCCAAAAATTTCCGGTAAAAATGGGATCTCTGTCGCTCACAATAACCCTTGGGATTCCATGTAGCTTTTGAATTTTGTCCATAAATGTAGTAGCAACTGTACTTGCTTTAAATGGATGAGATAATGCACAAAAGTGTGCATACTTGGTAAGTCTATCAACTACCACCATGATGACATTCTTTCCTTAGGACTTAGGTAAACCTGTGATAAAATCCATTGAAATCTCCTCCCAACGTTGACTTGGAATGGATAAAGGTTGTAGAAGTCCCGGGGTCTTAATTGTCTCCACTTTATTCTGCTGGCAAACCAAACATTCCGCCACAAACTTTTGAATATCAGATTTAAGACCATCCCAAAAAAATTCTTTCTTCACCCTGTGGTAAGTTTTTAAAAATCCTGAGTGTCCTCCTAAAGGAGAAGTGTGCAATTCCAAAAGAATATTTTGTTTTAGTTGGGAATTCTTACAAAGATATAAGCGATATTTGTACCATAAGGAATCATTTTTCCAGCTAAATGTATCGGATGTACTAGGATCTTGCTGCAACTTTTGAATGAGTGTCCACACGTCTTCGTCCTTCTTCAATTCATCTCTTGCTTCAGTTATCCAATCTGGTTGGATAATAGAAATGGCACAAAGAAATGCTTCCACCTCTTCATTCTTTCTTGAGAGTGCATCTGCAACAACATTAAGCTTTCCTTTTTTTAGATTATTTCAAAGTCATAACCCAACATCTTTGTGACCCATTTTTGCTGCTCTTCTGAAGATGGTCTTTGTTCCAAAAAGTGTTTAAGACTATCATGATCAATTTT
Source organism: Pinus albicaulis (assembly GCA_034641835.2). NCBI lineage: Eukaryota > Viridiplantae > Streptophyta > Pinopsida > Pinales > Pinaceae > Pinus > Pinus albicaulis. The sequence continues at coordinate 112,490,206 of CM076575.1, forward strand.
TACCTTGAAGTGTCTTCCCATTAGGTAAGTTCGCCATTTCTTTAGTGCATGCAGTATTGCTAACATTTCCTTCTCATAAATAGGTTTCTGTAAATACTTTCCTTTGATTGGACGACTTTCAAAAGCAATGGGTCTTCCTTCCTGCATTAAAACTGCACCAATTCCATTTCCTGAGGCATCACATTCCACAATAAAGGTTTTGTGAAGTCTGGCGTAGCTAAGACCGGTGCTAGGCACATTGTCTCTTTAAGATGTTCAAAGGCCTTAGTTGCTTCAGGAGTCCATGAAAATGCATCTTTCTTCAATAATGTTGTTAGAGGTGCTGCTATTCTCCCATAATTCTTAACAAACTTGTGATAATACCATGTTAACCCGAGAAATCCTCGCAACTGCTTTATGGTTGTGGGGACTTTCCATTCCTTAATGGCTTTAATTTTGTTAGGGTCTACTTTAACACACTCGTGAGATACAATATGACCCAGATATTCCACCTCTTGTACTCCAAAGAAACATTTGGATTTTTTTGCATATAATTGTTTCTCCTTCAATAGTTTGAGCACCATGTCAACATGTTCAACATGATCCTTCCAAGACCTGCTGTAGATTAGTATATCATCAAAAAATACTAGCACAAATTTTCCAAGGAAGGGTTTGAAAATGGAATTCATCAACCCTTGAAATGTAGAAGGTGCATTGGTAAGGGCAAAAGGCATGACAAAAAATTCATAATGACCCTCATGAGTTTGAAATGTTGTTTTTGGAATATCTTCAGTCTTCATTCTAATTTGATGATATCCTGAACGAAGATCCAACTTGGTAAAATAAATTTCTCTATGTAATTCATCCAATAATTCATCAATCCCAGGAATGGGAAATTTATCTTTAATGGTGATCTTATTGAGCTCCCTATAATCCGGACACATTCGCCATGATCCATCCTTCTTGTGTACCAATACTACAGGAGCAGAGAAAGAACTTTGACTAGGTTGAGTTATACCCGCCTCTAACATTTCTGCAATCATACGTTCAATTTCGCTCTTTTGGAAGTAAGGATATCTATAAGGCCTGATGTTTGGAGGAACACTTCCCGGAATCAAATGAATAGCATGATCATGATCACGAATAGGTGGGAGTCCTTTGGGAGTTTCAAACACCTTGGAATGATTGTCCAATACTTGTTGGAGATCTGCAGGAATATATGATTTTGATGTTGGAACTTCTAGTGAGCATAATTGTGCAATTACACCTCGTTGTTCTTTATTTAGAAGCTTTGTCATGACATTAGAGCTTATTATCCTTCCTGGCTTCCCTGCAATACCTCGTAATTCAACTTCCTTTCGTTCTGAAAAAAATTTCAAGAAAAGTTCTTGAAAATTAAAAACTATTGTCCCCAAAGATTGTAACCATTGTACTCCTAGTACAATATCAGCACCTCCCATAGGAATGGAAAGCATTGGACTAGTCAATACATATTTCCCCATGGTTAGCTTGATATTATGGCATTTCCCAGAGCAATTTATAGTTCCTCCATTTTCAACCATCACTTGGCATTCTGGTGTTGGGTATAAGAAAAAATTTAATTCCTTGGCTACCTTACAATGAATAAAATTATGGGTGTGTTGAGTCTCAAAAGTGTCTTCCATATTCATACATATTTCCATTATTTCATAACCATTTAGCTCTTATTTCATAGCCATTTGACCTAAAACCCTACATCAAGTAACCATTTTCATAAATATATGGGTTAGGATCCTTGTTTTCCAAAGTTATTTATTTTATGTATTTTAAGTGAATTTATGATTAGAAACTAGAAAATTAACATAGTTTCATATATCTACATATGTGTTATGAGTTTTGTGACATGTGTAGGTCAAAAGGAGACTTCTAGAAGACCCTTATGTGGCACTCTAAAGCCAAATTCGAATTTGGTTGGAGAAGATTATGGGATCAAGAGGATATGTGTCTCACTTCCTTATTATATTGAAACTCTAAGAGGATATGTGTCTCATTCCTCAAGTTGTGTTGAAACTCTAGAAAGACATGTGTCTTATCATTTCCTATTTTGATTGTAACTCTAGAGTTGGAGGGAGAGAATCATGGACTCCCATTAATGAGATGACTCCTCATATTTTGTATAAATAGGAGAAGCTTTCTCCTATCATAGGTAATGAGGAAGTAATGAGGAAGTAATGAAAAAGTAGTAGAGAAGTCTTTTGTAACAAAGTTCAAGATGGAATGGGATGTAGATTTGTGAGTTCTTTTTAATAGAGAAATTCAGTTCTTTGATGGTGTTTTGATTACAATTTTAAGGAGCTGAAGGACTTCACCAAATTGGTAGCAGAGGGCCCCTGCTATCAAGGAGGCTTTTACATGTTTTCTAGATAAATTGCTTTCAATTCTGTTTTGTCATATTTCTTTACTTATATTGCTTTTTGAAATCATAGCTTTTAGCATAATTTTTCATGGCAGCCCGGGCATTTGCATATCTTTTGACTAATGACATGGAATCAATATTGTTCTGCTGTTAATTTATTTTTTCTTAGTTTTTGTTTAATTCCGGTATTGCTTTGTTTATTTCAGTCTTGCACATTTGCTTCAATAGTTAGATTTAGATATATTAAATTTCTCATGTCATTTTCAGTTACCTCCGAAAGCCACAGCTGGACTGATGGTGAGGGATTGAAGTATGAGTGTGTAGTTTGATATTAGTTTACTTTCTGCAAGTTAGATATATTAAATTGCTCATGTCATTTTCAGTTACCTCCGAAAGCCACAGCTGGACTGATGGTAAAGGATTGAAGTATGAGTGTGTAGTTTGATATTAGTTTACTTTCTGCAAGTTAGATATATTAAATTGCTCATGTCATTTTCAGTTACCTCCAAAAGCCACAGCTGGACTGATGGTGAGGGATTGAAGTATGAGTGTGTAGTTTGATATTAGTTTACTTTCTGCAAGTTAGATATATTAAATTGCTCATGTCATTTTCAATTACCTCCGAAAGCCACAGCTGGACTGATGGTGAGGGATTGAAGTATGAGTGTGTAGTTTGATATTAGTTTCTTTTTCTGCAAATTAGATATCAGGTTACTCAAGTTGTTTATGGTTACTTCCGAAAATCATAGCTGGACTAATGATGAGAGATCAGAAGACAAGTTGATGTAATTTGATTTAGATTTACTTTATTGCAACTTTTGGATTTCTTTCAGCATAGTTTCTTTTGTGTTTAGACAGCAGCAAGAATAGTTTGGTTTCATGCTCATTAGTTCATTGTTTTGATTTATTAGATTAGCAGCACCTTTTTCATTTCAGTAGCACATTTTCATTTCCTTTCAAGTTTTTTCATTGTATGTTTCAAATTCCTTTTTCAGTTTCAAGTTGGTAAATCATTATAAAGGACATCATTGCCTTGAATATCCATAACCATACTTGTCTTTTAGAATTTCATAAAAATCCAAAAACGACAAAAAGTAAGAGATAGGTTATCTTGCACATATAGTGCGCCGTACTTCGTCAGCTTACGAATCCCTGGTTGATAATTTATGTTAGCAATTTATGACACACTAAATTGACCAAACATTTTGGCGCCGTTGCCGGGGAAGTGTAACTAGGTAGCCTTATTTCTTACATTTAAAAAAAAATAATAATTCTTGAGTATGCTCTCCTCCTGCACTTTGTGTGATCTGGAGGATCAGAAAAATGATTGTTATGTAAAAAAAAAAATTAATAATTCTTAAGTATGCTCTCCCCCTGCACTTTGTGTGATCTGGAGGATCATAAAAAGAATTGTTATGTGAAAAAGAAAAAAAAAAAGAGGAGACAATAAAACTTCATCATTTCAATTGATTCAACAATTTAAAAAAAAAATTTGTTTTCATGAAAAACTTTGATTTCAATAAATTGTTTTGTTTAATGAATATATATGTGTATTTTTAAATTTTTGAAAATATAACATACATAATTTTATTAAACAAATCAATTAAAAAAAAATGAAAAAAAAAAATTAAATTAAATTGTTTTGTTACTAAGATATATATGTATATTTTTTTATTGAAAATATATATATAATTTTAAAAACAAATCATTTAAAAAAAAAAATTCAATAAATTGTTTTGTTTAGTAAATTACATATGTATATTTTTAATTTTTCAAAATTTAACATATGTAAATTTTATTAACAAAACAAATAAAAAAAAAATAAAATTGAAAAACAAACAAACAAATCAATAAACAAAAATCATGGCCTTTTGAAAAACATTGAAAAAAAAAACAAAAGAATAAATACACATTTCACATAATAAAACAAATAAAAATGCATCATTTTGAAAAAGGCCGATAGCATAAGTTCGAATGAAAACACAAAATTAAACGTTGGTTCGAATTGCAATGAATCTTGTGCATGTACATAGGCTGGATTGAACCGTGCAGAAGCTCGAGATAATTATCTACAGGCAACAAGATCATCAACAACATTTTCAGATTGAAACGCAAAGAATCCGCTGGCAGTAGAAGCCTTAGCCACTGATCCCGATATTCCCAATTTCGTTGTTCTCATGCCTGTCCCTGTTGACAATAGTGACAGGTTAAAATCAGAGGAGGATGCCATGATTGTATTGTTCAGTCATCTATCTATGCTGTGATCAAATCTAAAAAAAAAAATTCAAAATCAATCACACAGCCGAATGTAGCAAAACAGAAAAACGCAAAACAGAGAAAAACATCAAACTTTGAAAGCACGATTTGGCCAAACGGAGATGAATTTGGAAAAAATAAAACATGGGTTTTTTCGCCAACGTGGTCAATTAGATAACCCAGAAATAGTTGTACGAAATTCGTGGCGGTCTGGGAGAATTTCTCGGTTCTTTGAAGGCTATTTTTGCCTGCCGCGTGAGGAAAAACGGTTTTTTCTGAGTGAAGAATTTGAAAACGGCACTCTGCATTGATAATTCGATTTCCTGATTTCTAGGAAGAAGAATTCTGATCAAAATCAAACTCTTATCATGACATTCAATCCACATTCCACTCATTTTTGAATTCAACTCAATTTCGTTTTCTGAATGTTGGATTTCACATCTCCTTTATCATCTGCCCAGCAATTTTTGGTGCTTCAATGACATTATTAAACACCAACCATTATGATGTTTATTTCAAAGGGATGTCAAATCACTATGGAAAGACATTAATAGAGCATGGGGATGAATTAAGCAAACTACAGGAGGATATTATCAAGCAGATGGTCGTGCAGATGGCATAATGAACCTTAGTAGCATAAAGGTAAGCTCAATTGAGATTGAATGTGTCTGTAATGGCAACTGCTGCAATTGGAATTCCAACTAAGGGGGGTGGTCCTGAACGGTTACTGATTGTGATAGTCCTCAAGGATCAAACAGATACAAAAATAAATTTTGAAGAGATGAAAGATTATATTTTGAAATAGCAATCATGCCTTTTATGTTCTTCAATGCTTACCAATATATTATTTTTCATTTTATTTGATCTTCACTTACCATTCTATGGTCATTGCAAGGTCATGATTGGTCAATGTATCTGAGTTTGCTTTATTTAGCATCGTTTGTTGAAACTTTAAAAAAAAAAAAAATTGCATTTTTTTTTTTTTTAATTTTGTTATTAAAAAAAAAAAAAAAAATCAATAATTTTGAATCAATGAAATGAATAAGTTATTTGCTCATTTTTCTGAAGGTATTAATTAATTTTGGACTGATGATGAAAGATGAATAGCTAACTTTTTATTCAAGATTTTTAGCTACAGAAACCGTCGACATTCTGCAGCTTAAGTCCAATTCCGCAGCTGTTCTTCAATTCCGCAGCTGAAGTCCAATTCCGCAGCTGTTCTCCAATTCCGCAGCTGAAAAACCTCATTGTTCAAATCAGCCTATCTTTCTCATACAAAATCAGATTTTGATGATTTAAGTATCGTTGGAAAGGTCTCAACAAGATCTATACAATGAGAAATCCATCATTAGAGTTTGAAATGGTAAATAATGAAATAAATTGCTGAAAAGAAGCAACATTCAACTTGAGGCACTAATTCCAAAACAGGTATAAATTCTTTTGATTTTTCCTTTGAGAACTTGTTTCATTAATACAAATTCTTAGTTTTGTGTGTAAATATCATAACTAGAGAGATTGATCACCTTTCTCCTTTGATAATCTTACATTCCATTGCAGAAGAAGTATTAGTTTTTTTTGCAGGTTCCAGGAGGAAGGACAAATGACTACAAGAGAATGGTGTCTCTTTAAGAGACCAATTTGTTTCATAAGAGGATGATCAGCAACAAAGAGGAGGAAATATGCTGATGCAAAATCAGATCAAAACACTTGAAAAACTTTCAGATACTATTGTCTCCATCACATCCATACCTCATAATAAACCATTCACCTCATTTCACTTCATATTTTCCATTTACATTCACATCCACTTTCCATTTCCTTTTGTCCATTCATAACCCACAAATAAAAGCAAGAGGCTCATTCACATGCTTATCGCCCATTGCCATTTCTACTTTCCATTTTCATCTTCCATTTCTTATCATTTTCATTCCGCAAATAAACCCTGCTTCAATGCAAACTATTGAGTCCATAGTCCTTTGAGTCTAAGTTCTTTGTAAAAACACCTTGAGCCTTGCATGCCTTAATGGCAAGTTCTCATGCTGACAAAAAATGGGAATACATTAATGTTTCTTGTTCGTCAGATCTTCTAGGTGACTCGACATCAGCAAAATCATTCGTACCTAGCAAGATGTGTTTGGGCATCTTGACTCTCATTGTCATCAATGGTGAGAGTTATCGTCTTGACTAGTGGCATCCATTAATGGCCACTAATTCAACAATTTCCTACTATGTTCGACATCAGAACATCTTTTCACATAGTAGGAATTGTGCCAATGAGTTTTGAAGACATGAAGACTATTATTTTCAGCATTTTGGAGCAGATTCAGCAAAGTTTTAGTAGCAGCAATAAAAAGTCATCTCATCTCTTTATCCATGACTCCTCTTGTTCAACCACTTGAAGAATAATATGATCAGAATTTTGCAGCCACCACACATACACAACTCATCCACATTTAAGGTAAATTAAGGTATGTTGTTTTCTAATTTTTAGTCATGTAATTCATTAGAATGCTAAAATTGTAACTTTGGAAAAATTCCTCACTCCCTTTTTCACATTGTCATATCTTTAGTTGGGGGGAAGGGACATCATTTCATATCCACATGTCATACACTATGACACATTTTCATTTTATTTCCATACACATATACTTCCCAACCAACTATTGTTGCAACATGATCCAAAAGATTATATGCCTTGCAAATGATCAATTCATTGATGAAGTAATTGATTCTAAATGTTTCCATGAACTTTGATGCAACAAAGAAAATAAAACATTGTTACACAAGAACCAATGCTCAAAAAAAAAAAAAAAATGGTTGTCACACAAGAACCAACCATTGAAAAAGAAGAAGAAGAAGAAGAAGTTGCAATCAAATGTATTATACTTTGCCAAAAAGGAAAATATCAAAAAGCAAAGTTTGGAATGAATCTATATGAGTCAAAACTCATAAAAGATCAATTCATGGACAAATGAATCATTGCAATAGTTGCATGAGGACATGCAACAACTTCAGTTGGGGGGTATGTTGAGTCTCAAAAGTGTCTTCCATATTCATACATATTTCCATTATTTCATAACCATTTAGCTCTTATTTCATAACCATTTGACCTAAAACCCTACATCAAGTAACCATTCTCATAAATATATGGGTTAGGATCCTTGTTTTCCAAAGTTATTTATTTTATGTATTTTAAGTGAATTTATGATTAGAAACTAGAAAATTAACATAGTTTTATATATCTATATATGTATTATGAGTTTTGTGACATGTGTAGGTCAAAATGAGACTTCTAGAAGACCCTTATGTGGCACTTTAAAGCCAAATTCGAATTTGGTTGGAGAAGATTATGGGATCAAGAGGATATGTGTCTCACTTCCTTATTATATTGAAACTCTAAGAGGATATGTGTCTCATTCCTCAAGTTGTGTTGAAACTCTAGAAAGACATGTGTCTTATCATTTCCTATTTTGATTGTAACTCTAGAGATGGAGGGAGAGAATCATGGACTCCCATTAATGAGATGACTCCTCATATTTTGTATAAATAGGAGAAGCTTTCTCCTATCATAGGTAATGAGGAAGTAATGAGAAAGTAATGAGGAAGTAGATTTGTAACTAAGTTCAAGATGGAATGGGATGTAAATTTGTGAGTTATTTTTAATAGAGAAATTCAGTTCTTTGATGGTGTTTTGATTACAATTTTAAGGAGCTGAAGGACTTCACCAAATTGGTAGCAGAGGGCCCCTCCTATCCAAGGAGGCTTTTACATGTTTTCTAGATAAGTTGCTTTCAATTCTGTTTTGTCATATTTCCTTACTTAGATTGCTTTTGAAATCATAGCTTTTAGCATAATTTTTCATGGCAGCCCGGGCATTTGCATATCTTTTGACTAATGACATGGAATCAATATTGTTCTGCTGCTAATTTACTTTTTGTTTAATTCTAGCATTGCTTTGTTTATTTCAGTCTTGCACATTTGTTTCAGTAGTTAGATTTAGATATATTAAGCTGCTCATGTCATTTTCAGTTACCTCCGAAAGCCACAGCTGGACTGATGGTGAGGGATTGAAGTATTTGTGTGTAGTTTGATATTAGTTTACTTTCTGCAAGTTAGATATATTAAATTGCTCATGTCATTTTCAGTTACCTCCGAAATCCTGAAGAATTTGGACTGATGGTGAGGATTAATTATGAGTGTGTAGTTTGATATTAGTTTACTTTACGCAAGTTAGATATTCTCATGTCATTTTAGATTCTTACTCATCACAATTGGATGATGGTGAGAGTTGAAGTATGAGTGTGTAGTTTGATATTAGTTTACTTCTCTGCAAGTTAGATATTAAATTGCTCATGTCATTATCAGTTACCTCCGAAAGCCATAGCGAGACTAATGGTGGGGGATTGAAGTATGAGTGTGTAATTTGATATTAGTTTATTTTTCTGCAAATTAGCTATCAGATTGCTCAAGTTGTTTATGGTTACTTCCGAAATCATAGTGGTTGGACTAATGATAGAGAGAACGGAGAGAACAAGAAGTTAGTATGTAATTTGATTTAGATTTACTTTATTACAACTTTTGGATTTCTTTCAGCATAGTTTCTTTTGTGTTTAGACAGCAGCAAGAATAGTTTGGTTTCATGCTCACTAGTTCACTGTTTTGATTTATTAGATTAGCAGCACCTTTTTCATTTCGGTAGCACATTTTCATTTCCTTTCAAGTTTTGTCATTGTATGTTTCAAATTCCTTTTTCAGTTTCAAGTTGGTAAATCATTATAAAGGACATCATTGCCTTGAATATCCATAACCATACTTGTCTTTTAGAATTTCATAAAAATCCAAAAACGACAAAAGGTAAGAGATAGGTTATCTTGCACATATAGTGCGCCGCACTTCGCCAGCTTACGAATCCCTGGTTGATAATTTATGTTAGCAATTTAGGACACACTAAATTGACCAAACAGGGTGCTACCTAAATCAATCAACACTATTACCTTTTTCTTCTTGATCTGCCTGCTATCTTGAGAGTTTGAGGAGTGGTAATTCCTGCCAGTGCATTACATGATATGGTCGGATTCATTTCTTCCCCTTTTATGGCTGGTTCCTGGTGTATATCCTCTTCTTGTTGTTCATTTTCTTCTTCTTCTTCACAATCTATGTAAAATATTTTCTTTTCAGTACACTTATGACCTTTAGTGTATTTGCTATCACAACTGTAGCAAAGCCCTTTTGCTCTTTTTTCTTCCAATTGTTGTGGTGTCAACCTTGTAGGTTGTGGAAATCTAGACGTAGCAACACTTCCTTCTTTGTAGAATTGAGTGGTAGGCTTCCTTGTCGCCATTATTTTACAATCAACTTTTCCTGCCAACCTGAATTCCTTCTCCAATGAATCCGGTTCCAAAACACGAACTTCATGTTGGATGTTATCCTTTAAAGTGCCTATGAAGAGATCGATCCTGTGTTCCTCTGGAATATCAGTTACCCTTATATTCAATTTTGGGAAGTCCTCAATGTGCTGCCCCACTAAACCCTTTTGTTTGAGATTTATCAATTGGCTAAAGAAGGTGTTTCTCTTTGTATCCTCATAATGTGCTATCATTTCCTCCGTAAAAATTGACCAAGTGCCAATTTTTTTACGGGAGCAAAGCCATCGATACCATACAAATGTATTTGTTCTAAATGTAAAGTTGCAATGCGTACCTTTTGTGTGTTTTGCACGTTATGGAGATCAAAATATTGCTCCATCTGTAGTATCCATGTTACAGGATCCTTTCCATCAAACTTCCTCATATCCATCTTTGGAATATGGTGGTTCTTCCCGCCAACATTAGAGTTTATGAAATCAAAATTAACATTTATTTTGTTCTCATCATGAGGTTATTCTACTATCTTTTCACCATTAGGAAACCTTTCTTGTATCAACTTTGTCAAACCTTCCATGTCTTCTTTTAGAAAATTCTTCATGTTTTCCATTTTCTCATCGATCTTAGCTTCCAAGTCATCCATCTTAGATTCCATGCCAGCCTCCATTCCATCCATCTTAGCTTCCACGCCATCCATCTTAGCTTCCACGCCTTTCTTCAAAACTTCCATTTCATTTTTTGTTGCTCTTTGCGAGAGTGAAATTTGTTGCACTTGTTCTTGTAATTTTGATAGATCATGTTGCAATTCTTCATCTTCATGAGTCATAGTAGAGCTTTCCAAAGGCTTAATGGGTGTTGAATTCTTTTTAGAGGCCATTTTCTAATCCAATACTGATATATATTCTACAATATGCACTTGCAATCAATTCAACTTGATTCTTCAAACAAGACTTATGCAATTTGGAAAAAAAATACACACCTTTTACTTGATTTTGAGGATCTCAATATCGAAATTGTATTATCTTTGTGATTACAGCTCTTTAATATCTGAAATTAAGCACTGAAGTAGCCCTATGAATTCTCTTTTGAATGCCACAAGTCTGACTTCATTTTGATTCTCCAAGACAAAGTTATGTCCAATCTCCCACAAGGACCTAATTATGGACTAGTTCAGTATAGCGAATTTGTACGACTTGCCACGTGTCACTGTTTTGTCCTTCACCTCTGAAATTGATAGCTAAAAAACTAAAGTCCATTTACTTGCGACCACTTTTTACGGCACTCCAATCTGATGCTCAGAGAGAGAGTTATTGAAATTTTCCCACAATCACCTTTTTTAGATGAAATTCAGGAACCTGAAAAATCACTACCTTCCATAGATCATATCTCCAAAAATATTGCGAACCAAGCTCTGAATTGTTTTGAAAAATTTCCTTAGGATTTCAGCTTCACACCATAAAAATTTCAGATTCTGAACCTCAGTAGAAAAAAATTATAGCACAAATTCCACGATGACCTGTTTAGGAGCCTAAACAAATACCTAATTTCCACAGATCATATCTCCAAAAATATTGCGAACCAAGCTATGAAATTTTTAGACAATATTCCTTAGGATTTTGGCTTCGCACCCTAAAACTTTCAGCTTCTGAACCTTCGTTGAAAAAAATTTATAGCGAAAATTCCACGATGACCTGTTTGGAGCAGCGAAACCCTAGAATCCAAAGCTCTGATACCAAATGTTGTGTAACCGGCTCCAAAAATAGAAGAAAAGAGATATCAACGCCTTATAAATGAGCCACTTCAAGGGGGAAACCTCCAATACATTACATAAATGAACAATTCTTGGATGATACAATTCACAAAACCTTCTTTCTATATATAGGAGTCCATGGGGCCATAATGTAATCCTAATGGGCCACAATGTAATCCTAGCCGACCTAACAATAATAATTTAAGGGCACAATAATAACACAATGGGGGTTACAAGGGTACAATAATAAAAATAAGAGGTTTACACTAACAATAATAAAGGACTATACTAGTGATATAGGGACCTAAAATTGCCTCCCCATTGGAAAACATGCTTCACACTTATCACTGCATGCATAGGAGCTGCTATGGCAGAGAAGTTAGAAATAAACTTCCTCCAATACTCAGCTGCACCCAAAAAACTTCTTACCTCTATAATGGATTTGGGAGTAGGCCAATTCACAATGGATTTTACTTTAGAAGGATCAATTCTCAGAGCACTCCTACTATGTGTCCCAAATAAACCAAAGAAATCTTTCCAAATTCACACTTTGACATTTTAAGAAATAACTGATTTTTCTTCAAAATATCAAGTACTTTCTTAACATGCATGACATGCTCTTTTCTAGTCTTGCTGAAAATTAAGATGTCATCAAAGTAGACAATAACTAAATCATCAAGAAAATGACGTAAGACATCATCCATTACCCGCACGAAAGTTGCAAGTGCATTACATAAACCAAACGACATAACAAGCCACTCAAAGAGTCCCTATTTGGTTTTAAATTTTGTCTTCCAAATGTCACTTTCTGAAATTCTAACTTGGTGATAACCACTATGTAAGTCTAACTTAGTGAAAAATTTAGCATCTTTCAGCTGATCTAACAAATCATATATCCTTGGGAGTGGGTAATGATTCTTTACCATTATTTTGTTCAATGCCCTGAAGTCCACACACATGCGCCAAGTTCCATATTTCTTTAGAATCAACACTATCGGTGACCCACATGGCGAAGTGCTTGGTCTTATGAAACCTTTGTCCAACAAGTCCTTAATTTTCCTCTTTATTTCAGCATTCTCCATGATAGACATGCGGTACATGCCTATGTTAGGAAGAGGACAATCCTATTGCAACTGTATTTCATGTTGAATCTCCCTTTTAGGAGGCAAACCTGTCGGTTCCTGAAACATCTCATGATGTGCATCGACTACATCATATAAATCTAATTTTAACTTGGAATCACAATTTTCAAATGACTCATGATTCACATCAACCTTAGGCTTAGCCATAAGAAGTACAAAACTCTTACTAGAATTCACTAGCCTTTTTGTCTGTCTCGCATTTACCATCGCTATATTTTTCTTCTTGTGATGTGCTCTAACAATAAACTCCTTTCCATCTTTGAAAATATGATACTTGTTTTCATGGCGATGGAAGATCACTTTCCTTTCAAATATGTAAGGAGTTCCAAAAAAAATTCCTGATATATCAAGTGGCACTACATCAAATTCAACTGTGTCAATAAAGTGTGCAATAATTGTAAAACACAATATGCACTTTCTTGAGACTTGTGAGTTTGCATCCTTGCATATCCATCCAAGTGGATAAGGCTTTGGATTTGGAATGGTCTCAGGTTTTAGCTATTTGACCAAGTCTTTTGATATGAGATGTGATTGTGACTCACTGTCAAATAGTGTGTCAATTTTTGTATGTTTTGAGATTACCCTCACATGGAACAATTCAATTCATTCTTCCTCGTTTGGAGCTTGTACATGACAGTTTGAAGTACTAGTGCTTGTCTTAGTTTTAGTTTCTTTACCCTTCATAGTCTTCAAACCCATGGTTGTAATTTTGGTTTCGTCACCTGAATCATCTCCTAAGTCTTGTTGTGCAGTTGTAGTAGTTGCAGTTTTCTTCTTTCCTTTGTTTTTGTTAAACTAAGTTCTTTTTTCAAGATGAATTTTCCAACTGTTTTTCTCTTCATGGCCTTCTCTTGAACAATGTTTACATATCACTTTCTCACCCTCTTTTTTGACAAATGCATTCTTTTTGCCTTTTCCCTTAGATTTTTTATCTTTTTTTTTCCCCTTAAATGGCTTGTTTCTACCCTCATCAAAAGTATGTTTCCCTCTAGCCTCTAAATGTGTGGCTTGTACATAAACCTCGACTAGACTAGTAGGATTGAACATAAAGATAGTATGTATAAGGTAGTTGTGCAAACCACCTGTATATTTCAGCAAAGTATCTTGACTTTGTAAGTCTACCCCTAATAAGAGTGCTCTTCTCCTAAACTCTTGGGTGTAGTCTTGTAAAGTTTGTCCTTAAGTTGTCTGAAGTTTTGCTAATTCATGATAGCCTTTTCTAAATGAGCTAATGGATAAAATTTATTTTTAATTGCAGTAATAAATTCAGCCCATGATAAATTGATCTTACCATGTTTTTTAATTTCATCCTTGGTATTGGCTTCCCACGATACCAATGCTGCTCCATCCATTCTCAAAGAGGTGAACTGTATCTTGGTGTCGTCATCATGAAGGTTTTGTATCCTCAAGTAAACCTCCAACCACCTTATCTAATTATCAAGTTTCTTTGCATTGATGTCTCCATTAAACATAGGCAACTCAAATTTAACATCAAGCTTTAAAAATGGACTTTTACCAGTGGTTTTAGACTTGTGAGATTGATTCACCGAAGTAGAGGATGATAATGTAGAGGAAGAGGATGAAGATGGGGATGGTGGATCACCATTTCCTCCATGTCCTTTCTTTGAATTTTCATCACTTTTCTTTCCTCGTGAAGAAACCTCTCCTTCTTTCTAATGTTTAGACCCTTCTCCTACAAGCCTGTCATTCCTTTCTTGGTAGAGTATCCTCACCATCTTTGCCATGTCTAGGAAAGCCTTTCAGAACACTCATTCTTCTTCTTTGGGATCAATGTCTTCAGGAACTTCTCCTTCTCTTGAAGACATGCTCGAGGCTTCTTCTATGGATCTTAGAGGTGAATTAAAAGGTGGATTTAATGTCTCTCTGGCCCTCCTTGGTTGAGGATTATTTTGAGCTCTAACCAATTGTCCTTCCCCTCTCTTGAGTTTAAGCCTAGTAAGCATCAAAACTTGCAAACAGTCAACTATATCTTTGCACAAGAACAAATGCAGAGTAAAACTCTAGCTCCGATACCAACTGATCTGAAAATGCAACTATTTGTAATGCTATGCAAAGCATCCATTTCCATATAATTTAGTGTGCAAAGTGTTCTCCATGACTTGCAGGTTAAAAAAAGTAGTTTTGGTAATGCTTATGAGTTTCATGTGTGGGGATTTTTTATTTAAATTTAATTTTTAACATATCAAAACAAAAATACACAAAAAGTAAAATTCACCATAACATAACACAACAAAATTTTGAGGCAGTTAACGCCTCCTAGGCTACATCTGTTGGTCCAAGGCTCCCCAATGGCATGTCCTTGCTCTATTAATTTGATCAAAATTGTTACACAGTGAAAACTATGCCTAAAAAGGAAAAACCAACTGTAAATTAGACTTTAGAAGATATAAATTAGCTATAAAAGGATTTTTTTTCACCCTAAATAGTGAAATACAACCTAATACAATTTCTCCTCCATGATGGCCCTGATGGCTCCTTCCTCTTCCCTGAAGCAAAATCTATTGTAGATCACTTTTTTTTGCTCTGAAACTTATTCCAAAATCTCAAACAGGTCAAAGAAACCCAAAATTGACTAAAATTTCATCTTGTTTGGTCGAAAATTGAACGAGTTATGACTAAAACAATTTTTTTCCCAATGGCACTAAAAAACCTCCTCCAAAACTGGAGGAATTCTAGTTAACTCCTTCAAAATAGTTGGACATGCAGAATTGGTGGAAACATGCTCCAAATTTGGCGGTAGAAATATATTCTGACAGTTTTTTTTTGGCACGCTCACATGCACATATTCCAGACAGTTAACTCGCTAGCGTATAAGAATGAACCCTTGCCCATGGTCACGGGTCGGAGGTCCTATGCTGAGGAGCTAACCCAAAGGGCTTAAACCTTTTATTCCGCTGGTGCAAAGGCCCTTGATTCTTGTCTGCCGATCATATGTTGTGTGGGGGCTGGCCCCCATTTGCTGTCGCCCAATTTTTTTTCAAACTTTAAATGTAATCCGCTGACTATGGTTTACAAGAACCACTCGTAGCACGGTTGGTAGGGCATGCGCGCGTTGTCTCGGAGGTCACGGGTTCGACCCCCCAGACCTGTAACAACATTTTTCCAATGCATTTGGACTCCGACCTAGGGCCACGTGGCAGCCTCCGGGCAGGCCACATGGCACCCACTGATAGGCCCTCAAAAATCTTAATAAAAATAAAATTTTCTAAAGTAATTTTTTTTTTTGAAAAAATTTTAGACAAAGTCCAAAATGGGACAAACTGTCATTTTTTTTTAGTTTACTGAACAACTTCAAACCTCAATAACTTTCACATATGACGTTGGTTTTGAGAACCATTCACGGCGCCAGAATCGCGGCGACAAGGCCTTTCTGGTCGTTTAGAGTGCAACCATTTCTGAGCACTTCCATTTTTGAGAAATTTCTTAACTTGGACATGATCTCTTGATCAAGTATTTTTCTTGTTTCTCCACAATTAAACATTTTAGCGGATTAGAATTCTAAATTAACTGAAAATTAACCATTTAAAAAATAAATTCCCGCGTGCCGCGTGGTGCGCTCAAGCCATTTGGCTCACATCGGATCACGGTGGTGCCTGTAACTTTACAGGTCGCACCACAACCTATGCTTACGGTATCTGCACCAAGGCGGTACCCAAAGGCGCACCATGATATTTTAAAATTTAAAAAAGGTGCGGTGCGGTCGGTTACCCAGCCACATTGTTGACCATGTGGAATAACGACAATGTGATGCGTTGACTTAAATATCCTCCCCAAGGAAGGTATTTTTGTCAACACACCGCATTCTGGCATTTAGACACGGTCAACGGTGTGGCCTGGTAAAAGGCCGTACCATTGATTAAGTAATGATGTCAATAGGGTGGTGTGTTGACCAAACCATATGCCCTGGTGTGTTTATTTTGGTCAATGCACTACCCTCCGACATCGGTCCATAGTGAATGGTATGGTTTGTTATACCACTGCACCATTGAATTATGAACAATGCTAGGAGGGCGGTGCGCTGAAAATTTTCATGTGCACTGCCTCTGATGCACTGGAAATTTGCTACTGAACCACCTTCAGTGCGCGACAAAAAAAGACGCACCATGACTGGTGCATGCTTGTTTTTTGTGGTTTGCCGACTATTTTATTTTTTCAAAAAAATTTGTATATGTATATTCCTGAACACATGTGTTATTTAATTAAAAAAATGTATTTAATATTTCAATCATTCAGAGACATGAAAGGAGAGAACAAAGGAAACAACATCAACAACAAGCGGACCAGTATAACATGGTTCATGAGTGGGAGGCACGAGAGAGGGAGAGAGATGCGTTCCCTCGCCCTATTACATCAGTTACCCAGTGGCTCCTAACACAGGTAGGCCTCCTCAAGTTCTATGAGGAGGCTACTTCCCTGAAGGGCCATGGTGTGCTTTTGTGACATCTTATCCGCAGGTGGAATTCCCACCTACAGGCTTTCCTGGTTGGTCCTAACCAATGGTACGCGCCCACTGAGGAGGACATCTATTTCAGTACTGTGCTATCGAGAGAGCGGTGGATTTTCCCTCTTTCCCAGATGTTGCAGTTGGCTACGGAACAGGGAGTCATTTGGCATACTCCCAGAGATACATTAGCATGGATATATTGTCTCCTTCATATTTTTAGGTCTCCGAAGGGAAGTTACACATTGATGCATTTGTTAGTGATGCAGTGAGGTGCCTCTCACTTCTGATTTTGACCATTTCACACAACACTAGTCACGGGAAACACATTAGTTGCCTGCTTCTATATCATGTTGATTATTTAGTACAAAAACCACGATTTGTCAGGTGATCTGCCATTTTTTTGCGGCAGTTCTGTACAGCCTTAGATAGATGTCATGCTCAAGCACAAGGAAGGGTCAAATTCCCTTTTGCTTCAGAGCTATTTTGTTTATTTTTTTAGATATTTCCAAAAAAAAGGCCTAATTTTGTTCGAAAGCCTCGTAGGCCGATGATGCATGCACAGATGCACATGTGGGGAAAAATGATGCCCAAGAGGGGCGAGACTGAGGTTTCCACGAGGATGTCACATAATGCACTAGAGTTGCTAGCCAATGTTGATGATCATCCCTTCGTTATGGTCCTCTGTCCTTATGTTGGTTTGGATTGGGTGTGCCAACATCCTCTTCACAAATGATGAGTCATTGGATGATAGAGGTAGTATTACTGTTTTATTTAAATTTATTCTAACATGTTCTTTAACTTGTTTTTATTAAAGTGTGTAATGAAATTGTCTAATTATTGTTGTGTACTTGTATATATTTTGCATACATTGGGTCTTTTGATGGTGAGGACATGCCAGAGCCACCAAATGATCTAGGTATGGATAATGATGATGATAAGGATATGCCAGATTTTGATTATCATAAGGCCGGTGTAGAGAGAATTGCTCCTGCTGGTGTGCCAGTACCGTCGTTTGCTAGGAGTGGTAGGCTTGATAGAAGATTCAGGTTGGAGTTGGGCGACCAACTCTGTGCATTGATTGTTGAGGCGGGAGTCTAGCCCACTACTATGAGAGACATACAGGTCGATGGTAGGCTATTACATATGTGGAGAGTCATGTTGCGTGACATGTATAACATGATGCGACATGAAATAAAAGCTACGACCTTAGTTATGCGGATGAGGAGGATCATTGCACGTTATAGGCATGGTCAAGATGCATCACATGATCAACAATCTGCGAGTAGCGACACATCATCTGATGATCGTTCACCTCGCGCCATGCCAGATGAGAAGCATCCACTAGCATCGAGAAACAATCATCATGGAGAGCAGGCTGGACCATCGACCATGTCCAGTCATCACGATGAGTAGCCGACAGTTGATCCTGATAAGCATGAGGCACCAGTACTAGATCAGCAGGAACGTGATGATTAGCATGTATCGAATGAGCTTGTTGATGTTGCACCATTGAATGAGCATGCCTCGACTAGTAATGCTATTGATGATGTACCACCAGCTGATATATGACATTTATATTATAGTTCTATATTTTTGACATTATTCAGTTATATATATATATATATATATAGTCCATGTATTTTATTCTCATGTTGCAGCTGTACTTAATTTACGTATTGGTGATCATCATGATGTGTATATTGTTAGGTCATATTAGATATGTTCATTTAATGTGCAACTTGCAGATAGATGTGTATTCAATAGCAGTTATTTCACATGAGATGTATATTTTATGTTTGTGTTGTGATGATGTTATATAATGCTAATTTTGTTTTGTTAGATGATCATGATCACGATGATGTTAGCGAATTTGAATGTGTTTTTTAGTCAAATATGATGTTTGTACTATGGTTATCATGATCGTGATGTTTATTAATTAATTTAATATTAAATGATCATGATATTGTAAAATTGTAATATTTGTAATTAAAATTGTATGTAAAATTCTAAAATTGTATTTGTATTTGTATTACTTGTAATTTTAACTGTAATTATTATATGTAAAATATTTGTAAAAATTTAATTGTAATTGTAATATTTAATTTATTGTGAAATGACTATAATTGTAATTTTAATTGTAATCATATATATGTAAAATTGTAAAATTGTAATTGTAATTGTATGTAAAATTATAAAATTGTAATTGTAATGGTATATATGTTTAAATTTGTAAAATTGTAATTGTAATTGTAAATTTTAAATTTATAAAATTGTAATTGTATATTTGTAAAATTCTAAAATTGTAATTGTAATTGTAATTGTATGTGAAATTGTAAAATTGTAATTGTAATTCTAATTCTAATTCTATGTAAAATATTTGTAAAATTTTAATTGTATTACTCTGAAATGATTGTAATTGTATGAAACTGTAAAATTCTAATTCTAATTCTAATTGTATGTAAAATATTTGTAAAATTTTAATTATATTAATGTGAAAATCTTAATTGTATTAATGTGAAATGATTTTATTAAAAATTTTAAATTTGTAAATTTGTAAATTTGTAAAATTTTAAATAACTGTAAAATAATAAATCTAGGATTATATGGATTATTGTAACATAATAAAGTTTAGAAAATAATGCAAATAAATTCATGTGCTTTAGAATTATCATTATTTTAGTATGATCTTACATACAAAAAAACTTTATACAGTACGCCATTGTTTTTGAGATCAACATAATTGCAAATTATCAAGTGAAATATTGATTTTAACATTAACATAATGAAAATTACAAATTAATTCAAAATACGTATTGTAATGTTTCGAAAAACCCATCTTAAAAAGTATAAATATTGATGAAATAACACATGTACCATATCACTCTCGGTTCTCATGATCACCCTCATTATCTTCCAGCTCACATGGAATGATAACACTATTGTTCTCAAAAATATGCTTTGATCTAGGGTCATGTCTCAATACGAACCACCAATCCCTATCCAACACATCTAGGTAAAAAAACACCTAGTTGCATTGTTTTGGGAAAACATAGAGCTCCTTAGCTTCATCCACCATATTTCTAGAATTGATACATATCAGCCTACTATTGTGATCTCCTTTACATTATTCCGATCAAAGGTGTCCCACCACTTGTACCTAAAACTAACAAGTTGGAAAGAAGAGAAATCCACTTCAATGATCTCTTGTATCTTTTCGACGTAACCTAACGTCCCTCATACTAGGTTTTGATCACAGTGGCTAGATCGACTAGATTGATCAAACTCAACTTCCACTCCACAGTCTTGTGTGATGTTTCCAGCATCGGCATTTTCTGTGCGAAAATGGTGTCCATATGCCCACATAGATGGGAACAAATGCAAATATTATAAAAAAGTTTAAAAAATCATAGTGCCATGTGTCTTATAATAAAGCAACATTTAAAATATGAAATATAGATGTCTTATAAGTTTCAAATGTACAAATAAATTAAATAGATTATTACCAAGTTGCTGCACCCAAACCCTACGTTTAGCACATCCTCTTCAGCACGCGGGAAATGACTAGTTGCACTGTATTTCTCTCTGACTTGGTCAACAACCCATATGTTGGGGCATATTTTTGGCATATTTTCTTTTAAATGATCAGAATAAGGCACAATTCTACCATTCAACCATCTGAATTCTTTCCTGTCACTATCCCATTTCATCCTATTTTGTTCGTACAATGCGACCCGTGGTTGTGTCGCTTCAAAATTGTAAAGAATGAATTTATTGATTGGTTCAATTTATGCATTCGCTGATGAAATCAAACTGACATTATATAGTACATAGATATCAAAATATACAGTATATTGAAGTTCAACATGAATATTTACTTTGTCATGTAAATTTAAAAAATTATAAGTCGCTTACTCTTTATCAAGCGCTTTTTTCCACTCGTTTGGAGCAATTCCCCTTCTCTTTTGTCTTCATCCCTATCATAATCCCAAATCACCGCACCTGGTCTATTGTTGATCTGCTTGATTTACTCACTGGCATAATAGAAATACTCATACGATATATACCCCTCTGCCATAGACCCCTCGGGTTTTTCCCTTTGTCGAACAAAACATTTCAATTTCTTCATGTACCTCTCTAAGAAGAATATCCAACAACAAGAAACCACCCCAACTAATTCAACCTCATCTACTAGGTGGATTAGAAGATGAACTTGCAAGTCCATGAAACGCGTCGGCAGTTCCTTCTCAAACATACAAACAATCTTAACTATCTCTTGATGCCACTGTGGAATGCTAGCCACATGAATCTCCTTTGACGTGATCCAACGTACAAATGCAGATAATTTAGATATGGCATGTCCTAGATCTTGAAGGAATTCATGTTTCACACACCCACACAAGAACAAAGGATAATGACACTGCAAAGGTATAAACATGTGCAATAATATACAAAATTAGTTATGTTTTATGATCCCTGCATGGGATAAATTTTATTAATATAAAAATTAATAAATCATGCTTTTGAAATTAGACGTACTCTTAGAAGATTCAAATGGTCATGCGATTTCAACCCTAGCAAATGTTCATCCATGGTGAAGCAGCGCCATAGTGAAGACTCGTATGAAGATGGCACCCTCACACCCATTATAACTTCCTTTGCCAAAGAAAGATCATTTTTTAAAAATCCATGGGACATCACCTTCTTTGAAATACCATGAATTAGATGGACCAGCACCTGCTTCTGATCTTGTACTTTCTAATCGTCTTGGCCAATGTTTCTTTTTAGTTTTTAAAGTAATAAGATCTTTCCTAACATCCAATGTGTCACTTTGTTTCGATGATATGTTCCTCCATAAAGAAGATGAAAGATTTTTAAATATATGCATGGGATCTAATAAGTGGGTAATCTTAAGATGCTCCCAATATGGGAGGTTTATAAAACATATATTTCCTTTTCATCCCAATGGGAAATTTCTCAACATAGGTGTCGAAGAATTCTGGATCATTAAACATAGGCTCCCCATTTGAATCGAACATTTCTATGAACTCCTTCTCCTTCTCTGTCTCATATGCTCTAAGCCATTCAGTTGGTGTCCTTATTGGAGGCCTTTGGGTTCTCTCTCGTTTACCATTGAAAGCAGATGCTACTCTTCTATAACGGTGTTCTTCTGGGAGGAATACCCTGGAGAAATCATACACTGGCTTTCGTAGGTCCTTCGACCCTATAGCTTTCAGAGAAGGCCCACAACATTTACATCCAAAATACCATTTTTTTACAAGACCTGTGAGATTATTGTATACAATTAATACGCATGGCACGTTATATAATATCATGAAAATTAGAACAATTACAATGAATTAAATAACTAATATGTGAAAGAATATTGTTACGTATATAAACAAATCAATAAATTAAACATGTAATTTACCGGAGAAACCTTCTAAGCCCATATAATCATGTGTCGTGTAAGCACATATGCCATACAACATAAAAATCCTCTCTGTTGTGATGGGTCTTGATACATCATATACATTTATCCATCCCATAATTCCTTCATTTCATCTACCCGTGGTTGTAAGTAGACATCCATATTCTTCACTTGTCTTCTACCAGGGACTATGAGAGCCAACATAAGATGTTCATTCTTCATGGACAACCATGGGGGGATATTTTTATTGATCACTACTACAGGTCAAACATAATATTTGGTGTTCTGGAGGGAATATGGGTTGATTCCATCCATGGCTATGCTAAGTCATAGACTTCGTACTTCTTCCTTGAATTTTTCGAGCCATGTATCCTCTATATGCTTTATAGCTATTGAATCAGTTGGGATTCGCATAACTCACAACTCACTTCTGTGTGAGGCATGCCATCCATACAACATAAATAATTATTTGTAATGAAAAATCCTTTGAATCCTTGGGATTATAGGCATGTGCCTCAATATCATAAAAGGAGGACTACTACATGATTTACCCTTCTTTTTTGATTTATCATACTTGTCATGCCCACATTTCAGACATATATCTTTGTCTACATATTTTCCTCTATATAGAATACAATCATTTGGACATGCATGATATGATATGTGTTATCACCTAATTTGGACCTAAGGCTGAAGGAAGGCAAATCAGGGTAACCTCAAACCATGCTCAGCCTTGCAGCTAGCCCTAAAAGGTCAGGAGAGGGCTCTCTCTGTGAAAAATTTTCAATCTGATCTCTCTTTTGCATCAATATCGCAGCCATGGTATGCTCTGATGAAAATGAAAATATAATGAAATATTGAGTGTAATCGGGACTAATAAAGACTGGGACATTGGACAGAGCAAACTTTACCAGATTAAATGACTTTATAGCATCCTCGCTCCATTTGAAAATGCTATCCTTTTTCAAAATATTAGTCATTTCTCGTAAATGTTCAACCAAATAGGGTATAAATCTGCATAGGAAGTTCATCTTACCGTTGAATGCCTGAATCTCCTTTTTGTTATGTGGGAAGTCTATGTGTTGAATTTCCTCCACTCTTGAAGGATCAATGCGGATA
The DNA here is from genome assembly GCA_034641835.2 of Pinus albicaulis. Lineage (NCBI taxonomy): Eukaryota > Viridiplantae > Streptophyta > Pinopsida > Pinales > Pinaceae > Pinus > Pinus albicaulis. The sequence continues at coordinate 112,514,103 of CM076575.1, forward strand.
CCGTATTTAGAAATTATATGAACCAACAGCTTGCCCTCATCCATAGCAAAAAGAATTTTCTTCAGATTGAGGGAAATCCCAAACTCTCTGGATCGCTGAAATACAACCCTCAAGTGGTGCAAATGTTCATCATTAGAACCAGAAAACACTGTCAGATCATCCAAATAAACAACCAGAAAAACATCCTTTTCATTAGAAGAAGTGATATCCATTGCTGGCTGGAAAGTGGCTCCAGCGTTCTTCAGTCCAAATGGCATTTTGGCATACTGGAAAGTTCCCCAAGGTGTTGTGAAAGCAGTTTTGTCTTGGTATTTTTCATGCACCAAGATCTAATTATAGCCTAAGTAACCATCGAGTAGTGACATCCTTGATGCTCCAACTACTCTTTGCAGAATATGATCCATCTTCGAAAGGGGATAGTTATCCTTTAAGGACACTTTATTCAAATTCCAAAAATCTATGCACAACCTTATTTCTCCTGTCTTTTTGCGTACCGGGACCAAATTTGAAATCCAATCAGAAAATCTAATTGGGACAATGATACCAGCTTTATACAATCTATTTACTTCTTTTTCAATAGATGGAAGCAGCTTTGGGTTGATCCTTCTCAGCTTCTGTCTAAAAGGCTTCTAATCTGGGTTGATGGGAATAGTATGCTGAATTATATTTTTGTCATACACCTTCAAATCTGAATAATCCCATGCAAACACATCAAAAAATTCAGAAAGTAATTTAACATACTGTGCCTTTACCTCAATGGAAAATGCTTTTGATAACTTCACAAGCTTAGGCTTGTCAGTTGTTCCAAGATTAACATCCTCAACTCCTTTATCAGTAGGCACCAAGCTTGGCTTCCTTGTAACATCATCTTGATCAAAAAGCTCCTCTAAAGGTATGAGACCTCTAGGAATTACATTATCTTCCAGCTGCAATATGTCGATCTGATTTTCTTCAATTTCTTGATCATCGACATCATAATCGCCCTTTATGGAAATATCCTTGAATTTTACTTCACTCTGAAAAAAAGCATTGATTTCATTGTCATCCCAAAATACTTTCCAATACCTTAAATTATCTGGAACAGCAGGCTGATGTTTGACATAAATTTCAAATTTTATGTTGGAATTCATTGGAATCTTCAAATTTCTTGCAATAGTGGCAAGAGAATCTGCAATAATATTTTGCATTAAGGGTTGCTATCAAACTGTATTCAAAAAACATTCTCAGGATGTCTAGGACCGCATTTCTGTAGGCTCTTAATTGCGGATGCTTTGCTTGATATTCTCCCTTTACCTGTTTGATTATCAACTCTGAATCTCCATAGACAGAAATCCTCTTTGCCTTTAGCTTCTTCAAAATTTTCAGACCTGTGATCAAAGCCTCATACTCTGCTTCATTGTTAGAGCAGTGAAAAGCCAATTTTTAAGCACATACTCTAACATTACTAGGAACTTTTTCAGGCTGGAAAATAGGGCTCCAAATCCATATTCCTATACCAGCACCGTCCTTACCAATAGCTCCTTTAAAGTCCATGCTCCAAAGGCCTTCTTCTTCTTCTTCTAGATGCTGAAATTTTGCTTCTTTATCTACTTTATCCTGACTGGTTTCTGCCTTTTTCTACTGTTCATTGTCCTTTTGCTGCTGGTAGGCAGAAAGCTCAGAAATGCTTGTTGATTTATCTTTTTCTTGTCTAAGGAATTCCCTAAAATTGTCTGAAATTTCAGGTACCTCATCTACTTCCACCAACTAAACATTTTCATCATTCAAACCACCATCTGAATATAATACAAATGAATCTAAATCTGTGTGGACTGCATTAGTTGGATGATTAACTGGCTACTCTTTGCTAGTGATCATGTATTTCATTTTCTTCTCCCTGTATAGTTTTCTCAACTGACCGAACACAGGAATAGTGGCATAAGGGAAATCAAGTTGTATGGTTCCTTTCAGTTTTGCACCCCATGACCTGGACAAAATCACTCCAAATGGTGGTGGATCATTGGCAACAACCACATCCATCAAAACATTCTTGGTTGGGATTTGATCTAAAGATACTACCAAGTCGTTGATAAGACTAATACAATGGACCCTATCGGAGTCAAAGGAATACAAATCATGGTATTTGCGAGTAATATCAAGACCCAACTTCTCCATGATGGCTTTGGGCATCAAGTTGTGCGAGGCTCTGGAGTCCAACATAGCATTATGTAAAATGAACTCATGCAATCTGAGACTCAGGTAGAAGGGAGGGACTTCACTTTCTTCTGACCGACCTTCTATGGTTGGACCAAAAATGAGTTCAAGATAGTCATCTTCAACATTTACCATATCTAATATAGAGTCTATTTGCAAAATTCTAGACACATGATGTTTATAAGTATTGTTTTTTACCAACTCAATCAAGGGCATGGACACCTTCAGCTTAGAAATTTCACTTTCAAAATTAAAAGATGGAACTTTTTCTACCTCTTTGACGGGAAAATCGTTCTTCTCCACTTTCTCCTTTGTTGCGCTAAGTTGATTCTTTTCATTTGCAATTTTAATCGCTGAGGATGCCTTGCTGGGAGAGGGATTGGCAGGCTCTTTCCCTTTCCTTTGAGTATTTGAGGAGTCATTCTTTGATTGCAGCTCTTTCCTTTTCTGAATGGGATTGATTGGCACATCTATACTCCTCAAATAATACTGCTTCTGTTGCACTGACAAAGCGTTCATATATCCTCATTGATAATCATCAGACTCTTCCTCTATTGCTACATCATTGGCCAATATGAAATCTTCATCTCTCTGAGTGTCTGGAATCGTTGTATATTCTTCATCTTCTGTGAGAAATATGGGCGCACCATTGGCAGTGAAAAAATGGTTAGCTTCTACTACCGGATCATCATCATCATCTGTTTCCATTCCTTGAACATAATTTTGCTGCAAAGGAGTTCTGATCTGCTGTTTTTGCATTACTTGGTCCTGCGCTTTATGTTCCCTTTGCTTAATTCAGAATTGGGGCTGCTACTGTCCTATAAAATTTGGATTCCTGATTTGTGCTTCAGGTCTATCTGAAACAATCAACCGATCAACCATCTTCTCCACCGTTTAGATCAAAGTATCCATCTTAATTTCTGAAGGAGATGCTTCTTCTTTCACAGTTACCCTCTTTTTGGCTCTTGTTCACGCTCTTCTGGCCAACAAATTTGCTTCTACGCTCACAGCTATTTTCTGCATATCTTCAAGTGTGGTAGGATCTCGTTCTCGTAGCTGATATGCCATATTAGCATCGAAACCATCTGGAAATTTGAGAAAATCTAACACCATGGGGGGTTTTAGGTTGGATGGAATAGCATTATACACAACATTAAATCTCACACAATAATCTTGTACACTTTCACCCACATTCCTTTTAATATTTTCATATTCAGACAAGATTTGGAGTGGGTTTTTCTTTACCTCCCACCGGTCTAATAATTGTCTATGTAGCTCCGGAAAAGTGTGGATAGAGGCTGCTGGTAAGGCTCTGAACCATTTTCTAACTTCGCCTCCAAAGCTTTGGACAAACAATATTGTGGTCACATTTTTTGCCTCTACCTCATGAAGGTCAAAGAAGTCATTCATCTTATCAACATGTTGCTGGGCTGTGATGCTTTGAGTGGCATCAAAGAAAGGTATTTTACTTTGATAATCAATAGGCATATCATTAAAATTCTAAGGTAAAACCAGGGGTGCATACCAGGCAGCCATGACTCTAGGTGGATTTACAACAGCGCTTGTGCTACTAGGATTTCAAAGGGGCTTTTGATGGAGGAGTCGAAAGCTTAGAATAAGCTTCTGAAACTGATGGGAATGATGATGAATTAAGGGCAGCAAATGTTGTTTCTAATAACTCTGAAGGCTCAGGGGTATTGGTTACAGTGATAGATGTCTGAGGGGAATTTAAGATCTAATCATCAATTGATGTGTTTGCCCTTTGAACTTCAAGATCCACAAGAAACTCAGGGTCTAAAACTATGTCGTCAAGTGCAGTTTTAGATTTGTTTCTGAATAAAGAAAGCTCAAAACACTCATAAAAAGAGATGTCTTCTACAAACAACCATTCACTGGGCCAGGTATGGGATCTGAAAATAGGTCTAGGGCTTACTGAACCTTCTTGTCTTCTGATTATTTGTGGAATGAGATTAGGATTTTCAAATATAGGGGGAGGATTTGGATCAGAGTTGGCCCTTGTGTATTTCCTTGAAGCCAGTGTGGTTGATTTTCTACTTTACAATGTTTTATTTCAGCCTAGCAAACTCTGAACCTCATCATCCAGAGTCCAGAATTTATATAGAAGATATTACTGGGGTGATTAGTCTTTTGTTTTAAATGTTCCCCAGTATGGTTGCCAAGATGTTATCACCTAATTTGGACCTCAGGCTGAAGGAAGGAAAATCAGGGTAACCTCAAACCACGCTCAGCCTTGTAGCTAGCTCTACAAGGTCAGGAGAGGGCTCTCTCCATGAAAAATGTTCAATGAAGTGTAACTGCAAATTGATTTTATGCTAGGTATAGTAGCTCGAAATGTTTATCAATTTTTTCTAGGTTGTATGAATCAGATGGGGCTGGGCAGTTTGAATTTGGGGAATTAAATCAGAAATACATGGTATTCTATGGGGTAAGGTAGGCAGGTATTTTAACAACTTTGTTTTTAATGATGATGGAATGTTTAAGACTGGTGAGAAGCTGAAAAAGGCATAGGAGATGGATCCTTTTCAAACAACAGAAAACATAAAGTATTGAATGATTTTCCCAAGGCAAAGCATTATATAATGGATTCTACCTATCTATCTTGAAAACATCCAAAACAAAAATATGAATGAATGAATGACGAACATAAAAATTAACAAATTATCACAAAGGAAAGAACAGTGCTAAAATCCATACCACAGGGATCCCATAAATCAGTGTTGCATTTCTTTATTAATTCCCTGCCAAACTGTTACAAAATGGAGCGCAGAGCGTCCTCAATGATTCCAAATTATTCCACCTTTGTTCCCCGCTTTACAAATGACTCAAAAATTACATTAAATAGAAATAATTTGAGGGGACACATCTGCAAAAGGAAGAGTTGTTTCAATAGCTTAGGAGCAGAAATCTGAACATAGAAAATAAACCAACCATATCCCCCAAAAAGAGTGAACATTTCATTTGACTGCCTGGAATATTTTGCTATTATACTCAACAAATGATAAGATGAAATCTGTAGGGCCGATCCCCCTTTCATCACTACTGTAGATGCTGAGATGATTCTGTGTTTATAATTAGCTCACGACCTTGATCATTTCTTTTTCTTTGTTGAAAATTCCTTTTGTGTCGAGAAGTGCCCTTTGAAAAAAAATGAACTGTCGTTTTATGAAGAAAAGTCTCTTTTTATGAAAAAGAGTCAAGGACTGATAGTAGGCCCACATCGCAATCGCAAATCGCATTGGAAGGGGGGAGGGTGAATTTCATAATGGAGCGATGCGATGCGATGGTGTAAAATGACACAGAGGAGAAGTGGAATGGGCAGAAGAAATTCTTTTAAAACAAATATAAAATGAAATTTTCGCTTTTACACGGAGAAAACCCTTTTCTTTTGAAAAGGCGGAAAGGATTTTAGGTGGGACCCAGAAATATCGCATGTGCGGGGAGGAGGAGGCGGGAGTCAAAGTACTGGCAGGATTGCACAATGCGATGAGCGATATGTGATTCATCGCATCGATGGAACAGAGCGCGAAGGGCTTAAACATAGTGGGGGTGTGATGCAATGAGTGCACGAAGTGATGAGCGATGGCGGACTATCGCATCGGCAAATCGGGAGTGTGGAGTTAAATGTTTCGAAAATGTTGCAATCGCGCAATGCGATGAAGGAATATCGCATCGGTGAAAGCTTAAACGATATATCGCATCGGCGGTATGAATAGAGGTTTGGGTTAACGTGATGTGATGGTGCGACTGGAGCAAGGGGATTATGATGAGCGAAGACTTTCGATGCAACTGCGATGCGATCAGACTTGCGATGCGATTGGATCAGAGGCATCGAGGGTGGGTCAATCGCATCGGAAGTGTTCAATCGGAAGTGCCACAATCAGCGGCCCATAAAATTTTGCGTTGCGATGCGATCACATCGGAGTTGTAGGATGCGGAAATGAAACAAAACATTAAAGTTTGAAGGGTTAATAATAATGAAAAATGTTGCTTTGGGACTTTTATTCATTTGGACATATCTTCCAATCTAGAAGTCAGTTTTGTGAGTATGATATACTGTTGGAAAGCACTTTTTAGGATCATTTTGATGGACATATTTGCAACATGCTTTGCAATAAATATCATGCGAATAACACCTTTGAAAAGCAGGCAGAGAAAAACCCCCCTCTTTGGTCTTTGATGATGAGCTACAAAGGACTGGTGGTGGTTTTGTAGAGATAGCAGCTTTTGAAACTCAAATTATTACATATGAAGACACAAAATTACATAAAATATGATAATCAAAACAAAGTACGATGTTTTCACCTCAAAACACGTATTGAGGTGACAATTACATCCAGCTGAAAGAACAACTTCTTTGATTTTTCCAGATACCATGCTTTTGAGTTTATTAGGCATCCTCATGTCCTTGCTGATATTTATTGACACTTGGCTCATTAATTTGACTATGATGATACCCTAGAACCTAATGAGACCAACCCTATGACCTAATAACATAAATTGCGGAGCGAAAGTGAATCATGACTGAAGACCATAGAGAGGAGAATCAACAAGTTTTCACATGACGGAAAACTGATGAAAGACCACTACCATCAATGAATCCATGACCTAATGGAATGATGAAAATTTATAGTATGGGACTCCTACTATGCAAATGCAAAAGAGTAAATTTGATCACTAATGGCAGTATGACAAAACTGACACTAACAATATGTACTCAACACCCAACATTTTCAACAATTTCTTTGCCTCTTCATAGCTACCGGGAAAGACATTATCACTCAGAAGAATCTTATCTTTGAACAACCTGTAGTTGGTGACCATGGAAAATTATATTAATAAATTTACATTAATGCCAATGTAATTATTAACGTTCATAAAATTTATCATATGTTCATTGTGTACTGATTATATTTCTCAAATTTATATAAGGGAGGAATTTATGGTAACTTACCTCAAAAGTTCTGAGAAACATGCATACGACAAGACAAAATTTTTCAGTGAAAATCACATCAAAGTAAATTTGGTCGACGCGTTTCTTGTCCTGATGATGAACCACACTTGTTGGTTCGAAACGCGTCAACCAAATATACATTGATGTGATTTTCACCGAAAGATTTTAATCACAATTTATGGATCACAGAAGAAAATTTCCTAATAAGCCAAAATTTTCTTTCAGGTTGTACAGTAACTTCGTTGTCCCCAATTGGGTAGAATTTGACTAACCTCTAGGTCGAAAGAGAGGGGTGGTGGAAGAAAATCTAAGGCTTTCGAAAAAGGTGTCAACGATATGAGCATCATCCCCTAGCTGATCATCATTTTGGAATGCATCTAGCAACATTGTCTTCATGGCAGTTGTATCCTTTAAGTAATCATCCATACCAACCTCTATTTGATTGCCTCCATTTCCATATTGTGAAGAACTACTATTATTGTAGTCATTCCTAATTGATGAATTTGGACGTAGTAGGAATTGAATCAGTGGTTGATTCAATCATTCTTAGTATCATTCCTCTTCGATTTTTTCTCTTAATTCAGTATTCTCTTGATTTGACATTATCGTGGGGTGCAACGGAAGATGGTAGGTAGGTCACTCATCATCACTAGAATCCTAATAATTTAAAAAAAAATTGAACATGATTAGTAAAAAATATATGATATCAATTAGTAACCACGTTGACAATATTGCATGATTAATTGGTTTGACGTTGAAATAATTACATTAATCAATACCAAACAATTATAATTATTGCCATCCTTGTCCCAGGATTGTGGCTAGAAGATGCAATATTGTTACAATTGGCAGGGTGAAGCGGTTGTCCATTTTCATCTACCAAATGCGCCTTGTAGTATGCTGCTCTTGATAAGAGCTTCCAGCGTTTTGGAGTTGTTTGAATATTTTGTGCATCTAAAATCGATTCTGAATCTGCATGAACCTGCAAATTTGTATACATTATAAATTTAATTAAGTTGTGTATGATTGACATGGATAAAAAACATAAATTCAATTAGATAATGAAAATATAAATAAAATCTGAAGTAAATATTACGTCTCGAGATGGATAGAGAGAAATCTGTGATGGAATTTGAGAAATATTATGGAACAAGCTAGATTTTGAAGAATTTTCCATTCGATATAATTATGATATTTTCTCCCTACATTTGAGCAAAATCAACAATAAATTTTGGTGCACACACCTAAAAGTAATTTTGGTGCCTTAAAAATGGACTTCTTGTTATCAGTGCTAATGTACATATCACCGCACTGGTGCATTTTCGTTATTGCACACCGGTGTTGTGCTATAAACAAACGCATGGGTGCGGTGCTATTAAGTGATGCATTGGTGACGAATAAACGCAAATAAAAAAAACACAACTCTATTTTCTTTAAGTGAAAAAAAATGGTAAATTGAAAAATGGGCAGCATAATATTTTCGAAAATCTAATTTCATAAAACAATTCTTTAAATACTAAACAATTTTTATTATTTCACTATTTTTGCAAAAAATTTCAGCCAGAGATTTGTAGGAGACATACCTGGAGCAACAAAGCACGAGAGCACTGTGGAGCAGCAAAATATGTTCAAACATAAGTATTCAGACAATCAGAATTCCAAGCCTCTGGTGATTCAAACCCTCTAGCATATAATTTCAAACGATCTCGTGATTAAAGTTTATTATTTTTTTTAAAAAAAATTGTAATTTTTTTTTACGCAGTAAGAAAAAATTTCAATTTCTTTTTCATTTTAAGAAACAAAATAAATAAATAAATAATCCATTTTTACCCAAAATCCGACATTCTTTTTGTTTCTGCCCTTTCATCTCCTTGTTTCTGTGATTTCAGAATTAGGGCTTTTCATTTTAGATTTATAGGGTTTGTATTGCTATATATATAGGGCTAAGACGTCCAACCCATGGGACGGCTTGCATAGTCGGATCCCGATCCACATCGGCCCTTCCATGAATTTTTAAAAAACATAATTTTTTTTATCGGTGCGGCCGACATAATCTAGCGCACTGATGCGCTGGATTATCCCAGCACACTGTGGAAGTACTATGTGATAAAAAAATTTAAAAACAATTTTTTTAATCAGTGCGCCATATGTAAAATAGTGCATCAATGCACTATTTCATTATGGCACACTGCGTTCATGTTGTTTCGCAAAAAAAAAAAAAGTGTGTTAATTGGTGCACCATGTAACATATAACGCACCGCACCGGGTCTCTTAGTTGATAGAGAGCACTGTATGGTGGTCCCATGTTTGCGCGGGGCGTTTATGCTACAAAAACTAACACTAGACATTTTTTATTGTTTTTTCTATGTAAATTAGTGCGGTGGTTAACATGTAATGCACCGGTGCTCCTTGTTGACATAGAGCATTGTACGATGAGTTACACTGTTTTTGGCGGTGCGTTTATAAGACCACTATGCAACGAAGTCGGTGCGTACACCATGAATGGTGCACTGGTTTCTTGAGATTTTTTTTTTTTTACCTGAAAAGTTGACCATTTATTTATAAAATATATTAATGAATGATATGGTACAAGTTTCATATTTATAAAGAAATGGATGACAAGAGATCAAGTAACAAAAATACTAAAAACACAACAAGAAAAACAAAAAAGGCAAGTTATTTGTAAATTTTTTACAAAAAATATTATTTTTGAACTATATGTAAGTTTAACTAATATTTGTTGTTTACTGTCTATCATGCAAAGCCACAAAATGACGAAGCTCGATAAGATTATTTCTGATCTAGGACAGAAGAGCGTAAAATCTTGATGGAAAAATTGCAAAAGGATGAATTAGGTGAATGAAAAATATTATCGATCCAATATGAGTTTCTTTTTTTAATTTTCATTAACAATATACTTAAAATTATTAGATAACGTGTGTCAAACAATATATTAATTCACATCTGTTTAATGTTCTACAGGGACCATCAACTCAAAAAATGAATGTTGTTCTAAGAAAAGAAAAAAATAGAACATGCAAATGAAAATGAATTTCTCCTTAGCTCATTTGGAGTGGCGCTGGAGGTTAACGAAAGTGGTGCTCAAATGTATAGACGTCCTTTCCACTTACAATACAAAAATCCATCCAATGATTCCAAGAACCAAATTTTATCTAAACTAAACGAAGATTTTCCAGAGAATTGGTCAATGAGACATTTCAGACTTTTAATAGCAAAAACGTACAACAACTAAAAAGAAGGAATGAAAAAGTAATATTCCTTTAAATATCTGTCTAGAATTATTTATAAATATCACTTTTGTTATATTTACTTTTCATATATCAATATAAAAATTAAATAGTTTATTGTCATGTTACATTTTGAGGAAGATTATGAAAATATCAAAATATGAACGAGCTGATATCATAAATATGCCAGTAGGAATGTCCAAAAAAGTGTACAAGGAGATGGTCAAAGAAATGGACAAAATTGCATCACAGGAGGAGTCATCTCAACAACAACGTACTTCAAATGTAATATGTAATCATTGAATTTTTCTATCATTAGGTACAATAAATAAACAATTTAGCATTAAATATTAATTTTCAAGTATTTTCATGTAGAAAAGAAAAGAAAATGGAACCCATTCAACACATAAAACAGGACGATAAGGAAGAAAAGGGTTGATATCTAAGTTTGTGAGTAATTGTTACTTCCTTATAACAACTTAAATAGATTTCAATTTTGTATTTTTTAAGTTGTTTTACAAAAATCATCATTGAATGTCTTCAAACAGGTGCTAACATACAAATAAGAACCATCAAATGAATTGATTGACATTGGGTTAAATATGGGTTGTGAGTATATGTTGGAATATCAGAAATTAATTGTGGAATTTGTAAGCATCTATCGATCTTGTTTTACTTAGCTCCGTCTATAATTAATAGAACAAAAAATATTTTACATTAAATATATGATTTGTTATGGGGTATAAAACTTGCTGGAAACAAAGTATGGAATTGTGCCAACAAATGAAATCTTGAAAGATGGCATACTACATGGTTTTGAAAGAATGTGTATAGTTCATGAGTCAATTGTTGCTATGGTACGTCATTTCTTTTCGATTTATATTGATGCATATTATTTAATATTGCAATTTTCATTATTCTCACCAATGTATATACACTCATTACAATTTATTTTTATGTTTGTAGATGGAAGGTGAAGAAGAATAAAACAATCGACACTATGCACAAAACATTCTTGAAAATAACCCAAGTCAGGGAAGTAGCTCTAGCAGTGACAACAGTTCAAGTGAAGAATGATGATCACTATGTTTGGATATCAAATCAAGGCGTTGTATTTTTTGAAATATTTATATGTGAAATCAGACATTTTGTTTAATGTAACAGACATAGTGTCCCAATTGAAAGAAAAATGGATACCAATAAATGTCTCATTTTGTATGACAAAGACTGTATTATATATATGTGTGTGTGTGTGTGTGTGTGTGTGTGTGTGTGTGTGTGTTTTAATTTATTCTATTGCGTTCTCCATTGTCGCTGTGAAATGTAACACCACTGATTAAATTTATGGATGATTAAATATTATAATGAAGAGATGTGAAATTTGATGATATGATATAACAAATTAATCCAAACATCACATTCAAATGCACTAATAAAAATTGAATTCATATGAATATTGTTATAAGATATGTGTTGTCTTTTGATGAATAATGAATTTTAAAAAATCACAATAAATATGGTATGATATAACAAATTAATCCAAACATCACATTCAAATGCATTGATAAAAATTTAATTAATATGAATACTATTATAAGATGTGTCGACTTTTAATGAATGTTGTTAAAATTTTATATTAATAAATATTTTACATACAATTACAGTTAAAATTACAATTGGTACAAATACAAATACAATTTTACAATTTTACATACAATTAAAATTTAAATTTCAATTACAATCACAACATAATATTTAATAAATATCATGGTCATTTAATATTAAATTAATTAATAAACATCATCACGATCATGATAACCATTGTACAAACATCATATTCGACTAAAAAACACATTCAAACATCAAATTAACATTATATATTAACATCATCACAACACAAACATCAAATATACATCTCATGTCAAATAACTCATGCTATTACATATACACATCTATCTGCAAGCTAAACATTAAATGAACATATCTAACATGACCTAACAATATGCACCACATCATGATGATCACCAACATGTAAATTAAGTACAACTGCAATATGAACATAAAATACATGGACCATATATATATATATATAACTTAATAAAGTTAAAAATATACAACTGTAATATAAATGTCATGGATCAGCTAGTGGTAGTATAACAACATCAATAGCAGTACAAGTGGAGGCCTGCTCAATAAAAGGGTGTAGCCTCGACGGTCGATGGTCGAGCCTGCTCATGATCATGGTCACTAGTACTAATGGATGCATCAGCTGGTGGTACTAGTACAACATCAATATAAGAAGTAGTAGTGGAGGCCTTCTCAGTCAATAGTGAAACCTCAATGGTCAATGGTCCAACCTTCTCATGATCATGACTAGTACTGACGGATGTTGCAGGCTGTTGACTGGACGTGACCGATGGTCCAACCTCATCTCCATGATGAGTGCTAGATGCTGCTAGTGGATTAGCCTCATGCTCATTAGGTGCGGCACGAGGTGAACGATCATGAGATGCATGTGAGTCACTACTTGTGGACTGTCCATCACGTGTCACGGCTTGACTAGTACGCATATAGCTACGGACAGTCCTCCTCAGTCATGTAACAACTGTCGTAGCTCCTACGACATGCCGCATTAGGTCGTACATGTCATGCGACATGCCTCTCCACATCTAGAACATCCTATCATCGGCCTGTATGTCTCAATAATGAGCGAGCCTGATGGCAGCATCAACAATCAATGCACAGAGTTGGTTTCCCAACTCCATATTATATCTAGTCTCAAGTCGACCACGCCTAACAAAAGGCGGTACCGGTGCACCATGAGTAGGAGCATGTCTCTCTATTGCACTGGCCTCATCCTGATCATGATCATCCTCAGCATTAGTCATGTCCTGATCGTCATCAGGATCGACACCTGGATCATGTGGTGGATCCGACATCTCCTTGCCATCAAAAGATCCAATGTCTATAAAATATATACAAGTACACAACAATAATTAGAAAATTTCATTACACAATTTAATAAAAACAAGTTAAAGAACATGTTAAATATAAATAAAACAGTAATATTACCTCTATCATTTGGAAGCTCATCATCTGTGAAGAGGATGTTGGGACACCCTCGCCAATCTAATCTAGCATAAGGACATGGGACCAAAATGAAGGGATGTAGCCCGTCAACACTGTCTAGTAAGTCTAGTGCATCATGCGATATCCTAGCTGGAAACATAGTGTCTCCCCTCTTGGCCATCATCTGCCCCCACATGTGCATCTGGGCCTTGAACATCGGCCTACGAGGCTGTTGAACAAAACCAAGTCTCATCTCTGGAAACCTCTCAAAAAATAAACAAAACAGCTCTGAAGCAAAAGGGAAGTTGACCCTCCCTTATGCATGAGCATGACATCTATTTAAGGTCGTACAAAACTGCCACAAAAAAATGGTAGACCACCTAACAAGTCGTGGTTGATGTACTAAAGAATCAACATAATATAAAAGCAGACAACTAATGCATTTCCCATCACTGGTGTTGTGCGAAATGGTTGAAAGATAAGTGAGAGGCACTGCACGTCCTGTTTATCAAATGCACCTATACGTAACTGACCTCTAGGTACCTGAAACTCTGAAGGAGACAATACATGTGCTCTAATGTATCTATGGGAGTAAACTAACTGACTCCCTGCTACACAACCAGCTGGCACGTCTAGGAATGAAAGAAAATCCACCCCTCTCCTCGATAGTCCTGTAATAAAATAAATATCATTCTCAGTGGGTGTGTACCACTACTCAGGACCAACCTGGAAAGCTTGTTGGTGGGCATTCCACCTGTGGATAAGATATCTCAGAAACACACTATGGGCCTTTAGGGAAGCAGCCTCCTCATAGAACTTGAGGAGGCCTACCTGCCTAAGGATACCCTGAGTATCTGTTGTAATAGGCCGAGGGTATGCATCTCTCTCCCTCTCTTAGGCCTCCCATTAGAGAATCATGTCATACTATTCAGCGTGTTGTTGCTACTGTTCCTCCTCTTTTCTCTGAATCATTGACATATTAAATAAATTTCTTTTATTAAAACAGACATGTATTTAGGAATATACATATATCTTCTTCTTCTTTTTGAAAAAAAATACAGACCATTCGGTGCGTCACAAAAAAAGTCACGCACCAGTGGTGGTGTGGCTTAAGTTTGTAGCACCCTGGTCCTGGTGCCCCTAATGAAATATAACACACTGGCCTCGGTGCAGTTGTCTATTTTTCAAGCACCGTTGACTATATCTAGGTTCAGAATAGCGGTGCGCTGACTGAAATATATGCCCTGGAGTGTATATTCGTGTCAACGCACTGACTTCATGGCAATTGCATAGTGGACGGTGCGGCCTTTTACCCGGCCGCACCGTTAACCCTCTTGGAATGCAGAATGCGGTGCACTGACATATACCGAGGCGGATAATACTGTGAACGCACCGCACTGGTATTCCCTTGGTCAACGGTGCGCCTGGCTAAATGAGCGCATCACATATTATTTTTTTAATTTAAAATTATGCGGGGTGCCTTTCAATACCGCCCCAAAAACGGTGGGGATATCGTTAGCACCGATGGCAGTGCGGCCTGTAAATTTTACAGGTGGCACCACTATCCGGTGCGAGCCGAACGGCTCAGGCACACCGCGCGACAATTTTTTTTTTTTTTAATGGTTATTTTTAAGTTTAGAGTGCAAGTTTCTATGATCCATAACATTTCAATTATAAATCTTCCGGGAAATCACATAAGGAATTTTTGGAACCACCAACGCATTTCGAACTACCAACTGTAGTTCATTTTAAGTTTATTTAAAATTCTAATCCGCTAAAAGGCTTAATTATGGAAAACTAGAAAAACACATGTACATTTCGGCGTCGAGAAGGCATATTGGCTATAAAATTTGGAAAAGAAAATTTGTCAACCATTTTTCAAAATGAAAGCTGGAGATTGGTGGCCAATACAGAGCAACAGTGCGTGCAATGGGTACAATGAGAGCACTGATCTCAGGGCGACTCAAAGAATGGGAAATGGCATTGGTGCTTGAGAGCTCTGGAGCACTGAGGAAAGTGAAAAATGCAGTTTTTTTGCCGTAATTTTTTTTTTTTATTTAACCATGTTCTGGTGTGCGGGGTTTTTATAGGCGCACTAGCATGCTTACTTACAATCGCACCGAGCGGTGCCAGATTTGGAGTGTTGTTTATAATGCATTGGGGTGGTTCACTAACACCGCACCAGGAAGTTTCAGTTTTGGTGCGTTGTTTTGATGGTGCACTAAGACGAAATATTCGTAAAGCACCTGTTTTCTAGCCTTAATTTTTTTTTTATTTAACGCTATTCCGTTGCATGCGTTTTATAGGTGCATCGGTGCTCTTGGATAAGAACGCACTGGCACATTTCTATTTTGGCGCGATGTTTTATGATGCACCGGCGCAAAAGAGTAGTGAAGCACCGGTGCGATACCGTAATTGGAAGCCCCGGGCGGGTGTGTACGTCGCGCACTCTGTCCGGTGTGCTAATGCTTTTTCCGCACCGGTGCATTCTATGGTAGAGCGCGCACTGGTAATTGAGAGCTCAGGAGCACTGGAAAAATGAAAAATCTGGGTTTTTTGCCATAATTTTTTTTTAATTTAACCCTTTACCGGCGCGTGTGGTTTATAGGTGCACCGGTGCCATTTCTTACAAACACAACGGTCGATTTTTGTTTTGGCGCATTGTTTTATGATGCACCGGTGCGGTTTCGTTCTACCACATTGGGAAATCTCGATTTTGGCACGGTGTTTTATAATGCACCGACGCGAAAGATGTGTGACGCACAGGTATTAGAATAATACAACGCACTGGGCGAGTGTGTATGGAGTACACGGTGTCCGGTGTGCCAATGTTTTTGTGCCTACCGATGCTTTCGATATTGCAGAGCACCAGAGCGATGTTTAATGATAAGCACACCAAGCGTAAAACATCCGCAAAACCCTCTGCCGCCAACCTCCTCTAGTAACCTCCACTAGAAACAGATGTATGGGGTCTTTTTCTGTGGGGTTCCTCAAAAACATCCACTAGATGGTCTTTTCCTTGTAGTGCATGAAGCGGTATAAGAAGATATAAAAAAAGGGTTCTGTCAGTGCTCTTTCTCAACATAAGTGTAAAAAAAGTATTTGAATCCAATTGGGAAAATTCAAAGTATTCCTTGGACTAGACTAAAATGTTTGAAGGTTGGAGATCAGAATATCCCTTTCAAAGTAAATCTTACACGACAATATTCTGATGCTAGGTTGATATTCCCAAATATCTATGTTGGTTGATTTGGCTCTCTCAAAATCAAGCCATCTTTAAGAACATCAAGTCTGATCCGATCTCAACTACCATGAAAGAAACTCAACTTGTTTTTGAAGTTGTTGTCTCTTCCCAAGGTTTTAATACGAATGATGAAAAATATTGGATTAGATTAAGTAGGCTTTTTGACCATGTCAAAAACTTGAAGTCCTGTAGTGCTACTCTTGCCTTTCTAATTAGAATGGAAAGAGACTAGTTGAAGGAATGGTGACACTCCTTAGGCTATCATTAACTATTATTTTACGAAGCTTCAAAAGGATATTCAGGGGACACGGGAGCCAGAGGGGTATTATATCGCCACAATGAAGAAATAGAATCAAAATTTTCTTAGGGAATAGGAACAACAACAAATAACCAAGTAGAAGCATTATATATTTGGCAACAACTAGAGATGTCATTATTAAGGGGAATTCAATAATATAGTGTCTTTGGTGATTCAATGATAGTTATTTAAAATTGTCACAAAACAAAAGATCACTTGGATGAATATCTACCTTCAATGTTATTCCGAATATGATTTCTAATTAAGAAGTTTCATACCATTATATTATTCCACATCAAGAGAGAAAATAATCAATGTGTTGACAAACAAGCTAACAAGGGATAAAATCTTGAGTAATGGATATTAATTCACGATCAAGAAGAATCATATATATTTCATATACCATGATTATTGACCCAAATTGGAATGGGATCTTCATAACCCAAGGTCATTCAAATAAGGAAATTATTAGAAATAAATTAAGGCATGTCGGGCCACTTATTGTCAACACCAAGTCCAAGAAATAGATGAGTCGTGATGGTCAACTGTCCTGCAAGACATAATGTGGTGGAAGAATAACTAGTTGGGATTTTAGGGAGGGAACCATCATATGTAAGGATAGTTGGAAAAAATTATTAAACACATTTAACCTTTGCAATAAGGAAAGGTTGGATAGTACTCTACTAGAAATGGGGCAGTTAATCTTGCACAAGACTATAAGCAACGCGAAGCTAGCAGGGATGAAAATTTCAGTAAAGAGTGTGCAGGGATCAGACATAGGCATTTAATGCAAAGAGGCTACTCTTGGAGACAAAGTAGATAGAGGCAAGAAATATAAAAGTTGCATGTAGGTTATGAAAATGATGTTGGGTCGTGTTAGAGTCTGAGCATTCTACAACATGGAATCTTCAACCAAGAATGACAACATAGATAACTGTAAGGAGAAACTAGAAGCAATAATGTTTGATCTCTTGAATCTTGTAGCCAAGTTTAGCAACCAAATGGTTGTTGAAGCATGCTCACATTTCACTCTGACAGCTCATCAATTAGAAAAATTACATGAATACATAGAACACCTTCAGTTGACTGTGAAATTCTTTATTCGGATCTGTAATCTTTAAAATTGTAGCATTTGTCAACAATTTCTTCAACTGCTAAAAAATTACGCACATTCCTCTGTCCATTCAAATTTCTTACCTTTCCTTTGAAATAATGTAATAGGATAAGCATTCTAGACAAGTTCTCGATGAACCTCCTCTAGTAACCTGCCAACCCCATAAATGGCCTTACCTCATCTACATTCCTAGTTGTTTACCATTCCATGATAGTTTTATCTTTTCTAGGCCCACTAATATGCCTTCCATGGAGACAACATGCCCCAAGTAATGTACATATGCCTAAAAGAAACTACACTTCCTAAGTTTTTCATACAATTAATGCTCTCTTAGAAATATCAATACTAATGCTAAATGCTCGACATGATCTTCCTCATTCTTAGAATATATACACACAAATGTTTCTACTAAATTTGCTCAAAACCATAGAAAATGAAGCCAATCATTAAATTTAAAGACAATATGTAATGAAATATGAAAGGTATAGGATTAGAAATATGAGTAAGTACATATAAGACATATTCGAAAATATTTCACCTAATATAGTGTCTCCTCCTCCTAATAGTTTCAAAGAATCTACGAAGGGTCCATTCATCCCTAAATTGTAAATTTGTTAACCTTCTATGTGGATATTGTAACATGTTCTTTGCTTACTATCACTACTTATTTGTGCTCACTTTTTGTGGCATTATTTTGGCCATTCTCATTGTGGAAAATTGAATTGTTGACATATTTAAAAGAGAAAACTCTCATTTATCAATAAGTTTTATATCATCGCCATCGAGTGGATTTTATCTTTCTATTGATAAAACATATCTTTATCTATGTTCATCTCTATCTCCATGTTCTATGTTCAAACATTAATATGCATGCCATAGAATAAATAAATTGCGTGAAAAATGTAGTATAATGGATTCGTTTACATTCTTGAATTCATTGTAAAATGTAGGACAAATTATACCATGTCTAATGTTTTGTGATCTACTTGTGGAAATTTCTCCCTATTACTCTAAGTACAAGGATTCATGTGTCACCTCTCCCTTTTTTATAGTGTTTCAAAATGATGTATGTTTCTGATAAGGATTTTTTCGAGTGTAAAACAAGGTATAATAAGTATTACTTAGAATTATTAATGAAATTCTCAATAACATGGATACATAAATTTCAATTTATATAGCAATAATAAGGTACATAATGGAGTCTTCCTACTATTGTTGCCTTTGCCACTAACAATTTTTTAGTACCTCTTCTTTTGTCATATTCCTCTATTTTTGGTACATCTAACATTATCATTGGAGGAATCTTCACGAGATGCCACTGAACCTGTAGATATATTACAATGACATGCAAGTAAGTAAAAAACATAAAATCCATGGATGCATAAAATTTGGTATGAAACACACAAGTAAGTAATATTGGTGACCTTAAACACTTTCCATAACAAAATTAAAAGTAATATATATTGATCTGGAATGAAATTGTAGTGAGAGCAACAAAATCTTTGTCATAACAAAGAACAATGATAAGCTAACTTGCTAGGCTTCTTCCTTTGTGATCTTAGAGAGAATTTTTCTGTGAGAAGCCCATTTGGCCGGCGATTGGGGCTTGCTGCTTAGCCAAAGGACCACGCAAAAAGCAGAAAAGGCGACGCCGTTGCCGGGGATCGAACCAGGGTCACCCGCGTGACAGGCGGGAATACTCACCACTATACTACAACGACAGCGGATGGCAGAAAGAATTTGCCCCAACCCTTGTGAAATCTAAGCTAGAAAAGCTAACTGAAATTGCCACTACTGCTTTGTTTGTCATTATTATTTTCAGAAGCGACATACATGAACCTTGCACCAACAAACCCAAAAACCGAAACAGAAAAGAAAAACTACTTCCTTGTTGGTGCACCAGCCGGGAATCGAACCCAGGTCTCTACCGTCGCACAACCGAAACAGAAAAATAAAAGTAAAAGGACTTCCATGTTGGTGGTGCACCGGCCGGGAATCGAACCCGAGTCTGTACTGTGGCAAAACAGACACAGAAAAGAAAAACGACTTCAATGTCAATGTTGGTGGAAATCGAACCCGAGTCTGTATCGTGGCAAAACCGAAACAGAAAAGAAGAACAACTTCAATGTCAATGTTGGTGGTGCACCAGCCGGGAATCGAACCCGGGTCTGTACCGTGGCAGGGTACTATTCTACCACTAGACCACTGGTGCTGCTATATGCAAAGGCTTGTCTCTTTTATTTTCCTTCTGTTTCTATTTTATGAAAAAAAATGCTCCTTTTAGGTTTTCTTTTACGTTCATCGGATGCGTTGGAAGACCATGAATGTGCTGTGGGCTGTTTATATCTGCACTTCACCAAGTGCGATAGGTAAGGTATTGGGTGGGCATCTCCAGTCATATATGGCATGCCCGCACAGAGAACTTCTCGTATGTGTAGTATCTCGCATTACAAATTTTGTCATGTCCACCAGTTTCCACAACAGTCTACATATAAATTACTTGTTCACAGGTCCCTTCTCTCCAATTTCCCGTGGACTTGTTCACAGGTCCCTTCTCTCCAATTTCCCGTGGACTTGTTCACAGGTCCCTTCTCTCCAATTTCCCTCTCCCGTAACCTTTATCATCCAAAATCTCATCAATTCAAATTTCTTATTATTAAGAGCCCGCCCTCTGCGAATCACCATGGCCCAGAACAACAGTAACAGAACTTGTCCAAATTTCTCCAACTTAAATGCCTTTGCACCAAACCCTAACCACTCACTTCTTCTGCAACGATAATTGAAAACCCTAACCACTCACTTCTGCTGCAACGATAATTGAAAGAGAATCACAGCAGGTTGAATTATTTGTATTTTACTTCCTACCATCCTTATTCGCGCTCGCTTTTCTTCTTTTTTTCGGTCCAGTAGAGACGAGTCGTCCTCCGGACGGCGGATATGCAACACGCCTTAACTGAAGAGGAACAAATGGATGGAACCCTTTGGCATGTGATCAACACCTAGCTATTGTAACTTTCGCATGTGATCAACACCTAGCCATTCTCATTGTATTGTATAATCCTTGTGCTTTTTTCTTTGCAAAATTGAAATTAGTTACGATGCTAACATATTAAAATGACACGAGTGAGCACTTCAAAATTGTAAACTAAAGAATCAAACTCTAACAATTACTTTAACAATTAGAAAGTTACGTCGTAAGCAAACTCTAATGTCATAAGAAATGTCTATTATGAAACTTTAAAGTACAAGTAAATGTCTATTATGAAATTTTAAAGTACAAGTAAGTTGATGAAAGAATAAGTTAAATTGGAATATGAAATAACAAGTCAAGTTAAATTGGAAATTGAAATGATCCTTAAAAAAATATTTACACAACAACTTTTCATTATTTTTATACAGGCTGATAGGCAAGTTATATATTATAGCACTTATATTGTTTTGTATTTTTAGTAAAAAATATTTGACTTTTTCATTTTGTAAAATTTTATAAAGTTCACTATAAATTATTGTATTAAAGTTAATTTTAATTTTATTGCAAACCATTTAAATTCAAATCCTTATCTTGTTGCAAAATACCACAGGGGCAAGATAGGGGTTGCAGATAATCCTTATCTTGTTGAGAGGGAGTGTTGAGATTGCAACAAGATGAGGAGCTTAGTGGAAAGAAGTCTCCTTCACTAAGTGGGCCCACAGGCTATTTTTGGCGCAAAGTCTATTTTTAGACTATGTCTATTTTTAGACATATGGATCATGTTCTATGAGTTGCAGGATGTTATTTGTGGATGGTTGGTCAAGTTGGAAAAAATAGATGGACTTCTATTTTTATACATACTGGGCGAAATCTATTTTTAGATTGCTAGTCTAAAAATAGATATGTCGAATATTATTAGCTCTCAATAATATTTGGACTCTAAACATTATCTTATCCTCTTGGAGCACTTCAGTTCGAGTCACGGATGTGGCACATGCAGCTGACAAAAGAAATTACGATATTCCTAGGGTTTAGTGGAGCTATTACATGGTTGACTTCAATTAGAACTCATGTGACAGAGTTTGGTGGAGTTGATGAGACAGTTAATGGAGTTGTGTTCAGTTTAACTTAGTTGAGCAAGTTGTATCTAGTCTAACTGATTGATCTCATGATTATCCATACTGGTGGGATTTGAACCTTGATCTCATGATTATCCATATTGTATTGCGCAGTAGAGGCTGGCTAACAGGTGGAGCAGATTGGAGCATGTGATATGTATGATCTGAGCTTGTGTAGTGTGTAACAATTGGAGATTGTACTGAGAGCTTGTGAGGAGTTTGTACAATGATTGTTACATGATCTCTATCATTATAATATACAGATAGTTGGGGGTTTTCCGCTTTAAGCTTTCCCATAAATACTGTGTTTATATGTGTGATTGTTTATGGTTTTAATGTGTGCATGCGATTGTTTATATTTCCACAAATTGATGATAAATAGTAGAAGAGGTTATGTATTATGCATGAAGCTCAAATAGTGTGTGATCAGGATAATCTCGGTGAATAATTTAACAGTTATTCAAATTTCTACAAAAGATACTTATCAGCAGTAAAAAACCAAAATCACATAAACTGTTTTGTTTTTCCTTCTCAACTTCACTGTTTTACATGTGCCTTTGATGTTATTAAAGCATTTATGTTGGATGATTCAAGAGTTTGAATGGTCTTCTTTAAACCATTGATTTCATTATTCTTAAGGGACATCTCCTCCATGGCTTTCACTATCTCTGCTGCTCCACCTGTTTTTTGTACCTGTGTAGATGATGATTCTGTGTGGGAATTAGTATTTGATTGCATTGATACTGTAGTTACCAATGACCCTTTGGGTGCCAACTTGTCTCCCAATGTAGAAGGAACAACATCAGTAACAATAGGGATAACTGTGGGAATAGAAGGAAGGGAGTGGCCTATTTCTTAGTCATCTTGTAATAACTAAAGCAAGTTTATACAGTTTTCTATAGTTAATTTTCACAAATAAAGAGAAATTGAGCAATTTTTGGGAAATAATTATCTTCAAAAAGTTGCTTATTGCTCAATTTGGGCTTACCAGAGATAAAACTGGATTAAGAGAGGAAACAGGGTTTCCTGAATGGTACAAATGTGGAAAAGAAGTCTTTTAATCAATTTGTAGGCCTTTACACTTCTTCTGTGTTTGGAATTGGTCTTCAAGAGTTAAAAGATGATGTAAACTGAGGATTTTCGACTTTGAAAGGCTGATAGAGGAATTCAGGCTTCTTAGAAAAAACTGGCCAGGGTTTGGCCTGGCTTTGGGCAATTTACACGGTTAATTCCCTTATCTTAATCTCTTTCAGTTCACAGATGGTATAATTTTGAAGTTTTGTAGGTTAAAATATCGAGAAATACCTCTTTTGCAGGTATTTGACGGGCGAGAGGGTTTCTGGTGGTATCTTCAGTTGAAACTGGATTGCTTGTTGCAGATGATGGCTTCGATGAGCTCCAGATAAGGAAAATTGTGGTCGAATTCGGCTTTGGGACATATTAGAAATTCCAGACAAATCTGTATTGATTTTAACCATTGAAAATATTAGAAATTACAAACAAATGATCTCTTTGAAATTACAGATTTATTAATGAAGATATTCTAATTACAATAATTTAATTAATAGGGACAAAACACTAAACACTAAAAAAGAACACTACGATAATCATGCGTGAATTATTACAAAGAGACAAAGCTAACCATAAAAATTGTTTGGAAATCTTAGCTTTTGAAAGACTAATTGTAATGGAAACGATGAAAGATAATTACATATCCTTCCTTATTTAGCTCTATTTTCTCCCCGCAACGAAAGAAAAACATCAGCAAGATTGTAGCATAGATGGAATGCCCATCGAGAATGACTTGGATGGTATTATTAAAACATTTAAATTTTTTATGTGCTTAGTTATATATGTTATATTTTGTTTAATTAATATATTAGAAAATTGTACTTTAAATTTATAAATAGATTTTTTTTTTAAACATAAAATATATAGATATGTGGATATTTATCAAATAATTAATTTATTATTAATAATATATTTTATTTTTGTTTAATAAACCAAAATAATTTTATTTTATTTTTAATTTTTAAAATAAAAAATAAATTATTTTTTCTAAAACAACAAAATTTAAATAACATTTATGCGATTATAAATTTGATTCGGTTAAATTTTAGCAATTATATAGTTCAATTTTTATAATATTCTGGTTTGCTTGGGTATCACACTTTTTTTATAATTCCAAGAGCCCTCAAAAGCTACAACAACCCTCAACATAACAATGAGAATGATATATCGAAATATAAATAAACAAAATTTAACTTTAATTATAGGTTGTAAGAGTTTAATATATTTTAAATTAAATTTTTCATTATCAAAAATGTATTAATTAAATTGTAAGCTATAATTGTTCCAATGTCATTCAAGATGAAGATACAATAACAAAACTTTTCCATATTCGAGTTGTCTCTAAACATACAAATATAGACACACCTTTTGATAGTGGGTCACAAGCTAACTTGAATTCCGAAGACTTGGCTAAGGAGCTAGACCTTGAAACTATTAGACATCCAAGACCTTATCCTCTAGGGTGGATATGCAAGAATGAAAATTTGCAGGTTACAAGGAAGTGCATACTAAGATTCACCATCAATTCAAGCTTTCTCAATGAAGTTGAACTTGATGTGGTGCCACTTGAGATATCAGGTATTGTTTTGGGAAGTCCTTATCTTTATGATAGGAAAGAAATATTTGATCACCATGAGAATAAGTATCACTTGTTTAAAGATGGTATTGAGTACATAATTAGATCACATAAGAAGAATACAAGTGTGTCTCTTATACATGCAGGAGAAATGAAGAGAATAGTGAATGCAAGTCAAAATTTGACATTGTTAATGATCAAACATAGAGATGTTTTGAATCAAACCTTTCAAAAAGATGCATCAAATGAACAATTTGATTTCATTAAGGTTGCTTATGCTTGTAATGAGATGTTTCAAGACTCTAACATGTTGCCTTTGAAAAGAGGTGAACAAGATGTAAAACATTTGCAGCAGTCAACATCAGTGTTGGAAAGAAGATGCCGGTGCAAGAGAGTGCAAAGGCCAAAGAGAAAATGACAAGTAATTTGATAAAGAAGGCATGGGTTCCAAAAGTTCTTGCTTTTGGTTTTCAAATGGTACATGGAAATGGCAAAGATACTTGGTCAAAATTCGACGCAAGTAAAAATCAAGGTCAATTAAGAATCACCATGATGACAGTGTGCAAGGTGAGACAATTTTTAAGTTTTCTTTGATTGATGACCAAGGTAGGAACAAGATTTTTTTCTGCATGAATATCTTGCTGCCCTACAATTTCATGGAAATTGCAGCATGATGATGTTAACAACAATAAGAGAAGGTCGCAAGAGTCTAGGAAAAATGTAAGTTTTTGTGAAAAGCTCCAATTGATGAAAATGGGAAAACTTCAGTGGATAGAGACTGGAAGGGTGAGGGAACAGTACCCTCATCCACATGATCAATAATAAAATATATTTTGGGGTCCAAAAGGCTTCTAGTGGGGATGAATGATCAGGTACTCAAGTGTAAAAGCTCAAAAATTAAAGTTCTCAGAATGAATGGAAATTGAATGACATTGAAGAGATCACTGCTAGGAATCCAACGCAATTTGTTTCTTTGAAAAAAGAGTCTGAATGAAGAAGATAAAGCATCTTGTTTGTTTTCCTAAACAATGAAATTTTTTGCAGAAGTGATAGGTTGGTGACGTGGCAGCCCAGTCAGCAAATTTAAGTATATGCAGGGAATATTATTTAGTTTCTCCCAATGACACTGTGACAAGTGTCATTGTAGGATGCGACAGTTTGGTTTGAAGGTGAAATTTTTGTATATCTGCTCCTAAGGTTGAATTCAAAAAAATTTTATATGGTTGGGGAAAACCCAACCAGAGGCTCACACGTGCTGTAGCCAGGGGCCGCCATGTGGCCCCTCTAGTGGACCCTCTCCAAAATTTGAATTGCAATTTTATGGTTCCAAGTCTGCATATGAAATGGTCGGATTAAACTATATTATGGTGGAATTTTGATTTTATCAGAGTTCGAACCATATTACAGGTTGAACTGCAACATATTCCAAAGTTCAAAACTATATGGGGTGCATTTTATATTATGAAGGTCAGGTTGAACTTTATTATTAACCTAAGGTTTGAAACATATTTGGTGGGCCCATATTTATTTTATACCAAAGTTGTTAACTATGGTAAAGGGCACGTATTTCTCCGTTGACATAACAATGTATGGAGGGGTAGACGTCGGGGTTCGACCCTGTGACCTCCCCCAACAACTCTACCACCTTACCAACAAGCCACTACCAACGATCTTAATAGAAAATGCATGTGACTTCTATTTGTTATCAAGTGGTTCGAGCGGCGAGGGTTTGGAGGGGGTAAAACCCCTACCCATATGACCAAATCACCAAACCACAGGCAGCGGACAATAATTAAGTGCGGGGTTGAGTAAGTTGAGTCCCAAAGTTAAGTTTTTAAACCTTTATTATCATAAATGTGCTTATTCGCTTTTAAACCACACTTATCCCATTTAATCCATGATTTATTTAATTAAACTCCAGCTAGGTTGGAGGAAATTTCGGTGGTTCCACCAATTTAGGTGCTGCCTCCAAATTTGGTAGCCCTAACTGGAGTCTTCTCCAGTTTTGGAGGCATTTTACTAGGAAAAATGGTTTTGGCCATATATTTTACAATTTTCAACCGAATTGAGAGAAATAAGAGTCATTTATGATAGATTTGGACATTCTGGACTCATTGAAGTAGGTTTCAGGAGTTGTAGGTGAATGTAAACAAAAATTTATGCAATTGTGAGCTAATATAAAGGTCCAAGCAATAGAAGTTGGACCAAGGAGATGTAGCCTAGGAGGGGTGAACTCCTTCATCAAAACATCGTGTTATGGATCAATTGTGATGGTTTGTTGTACTTGTTATTTTTGTTATTTAACATTTTTTTTCATGCTTTATGCTCTTGAATCTAATTTAAAACTTAGCTCATTTACCTGTTTGAAAATCATAAACACCAAGGAAACCTATGCACATAAAGCATAAGATAAAAAAATTAATTATAAATCTGAAGATGAAATTAGCACAACAAATAAAAAATTCAAATTCAGATCAATAAAGAAGTTTTACTATTGGTCGAATCTGAGGAAAGAAGTGGCAGGGTTTCTGGTGAGATGCTTGGATTTTTAACAGGTAAAAGCAATGTGTAAGCATCTAGGTGGATTAATATAACCTATTACAATTCCAGAGTGGAAATGGGAGGTTATTTCTATGGATTTAATTAAACGGTTGTCAAGTAAATTTAGACAACATGATGCCATCATGGTTATGGTGGACAAGTTGAAAAGGGTAGTGCACTTCATTTCAATGAAGTATATGTATTCAACTAGTGATGTGGCACAAGTCTTTATCATGGATGTAGTGAAGTTGCATGATGGACCAAAGAATATTGTGTCAGACAAAGATTCTAAGTTCATTCTAGGTTCTGGAAATAGTTATTTGCAGGTTTGGGTATAGAGTCGGCCTATATCACAACTTATCATCCACAAAAAGATGGATAGACAGAGAGGGTCAACAAGATTTTGGAGGACATGTTGAGGACATATGTTATGCATTAACAATGGAAGTGGGAAGAGTATCTACCTCTGGTTGAGTTTTCTTACAAGAATGGGTGTCATGAGTCACTAAGGATGAGTTCATTTGAGGCAATCTATGGGCAGAGTTGTAACACTCCCATTAGTTGGAGTGATCTAGTGATTAGGGTGTTTATTGGACTAGACATGCTGGCATAGAGGGAACAGGAAATGTAGGTTATCAAGAAGAATCTCAAGGCTATACATGATAAAAATAAGGGTTATGCATAACAACACAGGGCATTTAAGGAATTTTGGGTTGGGGAACATGTGTACTTCTGGATCAAGCCCAATAAGAGATCCTTGAGGATTGAGTCATGTAAAAAGTTGGAACCTCGATATTGTGGGCCTTTTGAGATCATTGAGAGGATTGGACCAGTCGCCTACAAACTTGCACTACCTCCAACAATGAAATTCCATAATTTTTTCCATGTTTCATTGCTTAAAATATATGTAAAGGATGTTGTTCATGTTATTGATTGGTCTGCATTTCAAGTGGAATAAGAAGGAGAATTCTAACTGTAACCTTAGTGTGTTTTGCATAGAAATATTCTCATGCTCCAGAACTGAGAAATCGAATAGGTTAAAGTGAAGTTGAAGCACTTTGGGCTCGATGAAGCTACATGGGAGATGGTTGATCACATGTGGGCAATGTATCCTTCCTTATTTTCCAGTTGAGGCAAATATGTTTTGGTATATGTTTTGATGTTATGTTTTTTCACACTTATGTATGTGTATATGTATTTAAATACCGCAACGAGTTGTGTTTTAAAGCTCCAATAAGCATTATGGGTGTCATGTTGTTATGTTCTCATGTTGTTATACTAGCAACAAACTAAGTTATAAATCTCCATGGGACGTATGCTTTTCTTTTCAGTCGTCTTACTGGTTTTAGGTGTCATTGAACACTGAGGATGGTGATCCCCCAAGGGGGAGGGTTCTGTAAAATCCCTGGTCAAAATCCATGTAATAAAGTTAATAAAGGAAAAATAAGGCCAAGGCCATGGGACACACATTCCAAGCTTAATGTTGGGAAAAACATCCTAGTGTGGGTGTTCGTTTGGTTTATTATGGCTAAGGGAAATTGGAAAAGCCAATGGTAAAATCTTTTGAAAGAAAAGAGGAATTTATTTATGAAAATAAAGGAAATTAGGAGAAAAGGAAGGTGAAAGGTCACATGTTGCATGTGAGGAGGAAAATGAAGGAAACTAATGGAAAATTGAAGAAATTAGAGGCCTCATTGATAAAAAGGCTTATGACGATTAGTTCGCAACTTTTGTAAATTCATTCTTGGAGATCTCTCTCTCTCTCTCTCTCTCTCTCATACTCTTGCAAACTTATAGTTTTCTTAAAGCACTCTTACATTGGTCCAAGGAAAGCAAAGAATGGAAAAAGAAGGCAAGGAGAACCAACGATCAAGCAAGGAAGAGTTGGATAAATTAACTACAACGATATTAATTACTGGTATCAATTTGCATGTTTGATTTCCTTTCTAGATTTTTCATGCATGGTACATGCATGAAAGGATGTGATCTATCTTAGCTCAGAGTGTAGCATTTCTTAATGATGCCCATGGTAACAAGTAAAATGAAGAAGTGAGGTCAGGCATTGACTTTCCAAGAAGCAACGCCTCGGCCGAGTCCCTCTATTTGAAGAAAATAGAGAGATAAATACCTCGACCTCGTAACCTCGGTTGGTTCAGTAGTTGGTTCATAGATCAGGTGTGCTTACTATATGATATTTTATTTCAGGTGTATTTGGTTCTCTTGTTGTCATTGGCATGGGTTTTTCCAGGTACAATAGTGATTTTCAACCTTGCCTTTCCATTTCTAGATAGCCATGACGTGATGGATTTTATCTTAATTCGTTGATCTGGATTATCAGATGGTTTCGAAACTGAGTAGGGTGGTATGAGGAAAAATCACAAGGCCTAGGAATCCCTTGACCGGTAATTCTAGGATACGTAGTAAATCATGGTTGTGGATGCCCATGTTAGTTCTAGGAATCCCTTGACCAATTATGGTGGGATACACAATAAATAATGAAGGTGTATACTATTGTTAGGCCTAGGAATCCCTTGACTGGTTATGTTAAGATTCACAGTAAAGCCTAGAGAGTGCAGTCAGACAAATTCCTCTTGATTTTCAGTATATATATTTTGATACTAGGTAGAGATTATTATTTCTTTCACATTTTGGTATATGAAAATTTTATTATGATTACTAGAGTAAAAATAATTTACTAGACAAATAATTTTCCGAGTTTATGTCTAATAACATAGATCTTAATATTGTACATAGAGATTAGAATTAGTTGCAAAACTTGGATTTTAGAAGAACTTTTATTATAATACTTCTCATTAGTATTTTGATACAATGTGGGTATCATAATTAGTTACATAACTTGAATTATGATAATAAGATTTATTTTAAATATATATTAAGAGTAAAAAAAAAAATAACATTAACCTTAAAGATAAGAATCCTAAATGAAAAAATATCTAAAGGAAATGCCCAAAGTACATGTAAGTGCTTGAGACTTGTGAGCAATATTAAGGAGTCTAATTGTGCCTTCAAATATTATGATGTGAATATGATTGCAATGCCTCCCTTTCCATACGTTAGTAAAAATTGAAATTATTATAATAAAACGAATATATGATATGTGTTAGTCATTATTATTTTTCACTATCTTTGGATGACTATAAAATGGTTATAGTTTTCTGAAAACAATATTCCTTGAATACCTTGAGTTTCAGAAATCTCACTGCCTTCATTATCTTCATAAAAAATTTTCCCTATCTATCAGTTTTCCATATCAAAGTCACCCTATTGCTCTTAAAAGACTCATTATGGGCTTATACCTCTCATTTTAATCCTTCTTTCCTACCTAAAACCTCATTTCTCTCTCCTAGGGTTTTGAGGGCATTTTTCTTGGTTTCATGACTTCCATGGTTAAAAAATCAACAAGACTTATATCCTGATGCTATTACACCTTAACCTATCCTTAATATACCTTCCTAAACACTTCCCATCACTCCTATCCCTCAAAATCATCATTTTTCCACAAACCCTAGCATATTGCTACAATTTGACACTTTTCGAGACTATGCATGTGTTTTTCCCTTTTGGACCCCTTCCCCTCACTCAATCCTTGAAATTCCACTTTCCCCTACTCTCTAACATCTATCCCTATCCCCCATTTCTCCAAGAATTTAGACAACCCTTAACCGCTTCATTCCCCTCCATTTACAAGGCAGTCCCAAATCCCCTATTTTGCCTACACCAAACCCTAATTTTCTCTTTCACTGAGCTAGGGTTTGCTATGGAATCAGAGACATCAGAGAAAATGAGGCATAAGGGAGGTCATTTTAGCAATTATGAGGCCATACCAACTCATAAACATCATGTCTCCATCATTTTTTGAGAAATCATTCCGAGGGTCAAGTCATTTGTCACTCATAGGGCCAGTTTTTCTTCAAACTATGTTTTCAACCAAAAAGAGATGAATTTGACAAACATGAGAGAGGTTTTTGTCCATCATAGGTCCAAGAAGAAAAACCTCATTCATATTTTTCACAGGTGTCATGGTTTTAGAGAAATGTCAAAAATACAGGTGCCACAGGAGAATTACTGCCCTTCTAGGGTGACCTTGGAAAAATCAAGTTTTCTCATAGCTAGAGTGGACAAATGACTTGCTCGAGGAGTCAAAAGATAACTGCACAGAGAGATATTTCCAATGAGCTATCATGATCTCAATTTGGAGTTGAGGAAGGCCTCCAAAAGTTGCTTGCACCAGCACTATGCATTTATGCACCCCCATTCAACACTTTTTGATTAGTCTTGGGAAAATAAAATTTTGACCCGGAAAACGAACTCCAAACAGAAAAACAAAGGTAAATTTGGAAAGTAGATAGGATAATAATTTCAATGAGATACGTGGGCCCAATTTGGACACCGGGAAGGCCTCCAAATGCATTCTACAAAAAGGCACTGCGCGTTTGAGGAGTGGCGATGCATGTTTGAGGAGTGACGCCGCTCCCTCATCCAGTGGCACTACGCACCTAGCCAGGGAAGGTTGTGGAGTTATATATCAACTAAAAAAAGTTTAAATATTCTCCAAACTCTGCCAAAGTCCTCCAAACAGCCCTCAAAGCAGTAAGTACATGTTTTAACCATGTTTTGAAGCTATTTGGTCACTCTTGAATGAAATGAGGTGTAACCCTAAATGAAATCTTAATCTCAGTTTGTGAGACACTTGTTTCATCCTCCTAAAAATAATTTCAGTCATGGGCAGGGTAATGTCATTTATTTATGGTTTTAATTCATTTATTTTATCCCTTCACACATTCCCTTTCACTCATTCCCTTCATTCACACTCATTCCCTTCACCTTTCAAGCTAGTCATTTCATCCCCTTCCCCTCATCTCATTCCCTCATCTCATTTCACTTCTACCCTAGGGTTTCATAAAATATATTTTTAAATGTCTGAGGGAGAATATAGTGGTGTTAAGGCACAAAGGCCAAGATGACATGATCATAAGGGATGGAAGATAGACAAGTTTGAACCCATCACTACAAGAGAACTTATGTCCTCTCCTATCACTATTTCTTGCTTTAAGCATGTGGGTTGCTTTGAGTTTTGTGAGAAGGAGAAGCTAAATATTAATTCTGAGGTGTCCCTACAGACCTCTAACCCATGATCCATAAGAAAAATTAAAATTTTGGCAATTTTGTGCGCATTTTGAATTTTTAACAGTTTGAATTGCAGAAAATTAGCCAAACGCACAGGGCCACTGGCGCTGCACTCTTTTTTGGGGGACTCAAATGAAAAATGGTTAGAATATTCACGTTCCTGATGAAAATTACATCAAACTCAGAAAGTTTAAGGAGATTTTGAGCAAAACTGGTCCCTGAAAAGGCCAAAAACTACCAAAACATCACCTTTCTGCCCTCTTTTTGGCACTGGCAATGCACGTTTAGCAGTCTTGGGAGAACATGTTTTTGGAAAGGAAAATGGGCACCATTTTGGAAATTGAAATCATATTTGGAAAAAATACTTAGAGACCTTTCCAATGAGCCATCATGGAGCTCATTTGGACACCGGGAAGGCCTCCAAAAGTTAGCTGCAAAATAGGTCATTTTCCCAGTCTTGGTGCTGCGCGTTTGCATTGGCGTTGTGCCCCTGTACCTTGGATCTATGCCATTACCAAGAGTTATTGAAAAAGTTATTATGAAGCCTTAAAGTCAAACTTTTTCCAAAATTAGCTTAGTAGTTATGTTATAAGTTATTATTGCAATGAATGAGTCTCAGATATTTTGCCTTGGGCCTTGCATGGTCTCATAGGTCAAAATACATTAAATATGTAATAAATTACATCTCAAACCCTAGCTAGGGTTCACTTCCTCATTTTGTAGAT
This sequence comes from Pinus albicaulis, assembly GCA_034641835.2. Lineage (NCBI taxonomy): Eukaryota > Viridiplantae > Streptophyta > Pinopsida > Pinales > Pinaceae > Pinus > Pinus albicaulis. The sequence goes on from CM076575.1 coordinate 112,547,391, forward strand.
AAATACTACATGTATGCTTCATGTTTTGTGTTGGTTGGTTGACTGTTGAGCTGAATATTACATAGACTTTGAGTTGTGAAGAAGTTGGCTTTGGAGCTTTGTAATTGTTCTTGGACTGAATATCAATGGAGAAAGCACATTCACAGGATTCATGGACTTTGTTAAATGGAAACGTTATCCTAATTATGTAATTTTTTCCTTCTATTTTCCATTTTGTATATCAATTTCTCTTGCAATAGAACATAAAATTTAGGTTAAGATATGATGTTAGAGGCACCTTAAGTCTGTCTTCTTTCTGTTGCTCGAGTGTTTTCCTCTACTAGGTCTGATTGGAGAATTCTTAATTGCTTTCTGATTCTACCTAGTTGTTTGTCTTGAAAATAATTCAATAAGAGTCAAATCGAAGAATTTTATGCTATGCCCCGTCCTTTGGTGTAGCTTGAAACATTGTTTTTAATGCCTTTCTTTGAATTTTGCTTACTAGGGTTTAGGCTAAATAAGTTTATGGTTTTCCCTGCCCTTTGGTCTATCTTGAAAAGTCACTTTAAAGGTCTTTAAATTTTGACTGAAGAATTTAGGATTTCCCTGCTCTTTAATCATCACTTATTTTTTATCTTAAATGTTTTCTTTGTCTGAAAGTGAATAGCTAGAGAATTTAGGAGTTCCCTGCTCTCTAGGGTTTGTTGGATTGTTGTCTCAAAGTTTACTCGATAAAGCTAGGCCAAAGAAGTTTATGGTGTGCCATGTCCATTGGTTCTTTCTTAAGCACATTGATCTTAAAGACTCTTCTTGTTCTAATATATGTTAAGGGATTCTTAATTTCCATTTAAACCTACTAAACTCACAACTTAATGTTCATTTCACACTCACATAAGCTATTAAGATCCATTTGGATTTGTTAACTTGCCCTATGAAACACCCTTGATTTGTTGTTATACTCTTCAAACCTTTCACGGACCCCATAGCCCAATGGTTTGAATTTCTCTTACTCTATCTGTTCTTCTTAACAAGCAACCCAACCAAACAAAACAAAACAAACAATCCTATCATTTTAACTAGCCTAAAATAAACATCCTAAATCAATCAAGTTATATATTTTATACAAATATAGAGAGAGCCCTCTCTGAGTCAAGGAAGGCTAGGTCCTAGGACTCCAAAGTTGGTTTGATGTTACCTTGTTTATTTGGTCTTACCAATCTGAAAAATTATAGGGACCTAACAATATGCATCAAATAATTTGAAATAGAAAAAATGTTGATGTCTCCATTTAATTTATAGATAATAATATGTTTCAAGTTAAGCAAAGTTTTCCCCGATGGGGTGACAAGTCACAACACATTGTGGATTGTGTAGGAATTTGCCACCCCATAAGTCCTTCCGATATATGGTTATTAATATGAAGCAATTGTGATGCAATTGGGGTCATGTGAAACCCCAAGCCATCATAGGGTGGCTATTAATGGTTTACATGCTAGTCATGTCAAGCGTTAGAATTTTGCACCTACGGAGAGAACAATGATATTTCCATCAAAAATAGTTAGAGAAACATATAATGTCGATAAGGATATATGACAAGTTGTATGGTTGTGCACCGAAGGAAGAGAAGAGATACGAGGGAATTCTGCTCTATCTTAGTCTAGTGGAGGTAGGGGGAATCCTGGGAGGCTTTTACACCCAAACCCATAGAGAAAAATAACCCTTGTGCAATGTTAACATGAAAGCTAATAACAAGTTGCATGTCAAGATAATTTTCATGAGGCAGTAAAATTATAAACTCAAAGTAACATCAGTGAATTTGGTCTCATAATTGTTTTGGGTTATCCACACCAGGTATAAAATTCTTAGCTTAGTTGGTAATCTCATGCTAGTCAATTGTGCAATTTTAGTTTCTAGTTTTATTATGCTTGTTAGAGAGGAACGAGTGTTCGAAAAGGTGCATTATAGTCTGTTTTTTGTATCCCTTGGAAAGTTAGTAAGACTGGTGGTTGGTTAGTGAAGGGTAACTCATTATTTTGTATGTTTCAGCGTTGCAAATGACCAGGCTTCCAGTGGTGTATGGGTCTACGCTCGTAAAAAAAAAAGTTTGACTAGAAGGTTAATTGTGTGGTCTTAGCAACCCAATAATCCTATTCATTCCATTTCAATATTCATTTGAATCTCTTGGTATAATTGATGGATTTCACCTTCTCAAGCATCGTGCGAGGTAGCCACGAGGTATATGTTTTTGCGCATGATTTGGTGGTCCTTGTGTTGATTATAGGGGGGCTTCCTAGTAGGCGGTTTTGGTATCATGGGTATTTGAAGTTTGAAACCCCACATAGGATGGAGGGGCATCCATGGTTGTATTTTTGTGGCAGTGATTTTTCCTATCTTGATTTAGAATTCTAGAAAAAGGTGGTGAATATGCAACCCTGGCGAGGTTGGGAACGTTGTGAGTTAGAGGCCAAGGGTATTCAGGCAAGACTAAAATATAATTAATAGGGCCAGGGAGAAATTATGGACCCACCTTTCTCTTAGTCCTTTTCCTTAGTGGAAAAAACTCCATTGCTAACATAGAGTGTGAATAGCATTTTCCAGCTAAGAAGCTCCTTGTACCACTCAATCAGGCCCAACAAGAATATCATAACAACATTCTAGACTTCATGAATCACATTCAATGAAACCTATGAGAGATGCATGATAGATTGGCCAGTCCATGGAGAAAGGAGTGGCACATTCAGGAAAGGATCGACCATATAGAAAAAAGGTTGGCTCACATGGAGATGCATGCTCATTTTGAGTTCAACGCCCCGCCATCTCCTGGATCAGACTCAGATCACCCTGTCCTGGTAACTTCTGAAGATGTTTGACGATAGTTGGTTGTATTTTGGTTTTTTGGCATTTTCTTCATATTCATATTTGTAAAATTTTGTCCTTTTGTAATTTTGTTCTATATCTGGGCATGCACCTATTGGCCAATATGGATAATAAGAATGATACTAATATATTTTTGAGAAATATATTTGAAAATTGTAATCTTTAAATTAATAGAAAAATCCCGATTAAAAATATATATATTAAACATATCTTGTTAGTGATGAACCATTTGGTTAATCAAACAACTATTAATAAAAAAAGAAATAAATAAAAAAATTCATAAATTTTAATCACTAAAATAAATCATATCACTAAACCAAATACCCTCTCACATATATTAAAGAATTTAGTGATAAATTTTGAAAGTGCTTTTGAAGTAAACTATATTAATATTATAAGTAAATGGTACTTAAAAATGATTTTTTTTTTATGTTATAATAATAAAAGTAAAAAGTGAAATTGAAGGAAAAAAAGTAACCATTTTTTTTCAAAGAAATGGGTATTTTATATTAATCTAAAAAGGAAACGGGACATCACCTTTACATTCAAAACTTGTTCTTCTTCAACAACATGCAAAAATTGTTTATATAACATTTTACTTCTTCCTTGTCTTTTTTAATCTATGGCTCTAACTAGATTTAGTTTATAGAGCCTCTAGAAGACTCCCTTGTCTTTAAAAAAATTATAAAAAATTCAAAACTAAGAAATTAAACTAAGCAGGTATGTTAACCATTTCCTTCATGTTCAGCTCAAGGGCTTCCATCGTTTTTGTCTTGGTAAACTTCCATCTAGAGAGGCGGAATTGAGACCATTCCAAGCTCCATTTCAATCTATTAGGTCACTTACACATCATGAGGGAGGATTCAAGGATCCCAAAGACTTCTTTGAGAATGCCCAAAGTCGTTGCTTCCGCTAAAACCTCTATTTTTTCCACTTTGAAACTCAAATTCTCCATCTTTGTGACCAAATTTTCCACAGAAAAATAAAGGTGTTCTACGTTGTCATGTAATTATTCTAATTGATGAGATGCCAGAGTGAAATGTGAGAATGCTTCCAAAGCCATTTGGTCGCTAAACTTGGCTATGAGATCCAAGAGATCAGACATTATCATTTCTAGCTGCTCCTTAGAGTCATCTATGTTGTCATTCCTGCTTGAAGATTCCATGTTGTAGATTGCTCGGACTCTAACACGACCCAACATCATTTTCATAACCTAGATGCAAATTTTATATTTCTTGCCTCTATCTATTTCATCTCCAAGATTAGTCTCTTTGCATTGAAGGCCTATGTTTGATCCCTGCACACTTTTTACTGAAATTTTCATCCCTGCTAGCTTTGTGTTTCTTATAAGCTTGTGAAAGATTAACTGCCCCATTGCTAGTAGAGTACTATCCAACCTTTCCTTATTGCAAAGGTTAAATTAATTTAATATTTTTTTCCAGCTATCCTTACACATGATGTTTCCCTCACTAAACTCCCAACTAGTTATTCTTCCATCACATTATGTCTTGTAGGACTGTTGACCATCGCGACTCTTCTATTTATTGGACTTGGCATTGACAATAAGTGGCTCGACATGCCTTAATTCCTTTCTAATAATTTCACTATATTTATGACCTTGGGTCATAAATATCCCATTCCAATTTGGGTCAATAATCATGGTATATGAAAGATATATGGTTCTCCTTGATCGTGAATTAATATCCATTAATCAAGATTTTCTCCCTTGTTAGCTTGTTTGTCAACACATTGATTATTTTCTCTCTTGATTTGGAATAAGATAATGGTATGAAACTTCTTAATTATAAATCATATTCAAAATAACATTGCAAGTAGATATTCATCCAAGTGTTCTTTTATTCTGTGACACTTTTGAATAACTATCATTGAATCACCAAAGACACTATATTATCGAGCTCCCCTTAATAATGCAATCTCTAATCCTTGCCAAAGATATAATGATTATAATTGGTTATTTTTTGTTATTCCTATCCCCCAAGAATATTTTGATTCTATTTCTTCATCATGGTGATATAATACCCCTCCCACTCTTGTCTCCCTAAAATATCCTTTTGAAGCTCTTTCAAATAATATTTAATGATAGCCTAAGGAGTGTCATCATTCCTTGAATTAGTCTCTTGCCATTCTAATTATAAGGCAAGAGTAGCATTGCAAGACTCAAGTTTCTGACATGGTCAAAGGGGCTACTTAATCTAATCCACTCTTTTTCATCCTTCAGATTAAAACCTTTGGAAGAGACAACTTCAAAAAGAAGTTGAGTTGATTTCATGGCGGTTGAGATTGGATCGGACTTGATGTTCTTAAATATGGCTTGATTTTGAGAGAGCCAGATCAACCAACATAATTATTTAGGAATATAAACCTAGCATCAAACTATTGTAATGTAAGATTTACTTTGAAAGGGGTATTTTGATCTCCAACCTTCAAACATTTTAGTCCAATACAGGGAATACTTTGAATTTTCCCAATTGGATTGAAAGATTTTTTTTACACTTATGTTAAGAAAGAGCATTGACAGAACACAAGTTTTATATCTTCTTCTACCACTTCTTAGAGCCAAACACAATGTGAGGGGCCTTATATATATATATATATATATTTTTTTTTTTAATTTTCTACTGTCAACACCTTCACATGAACCAATTCCCAACAAAGTGTGTTAACCATGGGAATTATGTCCTTGTTCTATATTACCCCCATATCCTAGATGTAGGGGGTTGTGGATTTTTTTATATCAATGATGCATACCCTTCTTTCAATGTGTAATGATCCTTCTTACCTCCTTTCCATATTTGGAAATCCAGATGGTTGGAGGTCACCGACACAAATAATTTTAGTCATCTAAGAAGAGAAAACCATGATAGAGAGAGGTGAGACAAGAAATTGAGGCATTTCCAACATTTCTAAAGGCCAGCTTTATCCCCTATTGAGATATAGTTAGACTATGGAAACCCTGCTCTTCTGTTCAATTCATCAAATCTTGAGCTCCTTGATCTTCATTGGCCAACGATGCTGAGGGGACCCAATATTTCCAAAGATATAAATTCCTTCCATTTCACATTGATCATCCAAGATGATCAAAACTATTAGAGCCACAATTTTAGACAACTCCCAAATCTTCCTTCCCTTTCCTTCCCAAGATTCATTCTTTGACCTGAGTATTTGACTGTTATGGAAATTCTTCATGAAGAATGTTGTCTACCATAAATCCTTAGAATTAGATAGAGGTCACCAAACCATGTTTTATCCCAAGGCTAAGTTCACATATTCGGGGTCATTTATTGCCAATCCTCCCAACTTTTTGGTAACCTGACTATGTTCCAATTCATCCAATGAAAAAAACTCATTCTTTTTTCTGCCTTGCCATAAAAACTTTAGAATCATGCTAATTAGGTTATGCATGATTCTCTTGGGAGAAAGGATATCAAAACCAATGTACATAGGGGGTGAGGAAAGCACTGAATTGATGAGGAAAAATGATCTTGCCATAGTCAACCAATGCACTCCCCCAAAAATAATTATTTTTTTGATCTATTGGAGAACTACTTCGCAAAATTCTCCACTTAACAGGCCTAATGAGATGTGGATGACTATATAGGTAAATAATTTCCAATCACTAATAGCTAGAAAACCGATAGCACAAGATATTTCTTTTAGAGTAGATTCATGGAAGTTTCAACCTAGAAGCTGACTTTACCTTTTGTTTACCAACCCACTTAACCAGAGCAAGTATGAGTCCTGAATATTTTTAAATCGAGAAGCTATAATTCGAGAGGCACCACTCAAAAAGAGGGTATCATTGGAGAAATGTGAACGAATAATATCTTTGACATTCCATGCGATGCAGAAACCCGATATTTTCCCTTCTTGCCTTAGTTCTCAAGAAGGAAGGAGTCCTCAACAGGAACTGCGTTGTATATTATGATTGAATCTTTGGCCAAATGCCTGATAGTGGAATGTAGTGAAAAATCTTGCAAGAGGCCTCTCAAGGAAAGAGGTGAGATTCCCGATCAGGGACACCCAGTGCTAAATAGCACTTGCAATCTCAGCTAAACATCCAAAGAAAGCTATATGTCTAAACAGACCATATATTTAGAAATATCATATACATCAACATAATGAATATGGCTGCCATCCTCTTCCTTTTATAAGAAATGAGCTTCCAAACCCTAAGCCCCATTCATTTATGACACTACTTCCATGCAAGGTGTCTCCATATAAAATTGCATTGTCCCTCATTGAATGCCACTACTCCATGACAGTGTTGTTGATTTGGTAAAAGTTGACCCAATCCACATGCTCTAGCCCCTGTTCACACATTAGGGTGATTTATTAAGCTGAAAAGATGATCCACTTTCACATGACAAGTGGTTTTATTCATCGTAAAGATATTTATGGGTCTCCCTACCCACTTATTCATCAAACAAGAAAGAAGAATTAGATTTTAATATTCTAATTAGTTGAATGCTAATTTAGGAATATTACACACACACACACACACACACACACACACACACACACACATATATATATATAATTCAACAATTTAATTGATGAAAATTTTACATTTGAGAAGCATCATTTCAAAAGTCCATTAGCCTCACTCCTACTGGATTTGTTGGCCAACTAGTAAAGACAAAAGGAAACAAACATTAATGGGAGAAAACTTGAGGACCAAAAACTAATTTCCCAATTGGAACAAAATTTTCAAAGAATCAAAACACATCACACAATCATCATTAAACACCAATATTACTCGGAGCTAGGTCGTTAAGCCCATCACCCCTTGGTTAGTGAAAAGCTTTATGAACATGTTTCTCCATGTGTGTCATTCTCCCTTCAAAGTAGTTGTAGAGTCACTCTTGGAGACATTTCCAGCCTATGTGAAGGGGGACTAATGTTAAGATATTCTGACACATAGGAAATAGTTAAGTATAACTTGGTGTAGCGTAAATTTAGGTAAAGTGTGTTTCTTTAGTATATACTTTTGTAAATTATAATCTGACGGTAACAATATGTAGTGATTCGATGATTCATTATCTCCTCGGTATTACTGACACTTGATCTGTGGCTTAACACCTGATTGGTACATGATTTCTATTTAAAGAGCATGGAGGGTCATTTGTTCGGTGACCAATTATGAGAGAATTTTATGTAAATTGTATCTATTTATAATAATAAATTTCCTGAAGTGGCCATGTTGGCTTAGGTCGTGGACTGTTTCCCTCTTCTAGGGTTTTAGCCACGTTAAATACTGGTGTACAAATCTATTATCTGTTTGTGAGTGGTGGCCTTTGATGTTTGATCTAAGGAACTTACCCTGTAAATTCATATATGGTGTCAGAGTTGTTTGAGGGCCGCATCCGTTGTTGATCCAAATCCGAAGTCGGTATGATTGAATGTGACTGCCATTTTCCAGATCTACTGTTTCTGACCATTTTTAGGCCAGGATAACTTCTCTGTTGTGTCCAAAGCCTCTGTTCTACTGAGGAACCCTTTTCGTTTCATGTGAAAAGGTTTATGGTTTCCCTAGTTATGTCATTTTAGATATGTAGGGATAAAGTATTTTTTTTGCAATTATATTTATCTATCCCTATGTTTATTTCGGTCTATAATAATTTATTTTTATTACCGGATATATACCCTCTTCTCTGTGTATGCTCGGTCTGCACTCTGTGCAATCTGGAAAATCATAAATAGAAGTACAAGATTTATCTCCTATGTATGCTCTTTCCGTGCGGCTTTGTGTGATCTCGAGAAATCAAAAATAGGGAGAAAAATATTTAGTTTCTGGGTGGACTAACTAGAAATATAGCATTCCACCGCAAGATTTGTATATATGTATTTTTTATTGTCTGCATGGTTGTTTTTTTCACAAAAAAAATGCATACAAAAAAGAACCCCTTCCTCCTTTCCAACAATTTCTAAACCTTCTAACTAGCTCACTTGGTGTAAAGTTACTTTATGAGAATAGAGGTCTTGGGTTCAAGTCTTTTTGTCAATTTACTTTTCTAAACAATTTTTTGTTAAGTTTTGTTTTAAAAGCACATGTAACTTATGTTTTAAAGTTACTTTATGTAATATTGTTTCTCACCCATTTTAAAGAATGAGCCACTTACAATTTAAATTCACTTTATCTTTTATTTAAGTTATAATCTACTTGGTCATTAGTTCATAAAGTAACATTGTAAAAGTGACTCTCACTTATTTATAAAAGTGGGTCACATAAAGTAGTATTTTTTTTTAAGTGAGCTTATTATATGAAGTTTGGAAATGGGGAATGTTGGGGCCCTGTAATTCCGAAGGCTGAAAACAGAATCCCAGAGGGCCAAAATCAAAACTGCTTTGAACCTAGGATCTAGCCCTCTTAGACCTAGAGAGGGAGCTCTCCGTTAGATATAGATTTGTTTGATTTCGAATTTTAGGCTAGTTATTAGAGAAAATGGGTTTGTTTGAAAATTTGTGTTCGAGACAATAGAAAAGGGCCATTGGGCTATGGAGTCAAACAAGTGAAAACAAATTTAAATGTAAGAATAACTAAAATCATGTGTAACCAAGAAAGATAGTCATGTCAATGGATCTCTACAGTTTTTGAAATGGAAAAGGAGGAGATATTAAGGTTCAATGTGAATGCATAGTAGACCTTATCTGAATTTTGCATTCAAATTTCAGAGGAAAACATAGACATTGTTTCAAGACTGAGCAGGGTGCCTGGTGACAAATCCTGAACAAAATTTTCTTATCCACAGCAAAGAGATAAAGCAATGACGGAATAAAGGAAAGAATATAACATGAAGGAGTAAATCACCATTAAAACATAACACAAGAATCTGGAAACATCAGGGTCCTTTCATTCATCCAAAAAAAAGGTGTTTACAACCAGATGAGCATTTTAAAATGGTTTTCTCCCTTCAGTTCTCTGTTGATATTGCCAATGCATGTAGTATTTTTAGTTAAAACTTAAGTCGGTTGACTTATCTACTTCAGTGATCGCCAATTAAATTCAAGAAAAAATTGGATAAGTGGAATTATGCAATGGTGGTGATAAGATAAATCTGACAAACACCGCCTGTGGAATTAACTTTGGCAACTCTTCATGAATCCAAAAGCTTCAACAACTATTCGTGAATCCAAAAGTAAGCAGAAGGCGGCTGAGATGGTCACGAAGAGGCAATGATGGCTCTGAAATATAGCTCTACCTTGGTGGAAAACGGTTGCTAAGAAGAGTGTACCAGTGAACTGCGTTGGTTGTATTGCTAGCCACTTTTTGTTAAACTGCCTCTGTCTTTACTGTGTCAGTTATTGTTGTAGTGGAGTTTAAAACGGAAAACCCACTGCTCTCTTTAAAACATACATAAATGTTTTAATAAACCTTTTGGAAAGGATTGACAGGGAAAAAATGATGTGGAGAAGCAGTGCCAGGAGTGGTAGTGGTAGGGAGACGGATTGGTGGGGGGATGTGGAGCAGCGGTGGCGGAAGTTAGTTTGTCGACGTGGAGAAATGGTGGCAAGAGTGGTATCGTAGTGGAGGGAAAACCATTTCGTAGGGGTCCTGAGGTGGTAAGTGGTTTCGGTAAAGGGGGATACGAAACGCCCTGGTGCTGCCACGCAAGGGTAAGGCCCAAACCATGAAACTACCCATTTCGGACCCCCAACCTAGTGATAATGTTCAGATGGAGAGGGGGTGCCAAAAAAATATGTTGACCATCGGATGGAAGCGACGTAAGGTTGATGAGCGGGTAAGTGAACAGAGGTTAAATTTAATGATTTTATGTGGCAGTAAAAGCGGGCCCTACTAATATCGCAGATCACGAATTTTATGATTTACCTTATTGCATATCGAGCATCACAACTTACAACAATTAACTGCGATATCTTAACAATAAACTTATAAATCATCGATTGCGATGTTTCGATGCGACCCAAAACTCGTTGCAAATAATAATTTCGCCAATTTAAGTCTCCGTCGTTAACTGTTATATCATATCACATGCAATGTGCGATGGGCGGTGGCGAAAGGGTGACATGGCAGGGAAAGGTGGGTCCCTTTAATATCGTATCAGAATATTTATGAAATGAAAAATGAATTGGCAAGGAATATTTGCGATATTCCGATGCAAAAAGGCAAGGAAGGTATCCCACCGATATCACATCGGGAATATTAGTGAAATGGAAAATGAATTGGAAAGGAATGTTTGCGACATGTTGTGCGAAAAGGCAAGGAAGGGGTCCCACCGATATCACATCGAGACGTTTGTGAAATGAAAAATGAATTGGAAAGGAATATTTGCGATATGCTGATGTGAAAATGAAAGGAAGGGGTCAATGGGATAAAGGTTTTGGGTCGAATTTATGATAAGGTAAGGTTTATTCTGGTTTATAACATATGTATAACATATGATATATATCAAATGGCCTAATGTGGGGGGAAGAGCTGAAATGGAGGTGTCACGGATTAGTATAAGGTACCAGCACTTTATATATGTGGGTTTTGGAGGGTTTGATTAGATGAATAGTGCTAACCGATGAATTTAGGCTTAGTTTGGACTATATTGGGAATGAGGTGAGTACATCCATCCTTTGCCATATTTTGTGCCAGAAGTACTTTCTTGGAAATAAATGATAGTCATGGAATATTATTTTCAATATAAACAATCTGAACATAAATAATCAGTCACTTGGAGATTCTCTAAATTACAGGAGTCTAACAGTGGCTCCAAATGGGGATGGAACTTATCTAAGTGAAGTGTTAAGAACACCATAGGCTAGTGGCCTGATCCATTGGGATGATCCTAGATTTTCTACAAAACCTATGTGGCTAAAAACATTCAAGCTGAAATATGAAATATCTACAACTAAAGTCTGGAACACTCTTGAACTAAACACTAAAAAGTGATTTGAAACTAAAACTGGAAAGATGCTCAGAGTATTGATCTTATTTGCACACCTACCTACTCTAATCTACTGAAGTGATGATATATAAACTAAGTGAACTCTTCTCTCCTATATATCCAATCAAGTAAATGACTGCATGACAGATTCTTGTTCACTTTCTTGAGTAGGCAGAAAAAGGAAAATAACCACTCCCCTTTTAATTGCTGTTGAACATAAGTGTTCAATTTTTTCCTTGAATTCTTAAACAAACCATCCATGGCATAACATAATCCTTCTTTAAATGATTGTAAGAGGCCAGCAAAAGGATCTTGGAAAAATACTTGGTTTTGAGGATTCAAATAACAAGCTTCATCTAGGATCACTCTTTGTTCCAATTTGTTATGCTCAGGATCACTCTCAAAGAGAATATATAAACATTCTCCATGATTATCTGACATGGAATATTCACTGTATACCAATATGTTTCCCTCAAGAACATCTGATATACCTTAATTGATATTGCTAAATTATGTCTGAAGACCATCATTTTGATGAATAATTTCTATGAATAAGCCTTCTTGTGAATGTAAAACAACATCGCCATCAATATGTTCTACATTTGTTTCTTCATGAGGAATGACTTCAGCACATAAATCAACAGTAGAAAAAATAGAATTAATCTCCTGATCACATAAATATTGAGAGGCTAGCTGCATACTTAGAATCTGATTAATTTCTTCTTTAGTTAAAGGAGAAGGCGGTCTTTTTTTTCTTTAGATTAAAAAAAAATTGTTTTCTTTCTCTCATGAAGATTGACCATGATGCTGAATATCTTCTTTAGTTTTATATAAAGGAGAAGATGAATTATCATTTGTATCTGAAGAGAGATCACGGGAATCCACTTTCATTTCTCGATTAATTTCATCTTCAACTGACTTCTCTTTCTCATCATGACAATTAACTAGAGAAGAAAATCCATAAAGTGCTTCTAACAGATCCTCATCATTCATATCTTGTAGATCTTCATCAATAATTTCAAGATACTGTATGAAATCCTCAAACTGACCACAATTATTTTACACTAATGACAAAGATGGAGAATATTCTTTATAATGCTCATAAAACACTTTATGGAAATCTTTTAAAGAAAACAAGCTACTATGGTTTAAACCTTCATACCATTTCCTTGATTTTCCTTCTAATTTTGCCATGAACATCTTCATGAGGCAATCCCCATGCCATTCAAATTTCAAATTCCATGAATGTATATGAAATTTAATGAGATGTAACAAAGCATCATCAACATTCTCATCTTGAAAAATAATAAGATTGCTTTGCAAATTTAATTGAGGCATTTTGTTTGGGAAGCCTGGAATGTAATCTCTATTAATTGAAGCATATCTCCTTGCAACTAATCCCATTTTGAGCTTTTGGAGTCGCCATTGAATCTCTATATCTGAATTTTGATGCTAATGGAGTTGCCAAGTGAATTAAATAGCATTTCTGGTGCTTGACTTCTGTTCACCATCAAAAGGAAAAACTGAAACTTGAAGTGCATTTCTAGAGAAAGCTCCCCAATGGAGTCGACACTATGTTGGGGCCCTGTAATTCTGAAGGCTGAAGACAGAATATTGGAGGGCCAACATCAAAACTCCTTCGAACCTAGAATATATCCCTCCTAGACCTAGAGAGGGATCTCTCTGTTAGCTGTAGCTTTGTTTGATTTGGAATTTTAGGCTAGTTATTAGAGAAAAGGGGTTTGTTTGAAAATTTGTGGTAGAATCAATAGAAGAGGCCCATTGGGATATGGAGTCAAACAGGTGAAAACAATTTTAAATGGATGAATAACTGAAATCATGTGTAACTAGGCAAGTTAGTCATGTCAATGGATCTCTACAGTTCGTGAAATGGAAAAGGAGGAGAGATTAAGGTTCAATGTGAATGCAGAGAAAAAATTATCTGAATTCTACATTCAAATTTAAGAGGAAAACATAGATATTGTTTCAAGACTGAGAAGGGTGCTCAGTGACAAATCCTGAAAACAAATTTCTTATCCACAAAAAAGAGATAAAGAAATGACAGAATAAAGGAAAGAAGATAACATGAAGGATTACATCACCATTAAAACATAACACAAGAATTCAGAAACATCAGGGTCCTTTCATGCATCCAAAAAAATGTGTTGACAACCAGATGAGCATTTTACAATTGTTTTCTCCCTTCAGTTCTCTGTTGAAACTGCTAATGCATGTAATATTTTTAACTAAAACTTAAGTCGGTTGTCCTATCTAGTTAAATGATCACCATTAATTACATTCAAGAAAAAATTAGACCAGTGGAACCATACAATGGCGGTGATAAGATAAATCTGACAAACACCGCATGTGGAATTAACTTCAGCAACTCCTCGTGAATCCAAAAGCTTCAGCAGCTCTTCGTGAATACAAAACTAAGCAGAGGGTGGGTGAGGTGGTCACGAAGTTAATTCAGCAGCTCTAACATTTGGCTCTACCTTGGTGGAAAACGGTTGTTGAGAAGAGTGTGCTAGTGAACTGTGCTGGATGTAGTGCTGGCCACTTTCTGTTAAACTGCCTCTGTCTTTACTGCGTCTATTATTGTTGTAGTGGAGTTTAAAACAAAAAAACCATTTCTCTCTTTAAAACGTACATAAATGTTTTAATAAACATTTTGGAAAGGATTGGCAGGGAAAAAATGATGTGGAGCAGCGATGGTAGGAGTGGTAGTGGTAGGGCGGTGAATTGGTCGGGGGATGTGGAGCAGCGGTGGTAGAAGTTGGTTTGTCGACATGGAGCAGTGGTGGTGGGAGTGGTATCAGATTGGAGGGAAAAAATGTTTAGAGGGGTCCTTAGGTGGTAAGTGGTTTCAGAAAAGGGGGGTGCGAAATTCCCAGGTACCGCCATGCAAGGGTAAGGCCCAAACCATGAAACTACCCATTTCAGACCCCCACCCCGGGCAGTAAAGCTCGGATGGAGAGGGGGGTGGGTCAAAAATTATTTTGACCGTCGGATGGAAGCGGGGAAAGGTTGATGAGAGGGTAAGTGAATAGAGGTTAAATTTAATGATTTGATGTGGCAGTAAAAGTGGGCCCTACTAATATCGCAGATCACAGATTTTATGATTTACCTTATTGAAGATCGAGCATCACAACTTACAACAATTAATTGTGATATCTTAACAATAAACTTATAAATCGTCGATTGCGATGTTGCGATGTGACCCAAAAATCATCGCAAATCGACATTTCTCAAATTTAAGTATCTTCCATTAACTATTATATCATATCTCATGAGATGTGCGATGGGAAACGGGGAAGGGGGGATGTGGCAAGGAAAGGTGGGTCCCTTTAATATCACATCAGAAGACTTATGAAATAACAAATGAATTGGCAAGGTGTTAGGTCCCCGTAATTTGTCAGATTGGATGGGGAAAACGTATAAGGGTAACATCAAACCAGTATTTGGAGTCCTAGGACCTAGCCTTCCTGGACTCGGAGAGGGCTCTCTCTATTTTGTGCAAAGGATGTGAACTTGTTTTCTTTTAGGGTTTGATTTTAGGCTATTTGTTAAGTTTAGGGTTTGTTTGTTTGTTTTGATTGGTTGAGTAGGTTGTCAAGGAAAACAGATAGAGTAGGAGAGGTTTAGACCATTGGGCTATGGAGTCTGCAATAGGTATAGAAAATTATAACAATAGGTGAAAGATGCTTTGGAGGGAAAGTTAATAGGGTTGAATGGATCTTCAAATCTTAGGTGGGTGAAGTGAACATTAAATTTTGAAAGAATTAGGGCAAAGGGAAATGAAGAATCCTTTGTAAAATACTTTAACAAGAAAGGCCTCTAAGAATACTATGCATGAAGACAAAACCAAATACTGGACATACCATATTTCTTTGACCTAACCCTAGAAAGCAAACATAAAGACAAAAATCCAGTAAACCTTAGAGAGCAGGGAAATTCTAACCTCTCCAGCTAATCTACCTTAAGAGAAAGAAAACATATAAGATGAACACAACAGAGATCAAAGAAGAGGGAACTCATAAACATCATTGATCAGAGCTATAAAGACCTCCAAGGCAACCTTTCAAGAATGGACAAAGGGCATGATCAAAACATAAACCTCTTTTGCTAAACCTAATCAGTGATACTTCAAATAAAGATCCTAAGAATAATGTTTAAGTAACATCAAACAAGCAAGGCTAACCATAAAACATATTTTATATCTACTGTATTGAATCATTCATAAGGTAAACAAGCATAAGTGGGTCTATAGAGCAACTAAGAATTCTCTAAACTAACCTAGCAAAGGAAAACATGAAAGCAAGAGAAGCATACAGACCTAATGAACTTGTGACAACTAACCTTAAGTTAAAACTTCTGTTCTAATGCAAGGGAAGGATGAAACAATATGTAAAACATAAGAGAATGAAAAAAAATGAGACAAAATCACCAGTAGCCATGTTCACGTATTCTTCAAAGCGCTTGGCTCCATTTTCATTCAATCCAAAAAGATTACAAGGCTCCAAGGCCAAAAACTATTTACAACTCAGAGCCTATGCTTAGTTCAACAAGTGAAAACCAGCCAACAACCAACATCAACAATGATGGCCTCATCCAATATTTATCATGCAAATGAGGAGATGAGAAAACCTTAGAGGCTTCTAGAAGCCATTAATGCATCATAAATATCAATTTTGTCCTTTGTGACCTTGCAAGGCCCAAGGCACAAAATATCTGATGAAAAATATCTTCTTGAGAATATTTGGAAAAAAAAATGACATTTAGGCTCCCAAAAACTTTCAAAATGTTTCCTAGCGTACTTTGTTGAATTTTTTAACTGTCACTGGTGCAACACTAAGATTTGAGGATGTATTTCCTGGCCAGGGGCGCAACAAATGCACAGGAAAACTGGGTCACATTGCATCCAAGTTTTGAAAGACTTCCCGATGTCGGAATGGGCTCCGTGTTGGGTCTTTAGAAAGCTTGTTGATTCTACCTTCCAGAAATTCCCTTAGTTTTTCATTTGGTATCCATTTTCTTATCCAAAATTCAAATCTACCAATACTGGTAAAGGCACAGTACATGTCCTGAAAACTAGGAAGAAAGGTGAAATTTAGGGTGTTTGTGACCATTTTGGAGGACCAAATCAACTCCAAATGATCTGAAATTTTGTGAGCATCCTGTACTTGACCTGAGAAATCCAAAAATTTAAACCATTTCTCCTGAGGATGCCTTGAGAAAAAGTGAAATTCCAAGGGCGCTATGCTCTTGGCCCTTTAAATCAGCAAAAACTCAAAATTCTCAAAAAGTTCCCAAAAATTAGATTTTCCTTGCCTTTTATATCTGGGATGGTTGTAGGGGATGGATCATCCATTTTTCTAAGGTTTTCTTTGTCTTTAGCCCTTGGTTCCATCATGTCTTTCATAAGCCTCTTAGTTGGCAGCCTTACTGCTTTTTCATGGTTTTTTGACCTACCATCATCATCATTGATATGTGCTTTTTTTTTTTTTTTTCAGGCTTATTGGCATCTTGGCTTGTTTCCTCATTTGTGTATTTCATATTGAAATCACTGCCTTCTTTGTTGCCTTCAACACTACCATGAACTTCATTGTTATTTGTTTCACTGATGTGATCTTCTTCATTACCTTGACTGCTTGCCTCATTGATGTGATCTTCACTGCTATTATCATCTTTGCTAACATTTGGTCCTTGGTGTCACTGTTTTCATTAGCATTATCATCTGTTTCTTTTTTAATTTATTCATTTGTATCAGCCCCATCATTTCCCTTTTCTTCACTGATACAAAACATGCTTTAAAACCCCTAGAGGAATCTTTGAATAAGTGTTGAGGTGAATTGGGCATTTGCATGGCTCAGAAACCTACTGGGTCAAAAGCGCAACACTTGCCCATTTTATCGGGTCGGGTTGCACATAGCAAAGGCGCAGTCCCTACCCATGGTATTGGGTCGAGCTGCATGTAGAAAAGGCATAGTGCCTGCTCATGGTGTTGGGTCGGGTTGCACACAGCAAAGGCGCAGCACCCAGATTTCTGTGTCAGGCGAGTTAGGTGAGAAACGAGTGAGGGTGGGCACCTTGTGCCAGGTTAAATGTGCAGCTACTTCCGGCTTTCTAGGCCTGTCAGGTTTGTTGGACACAAATAGGTAAACAAGCAACACCTACCTACATGTAAGTAGCGTAGTGTAAAAATGCACAGGGAAAATTTCCAGGCACGTAGCGCCTATCTCCAGGAGCATAGCGCCAGGCAGACTTGCCCAATTCACTCAAAAACTTGAAATTCCTTCCGTCCTTGAGATTTTTAACTTATTGCAAGGCATCAATAACCCTTTTGAAGTGTTGAATGGGCCTTCATGGACTTAGGGGTTTTATTTAAACTTTTGAAAATCTCCCCTCCCTAATCTTTAAGCCTTTTCATCATTTTCACTGATATTTCTTCATACCTTTCCTTGCAGGTGTGCTAGAATTATGAAATTTGCTTCTCTTATGATACTGGAGACTTGAAACCTTTATTTTACATAGCAACAACCTTGAAATCAACCTGAGCTTCAATCTTGGAGTTCAATCATCCTATTTTTCATCTTTTGTCCACTGCCACTTTGTAGATGACTGAAATGATAAATTTGACCTTCTTGTTGCTCCTTGAAGCATGTTGAAGATTGCAACAAGAAACAGTGAAGGAGGCATCCTGAAACATCATCCTTGATCCTATTTGGAAAATAATCACCTAAACTAGGTGGGGCCCACATAGGTGATTTTTGGCGCAAAGTCTATTTTTAGACTATGTCTATTTTTAGACATGTCCATCATATTCTATGAGTTGTAGGGTGCTATTTGTGGATGGTTGGTCAAGTTGGAAAAATAGATGGACTTCTATTTTTAGACATATTGGGTGGAGTCTATTTTTAGACTACGAGTCTAAATATAGATATGTCGAATATTATTAGCTCCTAATAATATTTGGACTCTAAACATTATCTTATTCTCTTGGAGCACTTCAGTTAAGTGCATCGATGTGGCACAGTAGTTGACATAAGGAATTACGCTATTCCTGAGGGTTTACGGGAGCTATTGCATGGAGGACTTCAGTTAGAACTCATGTGACATAGTTTGGTGGAGTTGGAGAAGTAGTTGGTGGAGTTGTATTTAGTTTAACTCAGTTAGACTCAGTTGAGCTAATTGTATCTAGTCTAACTGAATGATACACTAGTGAGAGTGGAGTGAATTAATTAGTTAATTAATTCACTAAATAATAACTCATTAATCAACTGAAGAATACATTAGTTAACTACAGTGCATGGCAGTTTCAGTGGAGACTAGTGGAGAGATAGGTGAAAGAGAAAGTGTGACTATCAGTTGTGACTATAGTGTTGCATTGTTTGCACCACACATTCATTGGAGATGCCAATGAGGATTGCCTGAGCAAGTCTGGATAAATTCAAGTTCATTCAGAGCCATTTTTCATCAGGGATTGCGTAGTAGAGGCAGGCTAGCAAGTGGCAAAGATTGGTGCATGGATTTGCAAGATCGGGCTTGATTAGTGTGTAGCGATTGTATTGTACTAAGAGCTTGATATGATCAAATTTGTATGAGGATTGTTACATGATCTCTATGACATATATTATATACAAATATTTGGGGTTTTTAGCTTCAGGCTTTCCCGTTAAACAACTGTGTTAATGTGTGTGAATTTTTATTGTTTCATGTGTGCATTGCAATCTTGATTTAATTTCCACAAATGATCAATGGTGGAATAGATTATGTATTTTGCATGAAGTTAAAAAAGTGTGAGATCAGGATAATCTTAGACATATAGCACATAATTTATATAATTTCTACATGGTATTAGAGCAGTATTGATCATAGGAGATTGCAATTATTGAAGCGGTTGAGTTTTGTGCTGGTGGAATTCGAATTTGCTGCAGTGTTTTCTTGGTGTTGAAGTTGAGCATTCATTGAAATGTCTTTCAACGAATTGTGATTGGAGTATTCCCTTTATGGGAGCTTTAATTATATTGCATGGAAGGACAGGATGGAGGCGGTTTTGGATGATAATGGGCTGAAGGAGTTCATTGATAACGATGTTCCTAAGTCGGGTTCTAGCGATGCAGCCGCAATTGACGCATGGAAAAAGAAGGTAGCGAAGTGTCAAAGAATTATGTTGGAAGGTGTGAAGGATCATATTTTGTCTAGCCTTCATGGTAAATCCACTCCATTCTTAATGTGGAAGGATTTGATAGACTTTTTCCAAAGCAGAAGTGACCAGAGGAAGTTGGCACTTAAAGACAAGCTTAGAAGAAAAAAAAGCGGAGAAGAATGACACTATTCCGATATACTTGAAAAAGTTTGTCCATTGCAGGGATGAGCTTGGGAGTGTAGGAGTCAGTGTGGCTGAAGAATACTTGATGAGATTGGCTCTCCTTAGGCTTCCGAAGAGTTGGCATAGCTACAAGGACTCTGTCAATGGACGGGAGAAACTGCCAGGATGGGAACGACTTTGGTCGGATCTTGTGCAGGAAGAGATAAGGCGGGATACCAGGGATGGATCTTCATCGAAGAATGATGATGAAGAGGATTTCACTTTGGCTGCCAAAGCAAGGAAAGAGAAGGGGAAGAAAAATACTTCTCAATCTGGTGAAAATGGCAAAGAGCGTGACATGTCCAAAGTGAAGTGTTTTCACTGTCACGAACATGGATAGTTCGCCACTAATTGTCCACATAAGAAGAAGAACAAGCAGGTTGTTGGAGTTGCAGCTGGTGAGGCTCTTGCCTCACAATTTGAGCTTGAATTATCATTGATCGCATGCATGGTGTCTAGTGCATTGGGATCGTGGTGGTACTTTGATAGTGGTGCTTCCTTTCACATGACGGGAGATGTGAATCTTTTCAGTGACTTGGTGGAGAAATATCTCCAGTTGCATGTTGACACTACAAGAAAAAAGGACATTGGTGAGGGGCGAAAATGGTCACCATAAGCTCATTGGTGAGGGTCAAAAGAGCCTTCGTCACCAAAAACTGAACGTCACCAAAGGTGGCGTCGCCGAAAGTATAGGTGTTGTGGTGACATTCAAAGTTCGTCACCAAATAATGATTTATAGTGACGGATAGTGACCGTCACCATTGCATATGAGCAATGGTGACGCAAACAATAGCCTTCGTCACCAAAAAATTGAACGTCACCAAAGGTGGCATCGCCGAAAGTATAGGTGTTGTGGTGAAATTCAAGGTCCGTCACCAATAATGATTTATAGTGACGGATATTGATCAGTCACCATTTCATATGAGCAATGGTGATGGAAAATAGCCTCTGTCACCAAAAAAGCGAACGTCACCAAAGGTGGCGTCGCCGAAAGTATGTTTTGTAGTGACGAGTCAAGGTCCGTCACGAATATTAATTATAATGACGGATAGTGACCGTCACCATTTCATATGAACAACAATGATTTTTTTGTGATGGACCTTTCATGGCCATCACTATTGGTGAATATATATAGCGACGTTCATTGACTGTCACCATAAACGCATTGGTGACATCAAGGTCCAGTCACGAATAATGACTATAATGACAAACAGTGACCCTCACCATTTTAGATAAACAACAACGATTTATGGTGATGGACCTTTAATGGTCGTCACTATTGATGCGTATACATGGTGGCGTTCGTTGACCGTCACCATTTCATATTTTGGTGAGGGTCGAAAAATGTCACCATAAGCTCATTGGTGATGGTCAAAAGAGCATCCGTCACCAAAAACCGATCTTCGTCATTCCCTATATATGAATATCGAGGGCACGATGGAATCGAACCACCAACCTCCCTGCTTGTAAAGCGGGTGCTCTTCCATTGAGCTAGCACCCTTTAAAGAATTAGACTTTAAACTAGGAATTGCCCCTAAAGGTGCAAAGATACACCAAAGGAATAAGAACCAGGAAAAGCGAAAGAACTCAGTGTCCTTGCTCCTATTTTTATTCTATGACACTCTACAAAGTATGATCTTGATCTATGACGTATTTGTGCCTAGTGGTTCTAATTTAATAGTAAATGTTATATTAGATAAAATAAATGAATAACCGAGAGGCCTTACGGGCTAATTTTTAATCCTTACACCAAAATCTCTTAATATTCAAGTCTATGGAACAACTCATTCAAAGTTCAAAGCTGAAGTAGATTTTAAATGGAAAGCCTAAAACCAGCTAAGTAGTTTACAAGTTAACATTTTGGATAAAAATTCTGTTCAATTTATATGACAAGTTATGCCATAACCTTGAAACTAGTTTCTTAGCTAAAATACTTTCTTAAGTCAACAATGACAAAGAAACATAGTCATGGCAAGCAAAATTCTCTTGTTTTTTCTAATGAGGGTGCATGTAACTTGATAGAGGTTGTATGAAAGTATCAAACCATAAACAATTTCACTAAAAAATTGAAATGACAAAGTCTTGTTAAGCAACAAAGGTTTAGTTGAATATATGGAAAGCATCGAGCTAAATGATATAATTAAACTAAAAGTAAGCGTAAAAAAATGAAATTGCCATCATATACATCGCATCGCGTATGAATTTGCATCAATGTATCGAACTAATATGACTTCAAATTTTGAAATTTTCTGCCCAAGATAACATTTATCATTAAAAAAATTTGATCAAACATGAAGTAATCTCATGAATCCTTCAGATTTATATTGTAATATCCATCTCAAATCGATAGATCTAGAATCTTAAATATTCTTATAACTAGCAATTGCACCAAGAGGTGCAAAGGAACGCTGGAACATGGATAAGAGAAGTGGGGAGATTGTATAAAGAAATAATCAAGCGAAATATACTAAAAAATGAAATACAACCCATGTGAGGCTAATTTAAATTCAATTGTTGTGAATTTTCAAGTGAAAGAAAGTTTGTAATCGGTGTCCGGCAAGCAGGGACTCACAAAAATTGTTATAGAGAAAAAACTTGGAAGGGAAATTGAGGTTTGAGGTTTGATGATGTTGATGAAGCACATATTCTACTTGGTGAAAGTGGCCACCGCAAGGATTATTGGGGGTTCGTGCTTCTATAAGCGGGATAATACTTTTGAGCTTGAAACAACTTTGCACAATATAGCTTTCAGTTCAAATGGGTGCAAATACATATAAATCAAGCAATTTGAGACCTTTAAATGTATGGTCGAAGCAACAACTCCCAGAATCTGTGCAAATTCTTCTAAACTCTATTTGAAAAGAGGAAATTAATTTGATCCTTGAAGGAAACTTGTTTGGACCGGACAATGGTGAGTTGATAAGCGACTCAAACAATTGGGCGAGAGATTATTAGTGGTGTATTTTCAAAGGGCTCAAAGAGTCATTACCTTCTAGATGGCTATATATTTTGGGACATGGGTTTGAAAATACGGGTAAGAAGAATCAGCCAGCGTACGAACGGCTTGGGTGAATTTGAGAAAAAAACACCAAAGATCCGCCAATTTTGTTGAATGCCTCCGAGCAAATGTGGTTTATTGTTTCTTTGTCAATTCCTCCTTAGTCATGGATTGCGAGGCCCCGCACAAAATAAGAATATTATTATGATTGGTGTCCGTTCAAGTGAATAATTTAAAACAATATACTCATAACCTAGCACAAAATACAGATTCAGCTGAAGTAAATACGGAAAACAAGAATAGTGGAAATGATGATTTTGGATTTCAAATTGAAGGAGCATACAAGGGCTAGGATGAAGTGCTTTTGAAATTTCGAGTGGGCGAGAGGGAGACGAAAGGATGGGCTGCGAGCAAGTTTTTTGGAGTCTCGGGATAGAAGAGAAGGGAAAAGAGGAAAACTTCAAGTTCAAAGCACGGAGTAATGACCCCCTGGAAGGAGAGATTTTGATTCTCTTGTTCAATCTCGGTAGGAAGTAAGCAATGCCTTTGGTCAAGTCGACATTCAATTGTCGGATTCTCTATGGGATGTAGGTGATGGCATTAGCCAAGAGAAGCAGCTAGACGTGGTTTCACATGAATATATCCTTTCTTCATGAATGCAATGATTATCGGAATTATGTTCAAATAAAAGAGATGAGAACGATTGTGCAAGAGGCTTTATAATGTTTGATATGCAAAGAATATAATATTCAAAATAGTACACATCATATGAGGTGGAGACCTTTAAATCAAGCAATTTAAGACCTTTAAATGTATGGTCGAAGCAACAACTCTAGAATCAGTGCAAATGCTTCTAAACTCTATTTGAAAAGAGGAAATTAATTTGATCCTTGAAGGAAACTTGTTTGGACCAAACATTGGTGAGTTGATAAGCGAGCTCAAACAATTGGGCAGTAGATTATTATGTGGTGTATTTTCAAAGGGCTCAAAGAGTCATTACCTTCTAGATGGCTATATATTTTTGGAGATGGGTTTGAAAATACAGGGTAAGAAGAATAAGCCAACGTACGAACGAGTCGAGGGTGAATTTAGAAAAAAACACCAAAGATCTCGCCAATTTTTTTGAATGCCTCCGAGCAATGTGGTTTATTGTTTGTCGTCAATTCGTCCTCAGTCATGGATTGCGAGCTCGCACAAAATAAAAATATTCTTATGATTGGTCTCCGTTACGAAGTGAATAATTTAAAACAATATACTCATAACCTAGCACAAAATACGGATTCAACAAGTAAATACGGAAAACAAGAATAGTGGAAATGATGATTTTGGATTTCAAATTGAAGGAGCATATAAGGGCGAGGATGAAGTGCTTTTGAAATTTCAGGTGGGCAGAGGAGACAGAAAGGATGGGCTACAACAAGTTTTTGGAGTCTCGGGATAGAAGAGAAGGGAAAAGAGGCAAACTTCAAGTTCAAAGCACAAAGTAATGACCCCTGGAAGGAGAGATTTTGATTCTCTTGTTAAATCTCAGCAGGAAGTAAGCAATGCCTTTGGTCATAACTAATTGTCGTCGCCTCTCAAATCTATATCTCCATCACAATCAACTACATGGAAAACTGCAAACAAGTTTATGTAGGCTACAGAGTTTGGCATACCTCTACCTTACTAGTAATATGTTTGAAGGCCCCGTACCTAAACAACTTGCAATGAACGGAAATAGTCTTATACAAGTTGATCTATCTGATAACCTCTCTATTCGAACCCTTGGGGGGACAAAAAGCGAAGGTTTATCGGACATTGTGATGACCCAAAACCCCTGCTCTCTTAATCCCTCCCCTGCAATCCCATAGCCCACCTTGGGCACCAAAACCCTGTCTAGTCGCTTCCCTATATTTCTCCTATTTGGGTACTATTTTAGCCCTAAAAGAATTCTTCTTCTTCCCTTTCAAGGAATCAAGACGCCTCAATAGCTTGAGCTGCTCTCTCTCCCACGAAGTGTTTCGGAATTTGATGTGGGTTTTGAACTTTTCACCGCAGTGATTTTGGAATTTGATGTGGGTTTTGAACTTGTCACCGCAGACTTAGCAGATGTGGGTTTTGAACTTGACTACCAGAGCCTCGGCCTCCACCACCACCTCCACTGTTGCCCTGTTCGAATCCCTTAACATATACCTGCAAACCCTTGTCTCCATACCCTCTCGGTGTCTCTCATGTCCCTATTTTCAAACATTTAAGATCTTGAAACTTATTTTTGAAACTAACAGGGCCAAATAGAAGATTTTCATTGGTTGGAGGAGGTGCCACATGTCTAAATTTATTGGCTGGAAGGGCGATGAGAAAGGCTTCTCATTGGCTGGGGTGAACAGTATTTGCTCACCCCAAGCCAACAAAAAAAATGCCTTCGGAGTAATTATATTATCATAGAATAAGTGTCAACAAAATACATTACCACTAACAAAATATAGTAATATAGATTGGTTTAAGAGCTGGCACAAGTCTTGCTTTGAAAAGTAAGAAGCCTGAAGAGGAGCCAAGATAGTCAGTGTTTTTGGTTATTGTCGACACAAAAAAGAGAAAAATTACAAATCTCGTAATTACACATTAAGGATGGAGATTGGGAGGAAACGCTCAAAGTGCAGAGCAAAAGAGAGCATCACATTCATGCATATGGTAATCAATGTGTTCCACTCAACTCTCCAAGGTGCGAAGATGGTCATTTGTGTGTTGTTGTTGGCACCAGAGTCCTTCCACAGAGTCAAAGGTCTCATTATGCACATGCTCGAGGTCGTTGATATAGGAAACCAATTCGTTCATGTCCTCGTACTCATTTCCCTCGCCGTATCAATGTTGAGATGTATGCGATCCAGTCCGGGTCGCGATGGACTCCAAGGTGACCGAGACTTCTACGTGGCTCAATGAGCAGGCTGGAGACAGGGTCATATACGCGTAGCGGAGTGGCGACTCTCAATCGACTCGTAGTCCGAGCTAGGGCTCCCCCATGTTGCTTGGTGTACATCCATGTGTGGCCCAGACACCCCCCGTGAGACCCGTCCTCTCTGTGGAGGCATACTACTCATTTATAGGTTGGTGTTTGGCATGCATATTAAATCATTAAAATATTTAGACCGAAAGATGAGAATATTATTGTGTTTATGTATGATGGAATAACAAACCAACATTCTTTGGCTTGGTGCTACTATAAAATGCCAAACATTTGATATCATTATAAATATTACTACCAACCGAAACTATTATCACATAATAGTAATATACCCACCCAATCAAACTTAAAACTAAGTGTTAAACAACATTTTGTCATCGTCCCCGCAATCCCCATCCCGAACATTGGAGGGCCATTTCTGTGACTTCTATGTAGTGTCATGCCTTGCAAAAAGTGTCATTACATCCCTTGCCATGAGAAGAACATTTCCTCTTTTGACTATTCCCGGAACGGGATCTAAAAAAACATATGATTTTGGGTCGGCGCTAGCGTAGTTACTGGCAGATTTACACTGGCCTCGCGCCCATTGGCGCTTTGTCCCAATGGACTGCCCGCGCTGAGTCTGTTTTTTTTATTTTTTTTATAAAATAGAAGCAAAGTTTCCATTTCCAACCACTTCGTGAGCGTAGTTAGCATGGGTTGTTCGATCGAATAACGTCGAAAATCTTCCTTTGGCTTCTTATTTCCTACATTTGAGCAACCTCCCAAAGGATAAGGCCTCCCTTCCACCATATGAGGGATCCCAACCTCCTTCATAAGTCTTATTCTTCTCCCTCAACCCTTCAATCCCCCCTCCTCTCTCCCTAGAAGATAATTCCCTTGCTTAAAAAGGAAAGCAAGTCCCACTCTTTATTTTATCTTAGGGAAAGGGTTTTGAGGGTCACTTCCCACCTATTCATTGACCTATAGTCTACAAGTGACTTCCTAAACTATTGGGACTCCACCCATCGGTGAAATTATGTGAAGAGAAAGGAGCCTTAGCTATGGTGACAATGGGCTAAGCCTCCATCGTTTCCCTTATCCTAGTAGTTGCCCTCTTAGGAACCCCTTTTAGATCCACTACTAGTTTTAGTGGTAACATGTTGTTCACAATTCCATTTGTGAACAACTCTTTGGTATGCCCACTTTTGCCATACTACAGCTCCAAGATGAGATGTCCAGGGGGCTATGGAGGCTGCCCTTCTTCTCACCTGAATCAATCCTCTACAATATAGTGAACTAGGGCTAGTTGGTTGGCCCACTTGACTATTACTTTAGTCCTTCAAAGTATGCAAATCCTTGGGCCCTATACACCTGCCCTTCTACCAATTTTGCTCATGTCCTTCACCAGAACAAGAGTCGGGGCTCTTCTTTGATAGTAACCTAACAACCCTCCAACCGTACTTGGCCTACCATCAATCTACCCAACCACAGTCAATTCCTTTTACCGATCTAGGGCCCACAATATTGTCTTCATCTAGGGCTCTTCAAATCTTCCACCTAACAATGGTTTGAGTCCTCTCAAGATCATTGTTCTTGTGTATTGAAAATTTGATCTTTGTTGTCCAATCTATGAACAAATATGAACTACTCCTCGTATCATACTTCTAACAATCTATAGATGGTCGAACTAGGGTCACAAATCAACCACTAACAATCCATTCACTAATTTTTTTATAGGTTTCTTCGGATCTTTGTCTAAAACTCTATGGAAAGTCCACCAAAATCAACTCCTCTCGCATGCCAATCCATTCTTCATATGGCACATTTCTTCGCATGCTCAATCTTCGCTCGAGTTCCACCCTCCGTTGGATCTCGTTGTCTCCACGAATACTCGAATCCGCAAACCATCTTCTAGATCTGTGGTCTTTATTGCATAAATAAACCTCGCTCTAAGGGTCACAACCCATCTTCTTCTACGCAAATTTTTCACGGTCTTAAGGTCATACCTTATGAACTAAACATGCTAGGAAACTGTCCTAACCAGGGGCATTCTACTTATGTACTTATAATTGTTGTAGAAAAAAACCCTATCCACACATAGAAAAAAAACACGACTCTTGCTTCCATAAGAGACTCGACCTAGCTCATATGGATCCATAGATTACGGGCATTTCTTTGGTCGAATCTTGACATGAACTTCGAGATCTCGAATGTCGACCCTCAAATTAGGGTTAAATCAGATCAATATTACACCCTATGTCGACTTTTGTTATGGCTCTAAATTATAGTGCAAGCCCTCCTCCATTTATGTTGGTCTTTATCACTGACACCTTGCGGCCTACTAACCACCACAAGGCAAGATGATATCAACCCTCTCTTCTATTTCATGTAGAAAATCCAACCAACGGGATTCAATCTAATCTTGTAATGTACTAAAACAAGATATTGAATCCTTCCTACAATTTGTGGAAACAACACACGATCGCACAATCACATATAAGTAAGAGAAACAAGTTATCAATCGCACAACACAAGATGTATCCCGGGGAAGCAACTGCTCAAAACCCTCTATCTCTATTTTGTATTAAGTCAAGGAATCATGAAACAATACAATGCTTAATCTCTCTTGAGATTCTCAAACACTACGCCAATTGTCTCCCTCGCTGATCTAGGAAAAAATCGGTCTAATACTTAGCCAATTCTCGACTTTGCCTTGCTCACGCAATTCCTATGGAATTATCTCCATATTAATTAGGAAAATCAACCTTCCTTGATTGCACAATCCATCATGGCATCCCAATGACTTTATAATTGCACATGGGAAATTTTCTATAAATACAACCGATAGTTATGTTCCTCTGAAACTGTGTTACAATAAGGATGAAGGGTCTTTTTTTTATTATTTAAAAATAAGATAAAATCCTAAAAAATCAAAACCCTAACCCGAGGAGATCTAACACCAAGAGTTTATGGGCCCCGTTGGGGTTAGTTGGGCAACCAACTTTCCGGGGTCGTAACTTGGTCATATGATCTTCGTTTGACGCACATGATACCTTGTTAGAAAGATCTCTTCGAGGACTACAACTGCTAATGCAATTTCTATGAAATCGCTAAACCTTTCTTGCCCAAAAAACATCGTTTGGGGCCTCAAAATGGCTCCGGAAGTTCAAGACCTGAAAAACTGACAAAAAAAAGTAAAATCGTGCTATAATTAAGGAAAGCTGGAAAATTGAAAGAGACAATGGCGAGGGCCCAAGTGGAATAGGCGGGTGGCTACCAATATCCACCTCGATCACCTTAAATCAAATTTCTTGAGCTAACTCAATCATCATGACTTAGTTAAGTCGACACAAGTTGTTATGAGACGAAATTACAATTTATTGTCCAATTTATTTAAGGGAAAAATAAATTAGACGCCTCACATTCCTCACTCCTGGTACATCAAAATTCCTCACTAGTGTGGGTGCATTGTTTTTTTTGTCCTTTCTAGTTTCCAATTTCACTATTTCTTGTTGCAAATTTCAATACTCCCTCTCAACAAGAAAGGAATTCAATCTATCTCCATTCGGTACTTTTTGGAATGTTACGCATGCTACACTTCTCTAGTGTTGTTTGCACCCGCAAGTCCTAAAAGCCCGAATAGCCTCCCGAACAAATTACTCAGAGTATAATGCATCTATCATCAAAATCTTTTGACTCGCTGCTAGCTACGCATCCGTCTAGTACTTGGATTCTTTTTGCTGCCGTCGACATCCGCATTCGTGCCCTTTAAACTATTGTTAACTCTAATTTGTGATCCGATATTTGACATCGACTACGATTTTCGTCTTGTCGACATCCGACTACATCAATTTAACCGATCCTTCCTACTACTATTGTACTGTGGCTCCTCGTAGCCGGAGTTCGATCCATGAGATCACACACCATCTCAATGGACCTTGCCCAAATTTCTTATCTTGGGATTATGTCTACACATCACCCCACCAGCTTACACCTCCGTGTATGGCTGCTCCCTCTTCCCATCTGGCTCAAAATTTCCCCCTCATGGAGGTCTCTGCTTGAGTGGATGCTTCCACTCGGTCTCCTCTCTACTTCTCCAATTGTGGCAAATACTCCACAACCTTCCGAGACCGCTTCTCATGAAGATTCATGTTAAGAGGTATTTATGCTCCCTTTAAACCACCAAGTCTCTAACTTCTGCCTTTCTCCTCAAAGCTTTGCATGCATACGGTACCTCAATTACATATAGGTTCTTGACTCGCGCACTGGTGTAATTGTCCCGACGTTACAAAAGGTTTCTAAAAAAGAGTTGATTTTAAATCGATGATATCTCCCTCATCAGAGCTCCCTGATTCGACCGATTTTTTTTCTATTTCGGTAGATTTTCGCAAAGGAATCCAAATAGCCTATTTGTTTTTGAAAATTTTACACCAAAATATTCAAATATTCTATGCAAACGCGCCGCCCAAAATTTTTTTGCTCTAATACCATGTAGAAAATCTAACCAACGAGATTCAATCTAATCTTGTAGTCTACTAAAAACAAGATATTGAATCCTTCCTACAAATTTGCGGAAACAAAACACGATCGCACAATCACATATAAGTAAGAGAAATAAATTATCAATCACACAACAACATGATGTATTTGGGGAAAGAAAGCTGCTCAAAGGCCCTCTATCTCTATTGTGTATTAAGTCAAGGAATCATGAAACAATACATTAATGCTTAATCTCTCATGAGATTCTCCAGCACTCGTCAGTTTGTCTCCCATTGATCTAGGAAAACTCGGTCTAGTACTTAGCCAATTTTGATCCTTACTTTACTGCCTTGCTCATACAATCCTAGCTAGGGAATTAATTGCTTATTAATTAGGAAAATCCATCTTCCTTGATTGCACAATCCATTATGGAATCCCAATGACTTTATAATTTCACATGGGAAATTTTCTCTCGAATACAACCGATAGTTATGTTCCCTTTAACCTCTGTCTCAACTGGGTATTCCTCGAAATCGACATGCATACAACTATTAATAGCGAATTATCGGTTATATGATTGATCACTCATTGTGAATTAAATCTAATTTAATTCATCGGACCTATCGCTAGCTCATAACTTAGTTAGAACCAGGTTAAATTGATTTTAACGCATTTAATTGAGTTAATTACACTTTCACCCCCACTAATGCATCAATTTCAAGCTGGACCCAAAAAACATTAGAATCCCTCTAGATGCCTCATCTTAGACCCTCAAGTACTTGAATTTCTTGAGCTAACTCGGTCATCATGACTTAATTAACTAACACAAGTTGTTATGAGATGAAATTACAATTTATTGTCCAATTTATTTAAGGGAAAAAATAAATTAGACGCCCCACATTCCTCACTCTTGGTGCATCAAAATTCCTCACCAGTGTGGGTGCATTTTTTTTGTCCTTTCTGGTTTCCAATCTCACTGTTTCTTGTTGCAAATTTCAACATTTCAGAATTTGATGCGGCCTTCACACAAAGACACCATTGAAATCACATGCCCGGATTCTCATGAGAAACCTCTCTTAAGCTCGATTTTGCCGGAAGAGAACCAACAATATGCCATCCTACTTCCTAGCGCAAACCGACCCTTAAGGTATGCAACATTCTTCGAACACTCACATGATGATCTTGCTCTTGGAGGATGATCATGACCTCCCTTTAGCAACCCTTACTCGCCCTCGTACTCGACCTACTTTAGGACTACATCTCTCTTCACCCCCTTGATGTGCCAGCTAGTGGGAATACATGTCAAACATGCTAATATGTGCCAAGTGATAAGGCATGCCAAGATGTGCAAGGGTGTGTCAATGCATGTCAGGGAATGTCAAGACAACA
The DNA here is from genome assembly GCA_034641835.2 of Pinus albicaulis. NCBI lineage: Eukaryota > Viridiplantae > Streptophyta > Pinopsida > Pinales > Pinaceae > Pinus > Pinus albicaulis. Next base: position 112,579,319 of record CM076575.1, read on the forward strand.
AAAGGGAGAAAAAAGTTAAACTACAAGGAAATGAACACATAAGAGGGTTAATAAGTCATCAATTTACCTTTTCCAAGAGGGGCATGCTAGGCACACCAACACTAGGCAACAATAGGTGCCAAGTGCAAAGTCTTAGTGCATTCTAAGTGCCAAGTATTCCTTTGTTGCTTCTCATCTACTTTCCAACAGCGATAATCACAAATAAATTTAATATTAAACCATGCCAAATCATACCAAGGCATCTCAACGTATTCCACACATGCTAAGACTTTCCAAAGCACCAACACGTGCCAAGCGCCAATATGTGTCAAGAACTAGTGTTATGCATGTTATGAAGTGGAAGGGAATGTTGAAGAGTGCTAAAGTGTGCTAGAGAGTGATAATGCATGTTCATGAGTGTTAAGGATTACTAGGAAAAAAACATTAAGGGAGCACTAAGTAAAAATTCATGAAAGTTAATGAATATGAGGAACGTGCGCAGAGACTAGTGTTAATGAGTGTTAGTTGTCATGCCAAGGAGGAGATCGACAAGGTATGCTAAGCATTGGTAAGGCATGTTAGGGAATATCAAGGCATGTCAAGAATTCCCAAAGTGTGCTTGGGAGTTCAGGGGTGTGCTAATTATATCATGTGCCAATTAATAGTGCCAAGATATGCCAATACATGTCTGGGTGCTAAGGATGTGGTGCGGGGGACCAGAGGTATGTCAATATGTGTCAAGGCAACAAAAGGAAGAACCAATAAGAGGGTTAATAAGTCGGGACTTTATCTTTTTTGAAAAGGGGCATGCTAGGCACACTAATAATAGGTCCCAATACATGCCAAGTGGCATTGTGTGCCAAGTGCTAATGTATGTCAATGCATTCAACCAAGGTGTTCCAGGGGCATGCTAGGGACTATATGCGACATGCCAACACATGTTAGCAGAGTTCGATGTTGTGCTAGCGCATGTCACCATGTGCTTGGGCGTAAGTGTCATCACAAGATGTTCTAGGTACAAAGATGTTCCAATACATGTGGGGTGCTAAGAAATGTTAGTGTGTGCCAAAGCATTAATTTAAGGCATGCCCAGTTGGTGAGGATCGTTAGGTCTTTCTCATTAATAGAATTGTCAAAGCTTGATTATGTATTAAATAATATATTTCCTACACACAATAGTGGAACTTTATCTAAAGGGAATTTTCTAGATAATAAACTTAATATATATGAATCATTTGTTGACTCATATAAAATCTCTATTCGACTAGTTATTACTTGAGGGGCAATGATACACACTAATTACTTCTAAAAAAATTCACCGACCCTAACCACTATGGCTTTGGACATATTATAAAAAAATACTCCACAATAATGGTATTAAATCGTTAACTTTTGACAAAAAAAATATAATAACGAGCACATAGCATCATCAAAAACTCATTCGAATGATCAATGATGACGACCATTTTTTGACCGTCACCAAAAGTAACAAAACGAGCATTGGTGAGGGTCATTAAAACTTCGTCACTAGAAGTGTCACCAAAGAGAGAATTAGTGATGGGCCTTTAACAACCCTCACCAAAAGTGTCATTCAAAATGTCTTTGGTGACAGCACCATAAAGGACCATCACTATATACACTTACGATGACGGGTTTTTTAATGATCAATGATGATGGACATTTTTTGACCGTCACCAAAAGTAACAAAAAGAGCATTGGTGAGGGTCATTAAAAGTTCGTCACTAGAAGCGTCACCAAAGAGATAATTAGTGACGGGCCTTTAACAACCCTCACCAAAAGTTTCATTGAAAATGTCTTTGGTGACGGACCATAAAGGACCATCACTATATACACTTACAGTGACGGTTTTTTAAAGGTCGTCACCATATGTGACATTGGTGACGAACCTTAAAGGTCCGTCACAAGCATGACCCTCACCAATGTGCTTTTTTCTTGTAGTGTGAGTTGGGTGATAATGGACGATACAGTGCGACCAGCATTGGTACCATTACCTTTCAGAGGGAGTCAGGTAAACTCATTCTTTTACAATATGTAGTGCATGTTCCAGGTTTAAAGAAGAATTTAATCTCAGTCGCATTGTTAGAGGATAAAGGGTATGATGTTTTCTTTAGTGAAGGAAAAGTTTTCCTTTGGTACAAAACAACAGGACAAGTCAAGAAGGTTGGAATTCGAGCGAAGAATCTCTACAGAATTGAAGTAGATGGGATTTCTACGGAGCTTCCTACGGTTGGGAAGTGCAAGAAAGACATGCAATTGAAGCTTGAGAGGGAGCTGGATTTGCATGCAGGTAAGGGTGAACCTCGGGATGTGGAGTAGGCACAAGATGAGGATCATGGAGTGGGAACAACCACTCATGTAGAGAAATATTGTGCCAGATGGGCAGAGGGAGTGCATGCAGCTATACCACTAGGTGAGAGGTGGGGCGACATGCATGAGTAATCCCAAGAGGAGGTTTCTGGGCAGGATTCATTGAGATGGTGTGGATCTCACGAATTGAACTTGGCTATGAGGTGCCCATAGAGTATCAGTAGCATGATCAGTTGGATTGATGTAGGAAGATCAAAGTGATAGTGTCGGATACTGGAGCGCGGTTCAGAGTTGACAGCAAGTGCAGAGTGCATGGGTGCAGAGTTCAACAACACAGTGGTTCCTGAAGACATGTGCAGTTGGTACCAGAAGAAGTCAAAGAATTTGATGATAGATGCATTAAGACCGATTGATTTGTTTGGATCCTTTCAGTTTTGGAAGAGTTCTAGAGCAGATGCATGGAGTTGCAGGGCACTTGCAAAGGTTGCAGGGCAAATGCATGGAGTTGCATGTCGCATGCAAAGACAATCCTTTCTTATTGAGAGGGAGTGTTGAGGATTGCAACAAGAAACAGTGAAGGAGGCATCCTGAAACATCATCCTTGATCCTAGTTGGAAAATAATCACCTAAACTAGGTGGGGCCCACACAGATGATTTTTGGCGCAAAGTCTATTTTAGACTATGTCTATTTTTAGACATGTCGATCATATTCTATGAGTTGCAGGATGCTATTTGTGGATGGTTGGTCAAGTTGGAAAAATATATGTACTTCTATTTTTAGACATATTGGGCAGAGTCTATTTTTAGACTGCCAGTCTAAATATAGATATGTCAAATATTATTAGCTCCTAATAATATTTGGACTCTAAACATTATCTTATTCTCTTGGAGCACTTTAGTTAAATGCACAGATGTGGCACAACAGCTGACAGAAGGAATTATGCTATTATTGAGGGTTTACTAGAGCTATTGCATGGAGGAATTCAGTTAGAACTCATGTGACAGAGTTTGGTGGAGTTGGAGAACTAGTTGGTGGAGTTGTATTTAGTTTAACTCAGTTAGACTCAGTTGAGCTAGTTGTATCTAGTCTAACTGAATGATACACTAGTAAGAGTGGAGTGAATTAATTAGTTAATTAATTCACTAAATAATAATTCATTAATCAACTGAATAATACATCAGTTAACTACAGTGCATGGCAGTTTCAGTGGAGACCAGTGGAGAGATAGGTGAAAGAGCAAGTGTGACTATCAGTTGTGGCTATAGTGTTGAATTGTTTGCACCACAAATTCATTGGATATGCCAATGAGGATTGTGTGAGCAAGGCTGGAGCAATCTGAGTTCATCCAGAGCCATTATTTAGCAGGGATTGCGTAGTAGAGGCAAGCTAGCAGGTGGCAAAGACCGGTGCATGGATTTGCAAGATCGGGCCTGATTAGTGTGTAGTGATTGTATTGCACTAAGAGCTTGATATGATCAGATTTGTATGAGGATTGTTACATGATCTCTATGACATATATTATATACATATAGTTGGGGTTTTCAGCTTCAAGATTTCCCGTTAAACAACTGTGTTAATGTGTGTGAATTTTTATTGTTTCATGTGTGCATTGCAATCTTGATTTAATTTCCGAAAATGATCAATGGTGGAATAGATTCTGTATTTTGCATGAAGTTAAAATAGTGTGAGATCAGGAAAATCTTGTACATATAACACATAAGTTATATAATTTCTACAAAGCATGACCTTTGACAATCATAGGGAGGGCTGCACAGAGTAGGAGTTTAAAAATATTCTTTTACCTGCACTATGGAACTCAACATCTTTTGATCATTTTGGCATGATAATATCTTTTGATAATTATGGAATTTGATCCAATAGTGGCATCTTTAAAATCATTCCTTTTTTTGCAGCATGGAGTTGAACTCATACCTTTTACCTTTTGTGGCCACTTGTGATTTTGTAGGTGCCATAAATGATAATTTAAACCTTGCTCACTGATACTCTTTACCTCTTTGTTCTGCAGGTTTTGCTTCATGCTTGGATTTGTATGCCATATTCAGGTCTTTTAATGCATTTGATCATTGCTTGGCACACTGCTGTACTGCAAAATGTAAAACCCTAGTTCCTCTTAGAGCCAAGTGCTTCCTGTCTTCTTTGCTGCAAGATATTCTTTATTAGGGACAAACTACTTACCTCATCAATTTTCAAATATTCTTGGAGGACCCTCAGCAAGATTTTGGAAGATTTTGAGGTGATTTTATTTTTTATAGGGCTTAGAAGCTTTTCCTATCCAAAGGCGCAATTCCTGAATGAGGTGTCGGGTCGGGCAAGTCGGGTCAGTGCCTTGTGCCAAACGCGCAGCACCAAATCTTGAACGTGCAACGCCAACTTGAAAAGGGAATTTGGAGGCCTAATCAGTGTAAAAATTGGGCCGATGATAGCTCGTTGGAAATATTATCCTGTCTAATTTTCAAATATACCTTCTTTTTTCTGATTGGAGTTGATTTGACCTATCAAAAGTTGATTCTCCCACTGGTCAAAAAGTGTTGAATGATGGTGCAGAAATGCAGAGTGCTGGTGCATGAAACTTTTGGAGGCCTTCCCCAACTCAAAATTGAGCTCATGATAGCTCATTGGAAATATCTTCTAGTATAGTTGTCCTTTGACCCATCAAGCAAGTCATTTGGACACTTTAGCTTTGAGAAAACCTAATTTTTCCAAGGTCACTCTAGAAGTGCAACAATTCTCATGTGACACCTGTATTTTTGACATTTATTCCAAGCCATGATACCTATGTAAAATCTGAAGCTTTTTTTTCTTCTTGGACCTATTATGGACAAAAACCTCTCTCATTTTTGTCAAATGCATCTCTGTTTGGCCAGAAACATACTTTGAAGCAAAACTGGCCCTAGGTGTGGCAAATGATTTGTCCTTTGGAATGAAATCTTGGAAAATGATGGAGGAATAATGTTTATGAGTTGGTATGGCTATATTATTGATGATATGACCTATCAGATGGATCCTCTGCTCCTATTCCTCTTTTTCATAGCAAACCCTAGCTTAGTTGGAAGGGGAAATTAGGGTTTGGTGTAGGCAAAACATGGTATTTAGGATTGCCTTGTAGAGGGAGGGGAATGTAGGGGTTAAGGGTTGTCTAAATTCTTGGGGAAATTTTGGGTGATAGGGATAGATTTTAGAGAGTAGGGGAAAGTGGAATTTCAAGGATTGAGTGAGGGGAAGGGGTCCAAAAGGGAAAAACACAGGCCTAGTCTCGAAAAGTTTCATATTGCAGCAATAGGCTATGTTTTGTATAAAAATGATGAGTTTGAGGGATAGGAGTGATGGGAAGTGTTTATGAAGGTATATTAAGTATAGGGGAAGGTGTAAGAGCATCAGGATACAAGCCTTGTTGATGATTTAAACATGTAAGTCATGAAACCAAGAAAAATGCCCTAAAAAACCCTAGTCATCTACAAGAACAAAGGTAGGTAAAAACACATAAGAAGTCTTTTAGGAGCAGCAGGGTGACCATGGAATGGAAAAATAGTAGAATAGTGAAAAATTTTCTCTAAGGATAATGAAATAAGTGAGATTTCTAAAACTCACAATGTTCGGGAATCTTGTTTTTAGACATCTAGAACCAATATTTATTCATCTACGGATAGTGAAAATTACTGATGACTAACAGTGGCTCCACTTGGGGAGGGAAGCTCCTTTTGAGTAGGTGTCTAGAAACTCAGATTTCAGATCTCTGAGTTTTAAATATTAGTGCCTTACTTTCTCTTGGAAGATCTCTTTCCTTAATTTGTTGATGTTCTCTTGAAGCTATGATCTTAGAAATCTGAAAAGACATGATTGCTTCAACACTAGTTCTACCTACCCATCATACTTTTCCTAACATTTTTTCTTCACTTGGGTGCACTTGGACTGGAAAACCCTTGAAATTATTTTGTTTTTTAAAGCATAAAAAAATATATACTTCTACCCTTATCACTTCTAAGAGTTCAGATTAGGCTAATGAACTTTTTTATTCTCTAACTAGTCTAATCATCTATCAAGATTAAGCTATTTGACAGACTCTATTCTATAATATATTGACATGAAATTGAAAACATGATTTAAACCAGGATTAAGCAATCTGATTTACCATGGGTTGTGGCATTGGGACAAGCTGCACACAGACATTATTTTCGCACAATAAAAACTAGAAACTTGAGGGTTTATAATTTGAAATTTGTCACACATACTTCTCATTCCTCTTTGGTTCATATTTATGCTTTGGGAACCAACATCTTTTCTTCCTAATCTAACTTACTGACAAGTCAAGCTTACATGGTTTTGACATGTCTTCTTTCACTAACCTATTAGCAAAAATTAAAAACATGTTCAGTCATGATTAGGCTAGATGACTGAACAAGACCTTCTTTCCTCAACAGTAGTGGCATTTAGGCTTGCTCACTTTCAACAAAACTCTTTTTTGGGTATGGGGCTGTACCTCTTCTTTAAAACTACCTTGTTTTTCTTCTTTTCTCTATTTTTTGTGTTTTCATTTTTTTACAAAACAATCTGAAACTAAAGCTAGAAAGATGCTTATAATGCTGAGCTTATTTGCACACCTATCTATCCTAATCTAACCTATACATGATATACATTCAATTGGTGAACTCTCTTTTCCAATATAACCAGTTAAGTAGATGATTCCATGAGTGATCTTGGTTCAACTTTTTGAGTGTTTTGAAAAAATCAAAAGGCCACTCCCACCTCACTTGTGTTTGAACAGTAGTGCCTAAAATGTTCTTGAAATTCTGCCTCAAACTTCTCTTGACATGTTTTACTCCCTCTTCAAATGTCTTTAACAAATTAGCAAAGGGATATTGAAACAATATATGAATGTGAAGATTTGGAAAATAATCTTGATCCAGGAATGCTTCTTCCTCCACTTGGCTAAGCTTGAAATTCTTTTGGGAAAGAAACTCCGCCTCTTCCTCATGATCATTAGAATTGGTAGCCTCACCATAAATTGCAATGTTGTCTTCCAACAAACCTTGATTGATTTCTTCTTCAGTTAGAGGAGGAATTTTCCTTTTCCTTGGATAGAACCAAAACTATTCTCTTTCTCTTGTGAAGGTTGGTCATAGGGTTGAATGTCTTCTTTGTTGTTAAAATAAATACCCAAAGATTGCTGACTTCTAATTGTCTTAAGTTTTTCTTTGATGAATTGAAATGAAGCACAACAAAGAGGTAAAAACCCTTCCCTTTCTCCCAAATTTTCTGCACTTTCTTCTTCACTATCATAGTTGAGTGGTATTTTTTTATCATTATTTTTGAGTTGTTGAAAATGACTGTCTTTGTCCCACAAAATAATCACTGATTTTTCTGTAGTGTTAGATTGAGTCTGGAGAACATAATCATCATCATATTGATCATACTTGGGAAGCTTATTCATAGGAGGAACGTCATCCATTATGCATACTAGATTAGCGGATTGTTCCACCATATTAAAAAAAGAGTGTTCATGGCCAATAGCTTCTCCTTTAGCAATCTGAAATGATTCGAAGCACAAGGGTAGAGACTCAAAAGGTGTTGGCTCATCCTCCATTTCTCGTTCTGTAATCCCAGCAGCTACACCAAGATGTCTTAAGGGGAGAACTTATGAATTTGAAAAAGGGTTTGCATTATCCATTTCTTCCCTTACTAATTATTTAGAGAATTCCACCTTGTTTCCATTTGCAATTTTCTTGTAATGCTCTCTTAGTAGTGAAGCACAAGATATAGGAAGGTATCGAGTACTTACTTGACAAATTTCAACATCTTCTTCTCTGTAATCTTGTTCAACATGCATATTTTGATTGTTATTCTTCACCTGTAATGACTGAGTTTGTTCTTCCCAACGAAAAGGTATAGGTTGTTTTGAATAAGAAGCACCAACCTCAACCTTGTACTCTCCCTCTCTCTTGCCAATTATATGCATCATTTTGCTGATTGTATCTGTCAACATCTCTAGCTTTACCTCTGAAGATATCAGTTTCTCTTGATCTGCTTTATCTTTCTCTATTACTCTTAGCTTTGACTCCTTGTTAAGTATGTTGGCTTCCACATCAACTGCTATCCTTTTCATTTCCTCCAAGGTCGAAGGATCTCTTTCTCTTATCTGGAAAACCTTCTCTGGGTCAAAAGAATTTGGGTAGTGCAAGAGAGCCCACTCTAGGGGTGGCTTTATCTTAGCAGGTATTGCATGGTATACTTTATTGAACCTGGATGAAAAGTGTTGTATTGTCTCCCCTGGATGTCTTTTCAAATGGTTGTATTCCCTTATGATGAGAAAACCATTTCCCATGATTTCCCACCTATCTAAGAAAACTTGAGTGAATTGATGAAAGTTTCTAATGCTTGCAGCTGGAAGTTCCTTAAACTAACTCTTAATTTTTCCTTGTAATGATAAGGAAAAAATTCTAATACACACATCATCTTCTTCTATTTCAAATAGGTCAAGTAAATTCTCAATATTTTGAATGTGTTCTTCAGCGGTGACTTTTGAGTTTTCTCCATCAAATCTAGGTAGTTTATTTGCAAGATTTGCAGGGAGGGCTTGGAAGATAGGAGGTAAAATCAGAGGCTTGTATTTTTCTGGGACCTTTGTGGGTATAGGTAGTGCAAAAAGAGATTTATGATTGTTTAAGGTTTCAGTAGGAGAAAGAAAGACATCCTGAGGCTCATGTTTCACTAGATCTTCCACAAGTATATCTGGAGTAGGCATAGGTATATAAGTATTTTCATGGTCTGTAATTTGAAGCTCAATATTTTTAGACCTGAGATATTTCCATTGATCAATATAGAACTCATCAGTGTATTCTTGGTCAAGCCTAAAGTAGGATAGAACATAGTTATATATAAAAACAATAATTTCGTGAATCCAAATTAGGCTTGGATACCTTCTCTTTCTAGGATGATTGGTCATGTTTTAGGTTTTTCCTCCAGTGGAGTCTTTAGGTCTATGGAGATTTGTGGAGTCTCCAGGTGAATGATTTCAATTATTTTAAGGCAAGTTTTTGTCCACCATCAGCAACCGAATACCAATCTAAGGATGTTTGTGGGTTTTCCGAGTTCTTAAGGATATCTAAGCTTGTTACTTACTCAGGTCCCATCGTGATCGCCATTATGTTAAGTCCCTCTAATTTGTCAGATTGGCAAGGGAAAATGTACAAGGTTAACATAAAACCAGTCTTTGGAGTCCTAGGACCTAGCCTTCCTAGACTTAGAGAGGGCTCTCTCTATTTTGTGCAAAGGATGTGAACTTCTTTGATTTTAGGTTGGTTGTTAATTTTAGGGTTTGTTTGTTTGTTTTGATTGGTAGAGTAGGTTCTCAAGGAAAACATATAGAGTAGGAGAGGTTTAGACCATTGGGCTATGGAGTCTGCAAAAGGTATAGAAAAGTGAAAAAATAGGTCAAGGATGCTTTAGAGGGCAAGTTAATAGAGCAGAATGGATCTTCAAAGCTTAGGTGGGTGAAGTGAACATTAAATTGTGAACAAGTAGGGCAAAGGGAAATTAAGAATCCTTTGTCAAATACTTTAACAAGAAAGGCCTCTAATAATACTATGCATGAAGAAAAAAACCAAAGACATGACGTACCATATTTCTTTGACCTAACCCTAGCAAGCAAACATCAAGGCAACAATCTAGTAAACCCTAGAGAGCAGATAACACCTAACCTCTCCAACTAATCTACGTTCAGAGAAAGAAAACATATAATATGAACACATAACAGAGATCAAAGAAGAGGGAAATCATAAACATCATTGATCAAAGCTATAAATACCTCCAAGGCAACTGTTTGGTCAATTTAGTGTGTCCTAAATTGCTAACATAAATTATCAACCAGGGATTCATAAGCTGACGAAGTGTGGCACACTATATGTGCAAGATAACCTATCTCTTACTTTTTTTCGTTTTTGGATTTTTATTGATCTTGGTTGGTTTCCTAATGTGAGATGGAAATTCTAAAAGACAAGTATGGTTATGAATATTCAAGGCAATGATGTCCTTTATAATGATTTACCAAACTTCAAACTTCAAAAAGATTTTGAAACATACAATGACAAAATTAAAAGGAAATGAAAATGTGTCACTATTCTAATTAAACAAACAATGAACTATTGATCATGAAAACCATTATCCTTGTTGTTGTCCAAATACAAAAGAAACTATGCTTAAAGAAATCCAAGAATTGCAACAAAGTAAATCTAAATCAAATTACATCAACTTATATTCTAATCCCTCACCATTAGTCCAGCTATGGCTTTCGGAGGTAACCATAAACAACTTGAGCAACCTGATATCTAATTTGCAGAAAAAGAAACTAATACCAAACTACACACTCATACTTCAATCCCTCACCATCAGTCCAGCTGTGGCTTTCGGAGGTAACTGAAAATGACATGAGCAATTTAATATATTTAACTTGCAAAAAGTAAACTAATATCAAACTACACACTCATACTTCAATCCCTCACCATCAGTCCAGTTGTGGCTTTCGGAGGTAACTGAAAATGACATGAGCAATTTAATATATCTAACTTGCAGAAAGTAAACTAATATCAAACTACACACTCATACTTCAATCCCTCGCCATTAGTCCAGCTATGGCTTTCAGAGGTAACTGAAAATGACATGAGTAGCTTAATATCTAATCTAACTAGTAAAGCAAATGTTCAAAACTGAAATGAATAAAATAGTGCTGGAATTAAAAACTAAGAAAAAGAAATAAGTAGAAGGACAATATTGATTCCATGTCATTAGTCATTATAAAACTATGTGCAAATGCCCGGGCTGCCTACTGTAATCTAAAAGCTAAAAATTATGCTAAAAGCTATGATTTCAGAAAGAAATCTAAGTAAGGAAATATGACAAAACATAATTGAAAGCAACATATCTAGAAAACATGTAAAAGCCTCCTTGGATAGCAGGGGCCCTCTGCTACCAATTTGGTGAAGTCCTTCAGCTCCTTAAAGTTGTAATCAAAACAGCATCAAAGAACTGAATTTCTCTATTAAAAGGAACTCACAAATCTACATCCCATTCCATCTTGAACTTTGTTACAAAAGACTTCTCTACTACTTTTTCATTACTTCCTCATTACTTTCTCATTACCTATGATAGGAGAAAGCTTCTCCTATTTATACAAAATATGAGGAATCATCTCATTAATGGGAGTCCATGAATCTCTCCCTCCATCTCTAGAGTTACAATCAAAATAGGAAATGATAAGACACATGTCTTTCTAGAGTTTCAACACAACTTTAAGGAATGAGACACATATCCTCTTAGAGTTTCAATACAACAAGGAAGTGAGACACCTATCCTCTTGATCCCATAATCTTCTCCAACCAAATTCGAATTTGGCCTTAGAGTGCCACATAAGGGTCTTCTAGAAGTCTCCTTTTGACCTACACATGTCACAAAACTCATAACACACACACACACACACACACACACACATATATATATATATGAAACTATGCTAATTTTCTAGTTTCTAATCATAAATTCACTTAAAATACATAAAATAAATAAATTTGGAAAACAAGGATCCTAACCCATATATTTATGAAAATGGTTACTTGATGTAGGGTTTTAAGTCAAATGGCTATGAAATAAGATCTAAATGGTTATGACATAATGGAAATATGTATGAATATGGAAGACACTTTTGAGACTCAATAGCAACATTTCAAGAATGGACAAAGGTAATGATCAAAACATAAACCTCTTTCACTAAACCTAATTAGTGATACTTCAAAGAAAGATCTTAAGAACAATGTTTAAGTAACATCAAACAAGCAGGGCTAACCATAAAACATATTTGATATCTACTGTATTGAATGATTCATAATATAAACAAGCATAAGTGGGTATAGAGAGAAACTAGGACTTCTCTAAACTGACCTAGCAGAGGAAAACATGAAAGAAAGAGAAGCAAACAATCTTAATGAACTTGTGACAGAAAATCTTAAGCTAAAACTTTTGTTCTAATGAAAGAGAAGGATGAAACAATATTTAAAACATAAGAGAATGAAAAAAAAATGAGAAAACATCACCATTAGCCATGTTCATGAATCTTGCAAAGTTCTTGGCTCCATTGTCATCCAGTCCAAAAATATTACAAGGCTCCAAGGCCAAAAAATCTTTACAACTCAAAGCCTATGCTCAGTTCAACAAGTGAAAATCAACCAATAGCCAACATGAACAATGAGGGCCTCATCCAATATTTATCATGCAAAGGAGAGGTGAGAAAACCCTAGAGGCTTCTAGAAGCCATTAATGCATCATAAAGATCAATTTTGTCCTTTGTAACCTTGCAAGGCCCAACGCACAAAATATCTGATGAAAAATATCTTCTTGAGCATTTTTAAGCTCCCAAAAACTTTCAAAAATTTTCCTAGCGTACTTTGTTGAATTTTTTAACTGTCGGGCGCATCACTAAGATTTGAGGATGTATTTCCTAGCCAAGGGCACAACACATGCACAGGAAAACTGGGTCACCTTGCAGCCAAGTTTTGAAATCCTTCCCGATGTCGAAATGGGCTCTTTGATGGCTCGTTGGAAATCCTGTTGAGTCTAATTTCCAGAACTTCCATTAGTTTTTCATTTGGTATCCATTTTCTTATCCAAAAGACAAATCTCCCAAGAATAGTAAAGGCACATCACATGTCCTAAAAACTAGGAAGAAAGGTGAAATTTAGGGTTTTTTTGACCCTTTTGGAGGACTAAATGATCTGAAAATGAAACTATTTGTACTACTATGCAAAGTATCCATTTCCATTTAATTTAATGTGCAAAGTGTTCTCCATGACTGGCAAGTTAAACAAAGTTAATGTTTCTGAGTTTTATGTGTGAGGATTTGTTATTTAAATTTATTGTTTAATATATCACAACAGAAATACACAGCAAGAAAAATTCGCCATAGCATAACACAACAAACTGATGAGGCATTTCACCCCTCCTGGGCTACATCTGCCAGTCCAAGGCTCCCCAATGGTATGTCCTTGCTCTATTAATTTTCTCAAAATGGTTACACAGTGAAAAATATGCCTAAACAAGCAAAAAAAGCTGTGAATTTGACTTCAGAAGACATAAATAAGCTAAAAATGGCTTTTTTTTCACCTCAAAAAGTGAACTACAACCCAATACAGCTCCATCTCCCTAATTTCCCTTATGGCTCTTTCCTCTTCCCTGAAGCAAAAATGGCTGAACAACACCTATGTTCGATCTGAAAATTGAGAAAGTTATGACCCAAACAAGATTTTTCGCAGTGGCACTAGAAAACCTCCTCCAAAACTTGAGGAACTCCAGTTAACTCCACCAGAATAGGTGGCCAGGTCAATTAGGTGGAACCGCGTGCTATTTTAGGGGTAGCATTAAAGTTAACTGTCAGTTCAAATCGACGCATTCACATGCGAATACTCCAGGCGGTTAGCGCTGGTGGATAAGGTTTGAAATTGCGCCCTTGGTCACCGCCTAAAGGTTACATGGAGTCGGGTGCTTAGTGCTGGGGCTAGCCCCCTTCAAACTCCGCCATAAAAAAATGCTTAGCCTGTGGTTTTGAGCTCCAGGTGTATGGCTTCAGAGCTTAGCCCTGAGGGCTTAATACTTACCTCTGCTTGTTCAAACTTTAACATGACCCGACTATCCGTTTAGCCTCTGCACGAGGTGTTCAACACATGACCCGACTCGTTCACATGTGCCCGACCCGAATTTACTTTCAGGGTGACCCACAAATTTGTTCAGGTTGGGTCAGGTCGGCCTTCAACCCAAATTAATTTTTCCTTTTGTGCAATTTAAAAAATTAGGCCTGGGGTCACGTGGCAGCCTCTAGGCAAGCCACGTGGCACCCAGTGATAGGCCCTATAAAAACCTTATAAAAATCAATTTTTGCCATATAAATTTTTCTTTGAAAATGAAAAAATATTTTGGTCAAAAAGTCCTATTTTGGAGGTCACTAGAAGAATTAAAACCTCAGTAACTTTCACATACGACTTGGATTTGATTCCTGTTTGGGGTGCCATAATCGCAGCGACGAGACCTTTCCGGTTGTTCAGACTGCAACGATTTTTGAGCATTTCCATTTTTGAGCATTTTTTTCACTTGGACATGATCTCCTGATCACACCTCCCCATTGGAAAGCTTTTGGACCCCAAAAGCCTTCAATTACCTATTCAGAATATGAGGGTATAGATTGCTCACCTTTTCCACCACCATCCATTTTTCCTTACTCGGTTTGCTGCCTTTAAGACCAATATGAAGATAATCAACACTTCCCCTCCATGAAGTGTGTGTCCTTCTGTCAAGGATAGCATCCTCTTTCAGCTCATCGAAAAATTCTGGCGAGAAATCCTCTATGGATGGTAGTTGAATGGCACTTTCATGATCAACAATTAAAGGAGGTTCATACAAACATAAATTTTCCACATTCACAATAGAATACATTTTCATATATGAAGGCAAATCTAGTTGAAAAGCATTATTTCCAACTTGTTTAAGGATCTTGAATGGACCATAATGAATAGGCTTCAGATTTTTACCTTCCCCTTGCATTATTTCCTTACTAATATGTAGCAATACCTCATCTCCTTCTTGAAACTTATGATCAAATTTTTGTTTATCATGCCTCTCCTTGTACTTGCCTTGAATTTTTTCAAGCTATTCTTGAACCTGCTGATGTATGAGCGGAATTATTTCAATGAACATGCGATCTTTATCAATGTCACTATGCCCATCAATGGCCCTTCTGAAGAATGAAATCTAAAGGTGACTTAGGAAAATACCCAAAACAAGCTTCAAAAGGAGAAGTATTTGTAGAAGAGTGATTGGCCCATTTGTAAGCATGTTTAATGTATTGCAAATGCTCATCCCAAAGCTTGGGATGCTTTTTGCAATAATCTCTCAAAAGATGTACAATGGTTCTTTTCACTACCTTTGTTTGGTCATCTGTTTGCAGATGGAAAGCAGTACTCTTCTTCAACTTGGTGTCCATCATCTTCCATAAATTGGACCAAAAATTCCCAACAAATTTGGAATCCCTATCACTAACAATAGAAGTACACAAGCCATAATGAACCCATACATGTTGAAAATATAAATTAGCAGTTTGTTCAACAGTCATAGATTTCTTACGTGGCATAAGAATACACATCTTGCTAAATCTATCAACTACTACATAAAGATAATCATGTTGCTTTCTAGATAATGGTAGACCTTCAACAAAATCCCTAAAAGAACTTTCCCATGGTCTAGAAGGTACCGGAAATGGCCTATATAAACCAAGCTTCCTATTGCTAGGCTTGCTTGTAGCACATAATGAAAAACCTCTAATGAAATGTGAAACATTATCTACCATGCAAGGCCAATAACAATACCTCTGTAAATGTGCCACCATTTTGCTTACCTCAAAATGTCAAGCAATAAGAGAAGAATGAGATTCTCTCATGACACTTAGTCTCTCCCCTTGTGGTATACATAACTTGCCCATATGAAACAACAAATTATTATGCAAGTGATAGTCATTCTCCTCAACATGATTCCCTTCACTCAAGTTAGCATACACATCCTTAAAATCAACATATGATGCATACGGCTCTATGTAGCTCTCATGTACAATAGAATCATTCTTAAGTAAAGTAGTAGCACTAATAATAGGCCTTGAAAGAATATTAGCAACTTTATTGAAAGTACCTTTATTTTACCTTATTACCAAGTGAAATTGTTGAAGGAAACCCATCCATCTGAAATGTGGTGATTGTTGTAATTTACTTTGCGACTACAAGTACTGTAAAGGTTGATGGTCGGTATGAACAACTATTTCTTTGCCCATCAAATAGTGTTTCCAATTTTTGACACTTTGTACCAACACATACAACTCCTTATCATATGTAGGATAATTCAAAACAGCACCATTAAATTTCTTAGAATGAAATGCGATAGGCTTACCGTGTTGTAAGAGAAATGCACCCATGGCGTAATCACTAGCATCGGTATGAATCTCGAATGGTTGTCTAAAGTCCGGTACTGCAAGGACTAGAGCTGTACTTATATTCTCTTTCAAAGAGTCGAAAGCTTTCTGTTGCTTGCCTCCCCATTAGAAAGCACGCTTCACACTTGTCACTGCATGCATAGGAGCTGCTATGGCAGAGAAGTTAGAAATAAACTTCCTCCAATACTGAGTTGCACCAAAGAAACTTCTTACATTTGTAATGGATTTGGGAGTAGGCCAATTCACAATGGCTTCTACCTTCAAAGGATCAATTTTCAAAGTACCTCCTCCTACTACGTGTCCCAAATAAACGAAAGAAGTCTTTCCAAATTCAAACTTTGATATTTTAAGAAATAACTGATTCTTCTTCAGAATTTCAAGTACTTTCTTAACATGCATGACATGCTCTTCTCTAGTCTTGCTGAAAATTAAGATGTCATATAAGTAGACAGTAACGAAATCATTAAGAAAATGACGTAAGACATCATCCATTATCCACATGAAAGTTGCAGGTGCATTGCATAAAACAAACGACATAACAAGCCACTCAAAGAGTCCTTGTTTGGTTTTAAATGCTGTCTTCCAAATGTCACTTTTTGCAATTATAAATTGATGATAACCACTACGTAAGTCTAACTTAGTGAAATATTTAGCATCTTTCAGCTGATCTAACAAATCATCTATCCTTGGGAGTGGGTAATGATTCTTTACCGTTATTTTGTTCAATGCCCTGAAGTCCACACACATGCACCAAGTTCCATATTTCTTTGGAATCAACACTATCGGTGACCCACATGGCGAAGTTCTTGGTCTTATGAAACCTTTGTCCAACAAGTCCTTAATTTTCCTCCTTTTTTAAACATTATCCATGATAGACATGCGGTACATTCCTATATTAGGAAGAGGACAATCTTGTTGTAACTGGATTTCATGTTGAATCTCCCTTTTAGGAGGCAAACCTGTTGGTTCCTGAAACATCTCATGATGTGCATAAAATACATCATATAAATCTAATTTTAAATTGTTATCACAATTTTCAAATGACTCATGATTCACATCAACTTTGGGCTTAACCATAAGAAGTACAAAACTCTTACTAGAATTCACTAGCCTTTTTACCTATCCCGCATTTACCATCGCTATATTTGTCTTCTTGCGATGTGCTCTGAAAATAAAATCCTTGCCATATTTAAAGAGATGATACTTATTTTCATGGCGATGGAAGATCACTTTCCTATCAAAGAAGTAAGGACTTCCCAAAACAATTCCTGATATATCAAGCAGTACTGCATCAAGTTCAACTGTGTCAATAAAGTTTGCAGTAATTGCAAACCGCAATATGCACTTTCTTGAGACTTGTAAGTTTGTATTCTTGCATATCCACACAAGTGGATAAGGCTTTGGATGAGGAATGGTCTCAAGTTTAAGTTTTTTGACCAAGTCTTCTGATATGATATTTTCTTGTGACCCACTGTCAAACAGTGTGTTAATTTTTGTATGCTTTGAGACTACCCTCACATGGAACAATTCAATTCTTTCTTCCTCATTTGGAGCTTGTACATGACAGTTTGAAGTACTAGTGCTTGGCTTAGTTTTAGTTTCCTTTCCCTTCATACTCTTCAAACCCATGGCTGCAATTTTTGTTTCTTCACCTAAATCATCACCTAAGTCTTGTGGTGTAGTTGTAGTAGCTGTAGTTTTCTTCTTTCCTTTGTTTTTGGTTAAACTGAGTTCTTTTTTCAGGGTGTAGTTTCCAACATTTTTCTCTTCATGAACTTATCTTGATCAGTTTTTACATATCACTTTCTCACCCTCCTGTTTGACATATGCATTCTTTTTTCCTTTTCACTTAGAGGTTTTATCTTTGTTTTTCCCCTTAAAAGGCTTGTTTCTACCCTCATCAAAAGTCTTTTTCCCACTAGCCTATAAATGCATAGCTTGTACACAAACTTCGTCTAGTCTAGTAGGATTGAACATAAGGATAGTATGTCTAAGGTAGCTATGCAATCCACCTATATATTTCAGCGAAGTATCTTGACTTTCTAAGTCTACCCCTAATAAGAGTGCTCTTCTCCTAAACTTTTGGGGTGTATTCTTGTACATTTTGTCCTTAAGTTGTCTGAAGTTTTGCCAATTCATGATAGCCTTTTGTAAATGAGCTAATGGATAAAATTTCTTTTCAATTGCAATAATAAATTCAGCCCATGATAAAGTGATCTTACCATGTTTTTTAATTTCATCCTTGGTCTTGGCTTCCCACCATACCAATGCTGCTCCATCCATTATCAAAGAGGCTAACTGTATCTTGGTGTCATCATCATGAAGGTTATGTATCCTCAAGTAAACTTCAAATTGTCTTATCCAATTGTCAAGTTTCTCTGCATTGACCTCATCGTTAAACATAGGCAACTCAAGTTTAACATCCAACTTTAAAAATGGAATTTTATTAGTGGTTTTAGACTTGTGAGATAGATTCACCGAAGTAGAGGATGACGATGTAGAGGAAGAGGATGACTATGGGGATGGTGGATCACCATTATCTCCATGCCCTTTCTTTGACTTTTCATCACTTTTCTTTCCTCCTGAAGAACCCTCTCCTTTTTTCTGATGCTTAGATCCTTCTCCTACAAGTCTATCATTCCTTTCTTGGTAGAGTATCCTCACCATCTCTGTCATGTCCAAGAAATCCTTTCAGAACACCCGTTCCTCTTCTTTGGGATCAATATCTTTAGGAGCTTCTCCTTCCCTTGAAGACATGATTGAGGCTTCTTCTATGGCTCTTGGAGGTGGCTCTTTGGCCCTTCTTGGATGATGATTACTTTGTGCTCTAACCAAGTGTCCTTCACCTCTCTTGAGTTTAAGCCTAGTAAGCATAAAAACTTCTAAACAGTCAACTATATCTTTGCACAAGAACAAATGCAGAGTAAAAATCTAGCTCTGATACCATCTGATCTTAAAATGAAACTATTTGTACGGCTATGCAAAGTATTCATTTCTGTTTAATTTAATGTGCAAAGTGTTCTCCATGACTAGCAAGTTAAACAAAGTATTTTTGGTAATGTTTTTGAGTTTGATGTCTGAGGATTTGTTATTTAAATTTAATGTTTAATAAATCACAGAAGAAATACACAACAAGAAATTTTCACCATAGCATAACACAACAAACTTATGAGGCAGTTTACCCCTCCTAGGCTACATCTGCCGGTCCAAGGCTCCCCAATGGTATGTCCTTGCTCTATTAATTTACTCGAAATGGTTACACAATGAAAAATATTCCCAAACAGGCAAAAAGAGTTGTGAATTTTACTTCAGAAGACATAAATAAGCAAAAAATGGCTTTTGTTTCACCTCAAACAATGAATTACAACCCAATACATCTCCATGGCCTTGATGGCTCTTTTCTCTTCGCTAAAGAAAAAACGGTTGAAGAACACCTATGTTCACTCTGCAACCTATCCCAAACTCTCCAAAAGGTCAAAGAAAGCCAAAATTGACAAAATTTTCATCTTGTTTGATCGCAAATTGAGAAATTTATGAACCAAACAAGATTTTTCCTAGTGGCACTAGAAAACCTCCTCCAAAATTGGAGGAACTCCAGTTAACTCCACCAGAATAGGCAGACAGGTCAATTAGGCGGAACCGCATGCTATTTTAGGGGTAGCATTAAAGTTAATTGTCAGTTCAAATCGGCGCGTTCACATAAGAATACTCTGTACGGTTAGCGCTGGTGAATAAGGTTTGAAACTATGCCCTTGGTCACTACCTGATGGTTACATGGAGTCAGGCGCTTAGTGCTGGGGCTAGCCCCCTTCAAACTCCACCATAACAAAATTCTTAGCCCGTGGTTTTGAGCTCTGGGTGTATGGCTTCGGAGCTTAACCCTGAGGGCTTAATCCTTACCTCCACTCATTCAAACTTTAACACGACCCGACTTTCCATTTAGCCTCTACACGAGACGTTCAACACATGACCCGACTCGTTCACATGTGCCCGACCCGAATTTACATTCAGGGTGACCCACAAATTCATTCAGGTCAGGTCTGGTCGGCCTTCAACCCAAATTAATTTTTCCTTTTGTGCAATTCAAACAATTAGGCCTGAGGCCACGTGGTAGCCTCCGAGCAGGCCACATGACACCCACTGATTGGCCCTATAAAAACCTTATAAAAATAAAATTTTTCCATATAAAATTTTGTTTGAAAATGAAAAAATATTTTGGTCAAAAAGTCTTGTTTTTTAGGTCACTAGACAAATTCAAACCTCAGTAACTTTCACATACGACATCGGATTTGAGTCCCATTCATGGTGCCAGAATCGTAGCAACAAGACCTTTCCGGTCGTTCAGACTGCAACCATTACTAATAATTTCCCTTTTTTAGCATTTTTTTCACTTGGACATGATCTCTTGATCACACCTCCCCATTGGGAAGCTTTTGGACCCCAAAAGCCTTCAATTACCTGTTCAAAAGATGAGGGTACAAACCCCACACCTTTTCCACCTCCATCCATTTTCCCTTACCTGGTTTTTTTTATTTAATACCAATTCGAAGATAATCAACACTTCCCCTCCACGAAGTGCATTTCCTTCTATCAAGGATAACATTCTCTTTCAGCTCATTGAAAAATTATGCTGAGAAATCCTCTATGGATGGCAGCTGAATGTCACTTTCATGATCAACAATTAAAGGAGGTTCATACAAATGTAAATTTTTCAAATTCACAACGGAATACATTTGCATATATGAAGGAAAATCTAGTTGAAAAGCATTATTTCCAAGTTGTTTAAGGATCTTGAATGGACCATAACGAATAGGCTTCATTTTTTTGCCTTCTCTTTGCATTCTTTCCTTACTAATATGCATCCATACCCCATCTCCTTCTTGAAACTTATGATCAACTCTGTGTTTATCATGCCTCTCCTTGTACTTGCCTTGACTTTTTTCAAGTTGTTCTTGAACCTGCTAATGTATGAGCTGAATTCTTTCAATGAACATGTGAGCTTTGTCAATGTCACTATGCCCATCAATGGCGACATCCTTCTTAAGAATGAAATCTAAAGGTGACTTAGGAAAATACCCAAAACAAGCTTCAAAAGGTGAAGTATTTGTAGAAGAGTGCTTGGCCCGATTGTAAGCATGTTGAATGTACTGCAAATTCTCATCTCAAAGCTTGGGATGCTTGCTACAATAACCTCTCAAAAGATGTACAATGGTTCTATTCACTACCTCTGTTTTGCCATCTATTTGCGGATGGAAATCAATACTCTTCTTCAACTTGGTGTCCATCGTCTTCCATAAATTGGACCAAAAATTCCCAACAAATCTGGAATCCCTGTCACTAACAATATAAGTAGGCAAGCCATAATGAACCCATACATGTTGAAAATATAAATCAGCAGTTTGTTCAGTAGTTATATATTTCTTACATGGCATAAGAATACACATCTTGCTGAATCTATCAATTACTACATAAAGATAATCATGCTTCTTTCTAGATAATGGTAGACCTCCAAAAAAATCCCTAAAAACACTTTTCCATGGTCTAGAAGGTCGGCAATGGCATATATAAACCAAGCTTCCTATTTCTAGGCTTACTTGTAGCACATAATGAACAACCTCTAATGAAATGTGAAACATTATCTACCATGTGAGGCCAATAACAATACCTTTGTAAATGTGCCACCGTTTTTCTTACCCTGAAATGTCCGGCAATAAGAGAAGAATGAGCTTCTCTCATGACAATTAGTCTCTCCCCCTGTGGTATACATAAATTTCCCATATGAAACAACAAATTATTATGCAAGTGACAATCATTCTCCTCAACATGATTCCCTTCACTCAAGTTAGCATACACATCCTTAAAATCAACATATGATGCATATTGTTCTATGTAGCTCTCATGTACAATAGAATCATTCTTAAGTAAAGTAGTAGCGTTAATAATAGTCCTTGAAAGCATATCAGCAACTTTATTGAAAATACCTTTATTTTACCTTATTACCAAGTGAAATTTTTGAAGGAAACCCATCCATCTGAAATGTCGTGACTACTGTAATTTACTTTGCGACTGCAAGTACTATAAAGGCTGATGATCGGTATGAACAATTGTTTCTTTGCCCATCAAATAGTGTTTCCACTTTTTTACGCTTTGTAACAACACATACAACTCCTTATAATATATAGGATAATTCACAACAACACCGTTAAATGTCTCAGAATGAAATGCGATAGGCTTACCATGCTATAAAAGAACTACGCCTGTGGCGTAATCACTAGCATCGGTCTGAATCTCGAATGCATGTCTCAAGTCTGGTAATGCAAGGACTGGAGCTGAACTTATATTCTCTTTCAAAGACTTGAAATCTTTCTGTTTCTTGCCTCCCCATTGGAAATCACGCTTCACACTTGTCACTGCATGCATAGGAGCTGCTATGGCAGAGAAGTTAGAAATAAACTTCCTCCAATACTGAGTTGCACCCAAAAAAATTCTTACCTCTGTAATGGATTCGGGACTAAGCCAATTCACAATGGCTTCTACCTTATAAGGATCAATTCTTAAAGCACCTCCTCCTACTATGTGTCCCAAATAAACCAAAGAAGTATTTCCAAATTTACACTTTGACATTTTAAGAAATAATTGATTCTTCTTCAAAATATCAAGTACTTTCTTAACATGCATGACATGCTCTTCTCTAGTCTTGCTGAAAATTAAGATGTCATCTAAGTATAAAATAATGAAATCATCAAGAAAAGGACGTAATACATAATCCGTTACCTGCATGAAAGTTGCAGGTGCATTGCATAAACCAAATGACATAACAAGCCACTCAAAGAGTCCCTATTTGGTTTTAAATGTTGTCTTCCAAATGTCACTTTATGCAATTCTAACTTGATGATAACCACTACGTAAGTATAACTTAGTGAAATATTGAGCATCTTTCAGCTGATCTAATAAATCATCTATCCTTGGGATTGGGTAATGATTCTTTACCGTTATTTTGTTCAATGCCTTGAAGTCCGCACACATGCACCAAGTTCCATCTTTCTTTGGAATCAACACTATTGGTGACCCACATGGCAAAGTGCTTGGTCTTATGAAACCTTTTTCCAACAAGTCCTTAATTTTCCTCTTTATTTCAGCATTCTCCATGATAGACATTCGGTACATGCCTATACTAGGAAGAGGACAATCTTGTTGTAACCGGATTTCATTTTGAATATCCCTTTTAGGAGGAAAACCTATTGGTTCCTGAAACATCTCATGATGTGCATCAACTACATCATATAAATCTGATTTTAACTTGGAATCACAATTTTCAAATGACTCATGATTCACATCAACCTTGGGCTTAACCATAAGAAGTACAAAACTCTTACTAGAATTCACTAGCCTTTTTACCTATCTCGCATTTACCATCGCTATATTTGTCTTCTTGCGATGTGCTCTGAAAATAAACTCCTTGCCATATTTAAGGAGATGATACTTATTTTCATGGCGATGGAAGATCGCTTTCTTGTCAAATAATTAAGGACTTCCCAAAACAATTCCTGATATATCAAGCAGTACTATGTCAAGTTCAACTGTGTCAATAAAGTGTGCAATAATTGCAAATTACAATATGCACTTTCTTGAGACTTGTAAGTTTTCATCCTTGCATATCCACCCAAGTGGATAAGGCTTTGGATGAGGAATGGTCTCAAGTTTAAGCTGTTTGACCAAGTCTTCTGATATGAGATTTGTTTGTGACCCACTGTCAAACAGTGCATCAATTTTTGTATGCTTTGAGACTACCCTCACATGGAACAATTCAATTCTTTCTTCCTCATTTGGAGCTTGTGCATGACAATTTGAAGTACTAGTGCTTGGTTTAGTTTCAGTTTCCTTTCCCTTCATACTCTTCAAACCCATGGCTGCAATTTTGGTTTCGTCACCTGAATCATCACCTAAGTCTTGTGGTGTAGTTGTAGTAGTTGTAGTTTCCTTCTTTCCTTTGTTTTTGTTAAACTGAGTTCTTTTTTCAGGGTGTAGTTTCTAACAGTTTTTATCTTCATGACCTTCTCTTAAATAGTGTTTACATATCAGTTTCTCACCCTCTTGTTTGACAGACGCATTATTTTTTCCTTTTCCCTTAGAGGTTTTATCTTTGTTTTTCCCCTTAAAAGGCTTGTTTCTACCCTCATCAAAAGTGGTTTTCCCTCTAGCCTCTAAATGCATAGCTTGTACACAAACTTCTTCTAGACTAGTAGGATTGAACATAAGGATAGTATGTCTAAGGTAGCTATGCAAACCACCTATATATTTTAGCAAAGTATCTTGAATTTTTAAGTCTACCCCTAATAAGAGTGCTCTTATCCTAAACTCTTGGGTGTAGTCTTGTACATTTTGTCCCTTAAGTTGTTTGAAGTTTTTCCAATTCATGATAGCCTTTTGTAAATAAGCTAATGGATAAAATTGTTTTTTAATTGCAATAATAAATTCATCCCATGATAAAGTGATATTGCCATGTTTTTTAATTTCATCCTTGGTCTTGGCTTCCCACCATACCAATGCTGCTCCATCCATTCTCAAACAGGCTTACTGTATCTTGGTGTCGTCATCATGAAGGTTATGTATCCTCAAGTAAACTTCCAAATGTCTTATCCAATTGTCAAGTTTCTATGCATTGACCTCACCATTAAATAGAGGCAACTCAAATTTAACA
This sequence comes from Pinus albicaulis, assembly GCA_034641835.2. NCBI lineage: Eukaryota > Viridiplantae > Streptophyta > Pinopsida > Pinales > Pinaceae > Pinus > Pinus albicaulis. The sequence continues at coordinate 112,604,360 of CM076575.1, forward strand.
TCAAGCTTTAAAAATGGACTTTTACTAGTGGTTTTAGACCTGTGAGATTGATTCACCAAAGTAGAGGATGACGATGTAGAGGAAGAGGATGAAGATGGGGATGGTGGATCACCATTATCTCCATGTCCTTTCTTTGACTTTTCATCACTTTTCTTTCCTCCTGAAGAACCCTCTCCTTCTTTCTGATGTTTAGATCATTCTCATACAAGCCTATCATTCCTTTCTTGGTAGAGTATCCTCACCATCTCTGTCATGTCCAAGAAAGCCTTTCAGAACACCTATTCCTCTTATTTGGGATGAATATCTTCAGGAGCTTCTCCTTCCCTTGAAGACATGCTTGAGGCTTCTTCTATGGCTCCTGGAGGTGGCTCCCTGGCCCTTCTTGTTTGAGGATTACTTTTTTCTCTAACTAAGTGTCCTTCACCTCTCTTGAGTTTAAGCCTAGTAAGCATCAAAACTTGTAAACAATGAACTATATATTTGCATAAGAACAAATGCAGAGTGAAAATCTAGCTCTGATACCATCTGATCTGAAAACGAAACTATTTGTACTGCTATTCAAAGTATCCATTTCCATTTAATTTAATGTGCAAAGTGTTCTCCATGACTGAAAAGTTAAACAAAGTATTTTTGGTAATGTTTCTGAGTTTGATGTGTGATGATTTGTTATTTAAATTTAATGTTTAATAAATCACAGAAGAAATACACAGTAAGAAAAATTCACCATAGCATAACACAACAAACTGATGAGGCAGTTCACCCCTCTTAGGCTACATCTAACGGTCCAAGGCTCCCCAATGGTGTGTCCTTGCTCTATTAATTTGCTTAAAAATGGTTACATAGTGAAAAATGTGCCTAAACAGGCAAAAAAAGCTGTGAATTTTACTTCAGAAGATAGAAATAAGCTAAAAATGGCATTTGTTTCACCTAAAACAGTGAATTACAACCCAATACAGCTCCATCTCACTAATGGCCCTGATGGCTCTTTCCTCTTCGCTGAAGCAAAAATGGTTGAATAACACCTATGTTCACTCTGCAACCTGTCCCAAACTCTCCAGAAGGTCAAAGAAAGCCAAAATTGACAAAAAATTCATCTTTTTTGGTTGAAAATTGAGAAATTTATGACCCAAACAAGATTTTTCCCAGTGGCACTAGAAAACCTCCTCCAAAACTTTAGGAACTATAGTTAACTCCACCAGAATAGGTCTACAGGTCAATTAGGTGGAATCGCGTGCTATTTTAGGGGTAGCATTAAATTTAACTGTCTGTTCAAATCGACGCGTTCACATGAGAATATTCCGTACAGTTAGTGTTGGCGGATAAGGTTTGAAATTGCACCTTTTGTCACCGCCTGAATGTTACATAGAGTCGGGCGCTTAGTGCTGGGGCTAGCCCCCTTCAAACTCCGTCATAACAAAATGCTTAGCCTATGGTTTTGAGCTCCGGGCATATTGTTTCAGAGCTTAGCCCTAAGGGCTTAATCCTCACCTTCGTTCATTCAAAATTTAACATGAATCGACTGTCCATTTAGCCTCTACATGAGGCATTCAACACATGACCCGACTCGTTCACATGTGCCCGACCCGAATTTACGTTTAGGGTGACCCACAGATTCGTTCAGGTCAGGTCGGGTTGGCCTTCAACCCAAATTAATTTTTCTATTTGTGCAATTTAAAAAATTAGGCTTGGTGCCACGTGGTAGCCTCCGGGCAGGCCATGTGGCACCCACTGATAGGTCCTATAAAAACCTTATAAAAATCAATTTTTGCCATATAAAATTTTCTTTGAAAATGAAAAAATATTTTGGTCAAAAAGTCTTGTTTTGGAGGTCACTAGACGAATTCAAACCTCAGTAACTTTCACATAAGACATCGGATTTCAATCTCGTTCATGGTGCCACAATCGCAGCAACGAGACCTTTCTGGTCGTTCAGATTGCAACCATTTCTGAGTATTTCCATTTTTGAGCATTTTTTTCACTTAGACATGATCTCATGATCACCAACTCAACTCCAAATGATCTGAAATTTTGTGAGCATTTTTTAATTGACCTGAAAAATGAAAAAATGTAAACCATTTCTCCTCATGATGCCCTGAGAAAAAGCGCAGCGTCGTTGGCGTTGTGCACTTGGCCCTTTAAATCAGCAAAATCTCAAAATTCTCAAAAAGTTCCCAAAATTTAGATTTGCCTTGCCTTTTATGTCTTGGATGGTTGTGGGGGATGGATAATCCATTTTTCTAAGGTTTTTATTTGTCTTAAGCCCTTGGTTCCATCATGTCTTTCATAAGTCTCTTGGTTGGAATCCTTACTACTTTTTCATGGTTTTTTGACCTATCATCATCATCCACTAGTACATTTGGCGGAAATTCCGACACTTTTGACCAAATGTCGGAACTTTCCCGAAATTTTATCAACTTCTCAAATCCTGCCCACAACTATCGCTATAGTGACGTTTGGAGACAAGTGTCGATTTTGCAACACTTAGAGGTAAGTGTCGGTCTTGCAATGTTTGTAGAAAAGCATCGGAAATGAGATGGATTGGAGATATGTGTCGGTCTTGCAACACTTAGAGCTAAGTGTCGCTATTGCAACGTTTGGAGGAAAGCGTCATTATTGCGACAATTTGGGGCAAAGCGTTAGAATTGCGACGGATTGGAGAGATGTGTCAGTCTTGCGACACTTAGAGGAAGGTGTCGCTATTGCGACGTTTGGAGGAAAGCGTCGCTATTGTGATGGTTTCGGGCAAAGCGTCGGAATTGCGACGGATTGGAGAGATGTGTCATTCTTGCAACACTTAGGAGGCAAGTGTTGTTAGTGTTTAGGAAAAATCTTAGGGTTTAGGCTTTGGGAGTTATTTTTGGTGATCAGGTCTTGTCGTGTGAGGCTTCCCAAGGAAGCACATTCGTACGGGCCATTTTGTTCAAGGGCGCCCGTATCAGTTTTGCTAAGTTGTGACCGCCCCGATGCCTTGTGCATGTTCGGGTGGCCCATTTGTCATTTGCTCCCTTGTGGCATCGTTTGGTCTGGAATGTCATGTCGTGCCGTGTGAGGTCGCCCGGCCAGGCGTGTTCGAGTCGGGTCGGGCCATTTCGTTCAAGGAAGCCCGTATCAGTTTTGCTAAGATGTGACAGCCTGGGTGCCTTGTGCATGTTTGGGCAGCCCATTTGCCATTTTCTCCCTTGTGGCATTGTTTGGTCGGGTGCACCATGTCGCGCCGTGTGAGGTTGCCCGACCGGGCGCGTTCGAGTCGGGTCGGGCCATTTCGTTCGAGGGCGCTCGTATCATTTTTGCTAAGTTGTGACTGCCTGGGTGCCTTGTGCATGTTCGGGTGACCTGTTTTCTATTTTCTCCCTTATGGCATCATTCGGTCGGGCACGTTGTGTCTCGCCATGTGAGGTCACCTGACCGGGCGCGTTCAGGATGGGCCATTTCGTTCGAGGGCGCCTGTATCAGTTTTGCTAAGTTGTGACCGCCCGAGTGCCGTGTGCACGATCTAGTGGCTCGCTTGTCGTTTTATCCCTTGTGGCATCGTTTATTCAAGCATGTTGTGTCGTGCCGTGTGAGGTCGCCCGACTGGGCGCATGCGGGTCGAGTCTTTTCGTTCAAGGGTGCTCATATTAGTTTTGCTAATTTGTGACCGCCTGGGTGCCTTGTGCACATTCGGGCAGCCCGTTTACTATTTTATCCCTTGTAGCATCGTTCGGTCAAGCACGCTGTGTCACGCCATGTGAGGTCACCTGACCAGGCGCGTTCGGGTGCGGGTCGGGCAGTTTCGTTCGAGGGCTCCCGTATCAGTTTTGCTAAGTTGTGACTGCTTGGGTGCCTTGTGCACGTTTGGGTGGCCCGTTTTCTGTTTGCTCCCTTGTGGCATCATTCGTTCGAGTTCGCCGTGCCGCGTAGTGTGAGGTCACTCGACCGGGTGCATTCGGGTCGGGTCGTTTCATTCGAGGGCGCCCGTATCAGTTTTGCTAAGTTGTGACTGCCAGGGGGCCTTTTCCACGTTTGGGTGACCCATTTTCCATTTGCTCCCTTGTGGCATCGTTCGTTCGGGCGCGCCGTGTTGCGCCATGTGAGGTCGCTCAACCGAGCGCGTTCAGGTCGAGCCGTTTCATTTGAGGGCGCCCGTATCAGTTTTGCTAAGTTGTGACCACCTGGGTGCCTTATGCACATTTGGGTGGCCCTTTTTCCATTTTATCCCTTGTGGCATCGTTCGTTCAGGCACGCCATGTCGCGTCGTGTGATGTTTCCCGACCCAGTGCGTTCGGGTCGGGTCATTTCATTCGAGGGCACCCGTATCATTTTTGCTAAGTTGTGACTACCCAGGTGCCTTGTGCACATTCAGGCAGCCCATTTTCCGTTTTCTCCCTTGTGGCATCATTCAGTCGGGTGCGCCGTGTCATGGCGTGTGAGGTCGCCCAACCAGGCACATTCTGGTCGGGTTGGGTCATTTTGTTCGAGGGCGCCCATATCAGTTTTGCTAAGTTGTGACCACTGGGTGCCTTGTGCACGTTCGGGTGGCCCATTTTCTATTTTCTCCTTGTGGCATCATTTGGTCGGGCACGTCGTGTCGCGCCATGTGAGGTCGCCCGACTAGGCGCGTTCAGGTCGGGTCATTTCGTTCGAGGGTGCCCATATCAGTTTTGCTAAGTAGTGACCGCCCGAGTTCCTTGTGCACGTTTAGGTGGCCTGTTTGCCATTTTCTCCCTTGTGGTATTGTTCGTTCAGGTGCGCTGTGTCGCGCCGTGTGAGGTCGCCCGACCGGGCATGTTCGAGTCGGGTCGTTTCGTTCGAGGGCGCCCGTATTAGTTTTGATAAGTTGTGACTGCCCGGGTGCCTTTTTCACATTCGGGTAGCGCATTTTCTATTTGATCCATTGTGGCATCATTCGTTCGGGCGCGCCGTGTCACACCGTGTGAGGTCGCCCGACCGGGCGCGTTCGGGTCGGGTCGTTTCGTCCAAGGGTGCACATATCAGTTTTGCTAAGTTGTGACTACCTGGGTGCCTTGTGCACATTTGGGCAGCCTTTTTTCCATTTTCTCCCTTGTGGCATCGTTCGGTCGGGCACACCATGTTGCGTCATGTGAGGTCGCCCGACTGGGCGCGTTCGAGTCGGGTCGTTTTGTTCCAGGGCACCCGTATCAGTTTTGCTAAGTTGTGACCACCCGGGTGGCTTGTGCATGTTTGGGTGGCCCGTTTGCCATTTTCTCCCTTGTGGCATTATTCGTTTGAGCGCGGCGTGTTGCGCCATGTGAGGTCGCCCGACCGGGCGCGTTCAAGTCAGGTTGTTTCGTTTGAGGGCGCCTGTATCAGTTTTACTAAGTTGTGACCGCCCAGGTGCCTTGTGCACGTTTGGGTGGCCCATTTGTCATTTGCTCCATTGTGGCATCGTTCAGTCGGGCGCGCCGTGTCGTGCCATTTGAGGTCACCCAAGTCGGGTCGAGTCATGTATTGATGGCGCTGAAGGAAATGCATTCAGGCAGGTCGGGTTAGGTTTGGTGATCAGGTCTTTTCATGTGAAGCTACCCAAGGAAACACATTTGTACAGGTCAGGTCAAGTCATGTGATGGCACCCAATTAGCTGGAAACGAGTTCGGGTTAGGTTAGGTCGGTTCGTGCCGTATTGTAATTAAGGGCGCCCAAGGAAACACATTTGGGCAGGTTGGATCGTGATGCAGGGGCATTAGACACTAGCTAGCAATGTAGGAGGTTTTTTCCACATGTTGTGGCTAGGAGGGTTCGAAAACATTTGAATTGTAACAGCTAGGTGTCAATACCTCAGCTGACTGTATCATTTAGATTAGTTAGAATTTGTAGAATTCAAATAGTTAGATTCGATCCATCTGTCATGTTTCAGTTAGTTGAATTATTGTAATTAGGCTTTTGATTTCCTAAAACGGTCCTCACAGAGGAACCAAAGAGACGCACTGTAATGTATATAATTGTATTCTTCGGATGCATTGAAAGAGCAGGAAGAAGAGGAGAGGGAGAAGAGAGATTTCTGCAATAAAATCTGTGTGTTCACAATTGCTTCCTGTTAAATAATTTCAGTACGCATTGGCCATGAATTGTCCCGAATCCTTATTGTGAAGAAATTGTTTAATTGTGAGGCGATTGAACTCTGTGCATGTATAGTTATTGAATTGAACTACTGTATAGATTCAACATATCTCTGTATATTGTTTTCTCAAGATTTATTTGAACAAAAACCTGTTGAATTAATCCCACCCGCAGGAGAGGCCTGTGCAGAGAAACTAGGGTCGTGAACTCTGTTAAAAATAGTAGAATTCCCGTTTAATAAAGAGATAAATTTGTTTTACCATCGGAACCCTGACCTGAGTTAAGGAACCAAAATAATAGCGTAACCCGACTTAACCGTTGGTTGGTCACTGTTCCAAAACTCCGAGCAGATTTACGAGGCCGGATTGCCCATATCACACCACCTTTCGGTGATAAGCGATACTTCCTGGTTGGGGAGTGATTCCATAGAGCATTGAACACACGGTGAGGTGGACCCACAGAAAACCGTTGTTGCTGCGCGCCATCGCACATTATTGTTCGACCAAGGAAGCCGAGCGATATCATGGTACGCCGTTGATCTAGGAAGGAGCCATCGGATGATGATCGTTTGATAAATATGTGTGGAGGATAACCAGGTATGATACGAGCATTTGATTGGACCATTGATATATATGTGGGCCCGAGGCCGAAGGTCTATTGCGACGTCATTTGGTTATAAAGTGTTGGACTATTAATATAAAATTCGGAGATATAAATTAAAATTCAAAGGTTGTAATAATGTCTGTTTATCAAATTCCATGAATTTGATAAATAGAATCCTGAGAAAACAAAGAGGCCACATGGAAGCAAAAGAAGCTTATGCAAGGGAAAATGCTGACAGAGCGATTACAATAGACAATCTCTCCTCAGGGGATACTTTCAGCTTTGTTGCCGTCAGATCGGGTTGGGTCGAGTCAAGTCCTGTTGTGTGAGGCCACCCAAGGAAATGCGTTCGGGCGGGTCGAGTTGGGTCTGGTCGAGTCGTGTCGTGTGAGGCCGCCCAAGGAAACACGTTCGGGTGGGTTGAGTCACGTCGGGTTGGGTCGTATGAGGGTGTTCATATAAAAAATTCTAAGTTGTGACCACCCATGTTGCTTGTGCATGTTTGTGCGATCCCTTTTCCGTTTCCTCCTTCGTGCACCCTTTGTTCGGGCGGGTCGGGTCGTGCCATGTGTGGGCTCGTTCACGTTAAATTGTGTGAGGGAGGTCGTATAAAAAAATCTAAGTTGTGACTGCCCATGTACCTTGTGCACATTCATGCAACCCATTTGTCATTTTCTCCCTCGTGCCTTTGATGTTTAGGCAGGTCTGGTCGGGTTGGGTCGTGTGATGTTGCCCAAGGAAATGCGTTCAGGTTGGGTCGAGTCAGGTCGTGTTGTACCGTGAGGGCACCCAAGGAAACATGTTCGAGAGGGTCGAGTCAGGTTGGGTCATGTGAGGGCACCTAAGGAACGTCATGTCCGACCGAGTCAGGTCGTGTCGGGCCGTGTCATGAGGGCACCGAGGGAAATTACGCATTCGGGTGGGTCAGGTCGAGTCGTTGCCACCCAGGGAAATGCGTTCGGGTCAGGTCAGGTCGGGTCATGCCATATTGTGAGGGCACCCAAGGAAACACGTTCTGGCAGGTCAGGTCAGGTCTGGTCTGGTCAGGTCGTGTCATGTCATGAGGCCGCTCAAGGAAACACGTTCAGGCGGGTCGGGTCGAGTCATGTACTGATGGCACTCAAGGAAATTCATTTGGGCAGGTCGGGTTGGGTATGGTGATTGAGTCTTTTCGTGTGAGGCCACCCAAGGAAACACATTCATATGGGTCGGGTCGAGTTGAGTGATGGCGCCCAATTAGCTAGAAATGAGTTCAGGTTAGGTCAGGTCGGTTTGTGCCGTATTGTAATTAAGGGTGCCCAAGGAAACAAATTTGTGCAGGTCGGGTCGGGTCGAGTCAGGTTGTGTCGTGTGAGGCCGCCCAAGGAAACGCGTTTAGGCAGGTCAAGTTGGGTCTAGTCGGGTCGTGTTGTGTGAGGTGGCCCAAGGAGACACGTTCGAGCGGGTCGAGTCAGGTCGGGTTGGGTCGTATGAGGGTGGTCGTATCAAAAATTCTAAGTTGTGACCACCCGTGTTTCTTGGGCATGCTTTTTCAATCCCTTTTCCATTTACTCCCTCGTGTGCCCTTTGTTCAGGCGGGTCGGGTTGTGCCATGTGAGGGGCTCACCACAGGAAACTCATTCAGGTCAAATCGTGTGAGGGAGGTCGTATAAAAAATTCTAAGTTGTGACCACCTATGTACCTTGTGCACGTTCATATGACCCATTTTTCATTTTCTCCCTCATGCCTTTGACATTCAGGTGGGTTCGGTCAGGTTGGTTCGTGTGATATCGCCCAAGGAAATGCGTTCTAGTCAGGTCGGGTCAGGTCGTGTTGTACCGTGAGGGTGCCCAAGGAAACATGTTCGAGAGGGTCGAGTCAGGTTGGGTCATGTGAGGGTGCCCAAGGAACGTCATGTTCAACTGGGTCGGGTCGTGTCGGACCGTGTCATGAGGGCGCCCAGGAAAATTACGCGTTCGGGTGGGTCAAGTCGAGCCGTGTGATGCCGCTCAGGGAAACGTGTTCAGGTTGGGTCAGGTCGAGTCGTGCCATATTATGAGGGCACCCAAGGAAACACGTTTGGGCGGGTTAGGTCGGGTCTCGTCTGGTCAGGTTGTGTCGTGTCATGAGGCCGCCCAAGGAAACACGTTCGAGCGGGTCAGGTTAGGTTGGGTTAGGTCGTGTGAGGGTGGTCGTATAAAAAATGCTAAATTGTGACCGCCTTAAAATCCATTGCCTCCTCATAAAATCCTCTCCTCGTATAATCGACCACCATTAACCCCTAACCCTTTTAACCCCCTAAATATCTAAACCCCTAACTCATTTAACCCGTAAACAATAAACCTTTAAACCCTTCACCCCTAACCCATTTAACCCCCTAAACCCTAAACCTATAACCCCTTAACCCCTAACCCATTAAACCCTAATTCCCAAATCCTAACCCATTTAACCCCCTGCACGCCATGTCGTTTCGTATGAGGGCACCCGCCCAAATACGTTCAGGTCGGGTCATTTCGGTTGAGTGCGCTCGCCCAAATGCATTTGGGTCGGGCCCCCTAAGCCCCCAATCCATAATACCTTAACTAATAACTCATTATTCAACCCCTAACCCGTAAAGGCACCTAAATCCCCTAACCGCTAAGCCCTAGTCCCCTAAGCCCTCCAAATTCAAATTAGCTTTGAAGAAGTAATTGTTTTCTCACTTCTGTCTAATTCACTATATACTTAGATCATGAATGTGAGAAGGCTGTTTGTAGATTATATTATTATCGTATCAACAATGTAATTATTTCTGTGTAGTTATATCTTTCTAGTCAAAAACATCATCTTCAGATTTCTTGTCATTTTCAAAATTGATTGCTTCATTGAGCACAACATGCAGCTTATCTAATACTTTATTGAAGCTAAGAGCTCCATCTTTGGGGCAAGCTGCTTTTCGGGTGCTAACTCCACTATGTGTGGGGTTAATTAACCCTATGCCTACAATGTTTACTATTTTCATATCGGATTGTGTGGGGGTAGATAACTCGTAGCCATATCACATAGGCCCCATTCACTTATGAAGGTTCCCCAAACTCTGCCCCCAATTTTGTTGATCTTGCTTAGCTTGAAAATTTTGAATTTTCAATGATGATTGATTTTCCTCTCAACCCTTGATCTGCTAGGGGCCGGTTACCTTGATATTAATGGTGGTGTATTCATATTCCTTCTGAATAACCAATAAAGGGTCAAGGAAATTTGCCAATATGTTTTCAAGTTTTATCTTATCCATCTCTGGGGCAAGCTGCTTTTCGGCTAACTCCACTGCTTTTGATCTCAATTTTTCCAATTACTTCCTTCTCTCATATGATACCTGAGCCTTTGCCTTTCTCTTCCCATATAATTCCCTAATAGTGTCATAGTGATGTGAGCCAACTTCTTTGGAAAGCCTTCCTAGCAGACAATACTTGTGACCTGGCACCTAAATCCCCTAACCCCTAAACCCCAATCCCTAAACCCTTAACCACTAAATCATTATGATCTCCCTAACCCCAATCCCTAATCCCTTAACCACTACTAAATCATTACTACCCTAACCCCTAAGCCCCCAATACCTAACCCCTTAACCTGCACTAACTTATTAGTCTAGTCCTAACCCCTAACCGCTAATCCCTAAACCTCTAACCCCTAATCTCCTATTCATCGAACCCCTAAGCCCCTAAAAACTATGCCATGAAAACCCTTCAAAAAATTCCTAAATGATGGGAATTCCTATTCAATATGCGTGAAGCTAGTCATGGAATGTGACAAGTCATCCAAGATACATCCAAATATTTGATTTGTGCTTTGGGAAATGTGATGAAATAATGGGTAAGATACAATCACTGGTGAGAAAATCATTGGTTCAAAACTATGTGAGAAAAATTCCAGTCAAGCTAAGGGATGGTGTGGCCTAGGTTGGATGCGATCCCTAGGTGATTTTGACGGCTTAAAAGCCCTTGGTTCATGGCTACTCAAATCACATGTTAAGCATGCAACTCATCTCAAAACTCACATTACCTAAAAAAATAAAAGTAATGGATTAATGCACAACTTATTTATTTCCTAGGCATATGTCTAGTTATGTTGACATAATTTATTTACTTATTCATTAGGAATAACATATAATGGTTCAATATATGGAATATTAGAATTTTAAATATCAATATTTGTATTTTCAAAATTTTGCATAGGATTAGAATATGCACTAAAATTTTTTTGTGACATATCATTATGTATATTATTATTATCATTCATACAATACAACCCTGCCAGAGCCAAAATTGTTGACATGGTTGAATGACCATAGGAAATGAGTGGATGTTCTCCCCAATGAAAGATCCCATTTTATGTATGGAAACATACAAATAACCTACATACTTTAGAAAATAAATTTCGACTTCCTTCACTTTTCATTTTTGTGTACAATTTAGAATTGATTAGATATAATATTATAAATAAAATACAATGGAGAAAATTAAAACCCCTTCGCATTCTTCTTCACAAGGGTGTTTGATTTGAACATTGTTCCTAATCGAGAAAATAGGATATGATTTTTTTTCTTAAAGGTCTAATTTAAAAATTAGATTGATTTTAGAATTAGGACTATGTGAAACCAAATTTTAGATTTTATACCTATTCAATTTTTTTTTCCCGCTCCACTTGTTCCACCTATTCAAATTTTCTTAATCGACCTATTCAATTTTTTTTCCCGCTCTGCTTGTTCGACCTTTATGCCTTCTTTCCCATGATTCCATTATTCCCTATGATGCTTACTTTTTTCAAGATTCTTGTAGAAGCATGGACTCTCTGAAACCCTAAAGTGGCCACAGTCCATTAACGACTCGAAAGCCATAGTAGCTGGTGGAGATATTTCGAGTTTTTCCAATGTTTAGAAATCTGTAGGAGATCTGAAGAGAAATCGATCGTGGAAGAATGCTCTATTCTTCTGGAAGAATCAGATTGGTATTTCCCTTGTTTTACCCCATTCAAATTCGCTATTTTTTCTTCTACACTATCTTGGTTATGAGATATAGATGGTTGTAGGTCTGAATTTCTGCACTCTATCTTTTGTGGGTTTGTTCAAATTATAGGGATATAGATTCTTCTCCTTTGAACTAACCCAATAAACTTTGAGGCTGTAGGTGAATTCATTACAAGTGTTGAGGATTCCTTATATGCTTGCACAGTATGCCTGATTGGAGCACATAATTCCTCCTGCTCAAGTCTTTCCACTTGGCAGGTGTCCTTGATGCTTGGCGTGATCTCTTGAGCTTGGCGCAACATTCTGTGACTTGTCAAAACCTTCGTGGCCTTGTGAAAACTTTGGTCCTCCCCTGGCGCTAATGCAGATCTTCTTGAGATACATTTACTATTTGGAAGCACCAAAGGATCTACTTTAAATCTGTTTTTGGTAGCTGGAAACATCGAGATAGCAAATCTTTGAAGAAAAGCCATTTTGTTTAAAAAAATATTAAAAAGCATAACAATAAATGAAAAAGGGAAAATTGCAAGGCCCTAAATCCCTAAATTTTTCCTATAAGATATCCCTTCCCCCATCCTAAAACATAAGAATTTAACCTTCTCATAGGGGTTTGCATTTTAGAATTTATAAGCATCATTTGGAGAAAAATACATTCAGAAATCTGAATTTTCTATGTTTCTAGTTCATGTTTTTTATAGATTATTTCCCTGTATCTGGGTTTTGACATTTTAAAATTCCACAAATCTACCAATGCAGGGTTCTGCTATGACCAGAGCACCCCAGCTAATTCTAGCCATGGCGCCCAAAAAGAAGGTACTCCTGTTATCCTCCAAAGTTGGCTTAGATTGGCTTAGATTTATATGTCTAATGTTGTTTTGTGCATTTGGTGTAACAGTGCCCCGCCTCTCTCTCTCTTCTCTAATTTAAATCTCACGGAGAAACATCCAGGTTCTTCCCTGCATTTCACAGATGGTACTCAGTGTAAATCTGTTGTCGCAAAACACTAAGCCTTTTCCCTGGGCACAATGCATGATATTTGGAGATCCATTCATTTCTATAATTGAACTGTGGCTTCTCATGCCTTCAATGTACTATATCCTATGGGGTTGGATAGGATACTCCGCCCCCCCTTGGGAAATTAATCCATAGGGAATATTACACAACAGTAATATCAGACATGGTTGATATCTGTTAGGGATCTGTAATTTTAGCAGATTGGTAAGACTAAAACTGCAGAAGAAACATCGTTTCAACCAACTTTGGGATTCTAGGATCTAGCCCTCCTGAATCCGGAGAGGGATCTCTCCAATAAGTGAAAATATGGATTTGTCTTTGAAGTTTGGGGTTATGATATTAGGCTAGTTATGAAGGCCAAGGGTTTTTTTTGTTTTTGGATGGTTGAGCATGATTTCAGTTTAAGGCGGAAAGTTTTGAAGGCAAAAAGTTCCAAAGGTGAGAAGTTGCAAGAAATCAGAGTAAGCTTTGGTCAAGAAGATAGATAATTGCAGGTTTTGGTCCATTGGGCTGTGGATTCATAATAGGGTTTAATTGCAACAACAAGAGGCAAGAGTGGTCCATGGGGCAAGTCATCTATGTCTAAGGATCTCTTGAAGATTGATTTATGGAATGAAATGATATAATAAGAAGGAGAAATTAACAGATGCAGAAACAAGAGCAGCCCAGGATCTGGTAAGTACTTTGAAACTAGCCAGCCTTTGACGTGGACTCAATAAAAACATAAAAGTAAACTAGGATTTGGTAAGTACTTTGAAACTAGCCATCCTTTGATACACTTTCAATAGAAAACATCTTAAAACAAAGGGGAACTTGAAGGCAACTGTTGGAGTAGAAACTAGTGGGCCGGGCTCACCACAAATCCTCTCCTAGCTCTTCTTTACTTAGTTACTTTCAAGAAAAGCACAAAGATAACACAAAATGGCCTAAGATCTGGTAAGTACTTTTAAACTAGCCATCTTTTAACACATTCTAAGGGAAACATTCAGACAGTCTGTGGGAATAAAACTAGGACCAGGGCTCACCATATCTTCCTCATTTCATCTTCACAAAACATATACTGAAAATAACATTTAAGAATAACATTAAGCTATGACAATAAGACGAGGGAACACTAGCATTCCTATGCTCGAGCTGAATTAAATTATTCCTAAATAACACAGTTTAGAAGAAAACATTCGGATAAAGTTTTCAGTCAGAGAAGGTTACTGATATACAGTAGGTCCTAACTCTATGCATGCTGTTCTTTATAAGAGAAAATGAAACACAGTGGAAACAAAAATAAAATAACAAGTTACAATGAGAAAAACATCACCGTCAACATAGACTAGGATCCCATAAAACAACTTGTATTGATGCTCCAAACTAGTTACAGCTTTAAGTCCAGTGCTTTAGATTAGCAATCATCTACGCATCTCAGCCTAACCTATCTATCACTAGCAGAGCTCCAAGAGCCAGTGAATACTATGTACAACCAGAAATTTAAGCTCAAGTGTATATCAAAGTTCTACAACCAATGGTTTCTCATCTTCTACAGAAGTATTTATAGAAGAATGAGGAGGTGAGACCTAACAAAAGATCTCTAAGGGAAATTAATACAGATTCATGACTTCTCGGCCTTTGAGGGGCTCGATGAAGAAATTTTACAGGTGGAACACTGTATTAACTATTTTACATTTATGAATTAAGCTCGGCGGGAGCTTTATTTGACTTTGAGGCTCTATGTGCTATGTGGAGTAACTCCGTAGATATTTTCTGCATTGATTTCCTTGCAGAAGTAACTCCCTGGCCGCGCTGAGGCAAAATATAATCTTCTTCAATAACTTCGGCCTCTGCTTGAAAGGTTTGAGGAAACAGGTGTCTTTTATGGTAGCTGAGGGATCAATTTGCCTCATTTGAAGTGGTGGAAGCCTTTTCTGTCAGTGAAACACTTATGATTTTCTATTGACTATGCTTTAATCCAGGGAATTAGGCTTTTGATAATCATTCTTAGCCGTAATTCCCCAGATCTATATTTAATCTTCATCTGCTGTACTTTGTCTTCAAACTTATACTGAATAAAAAAATGTCTTTTCGATACCAAAAGTGCGCGAATACATCAACGCTCATGGTGATAAATCATTGAACTCAGACTTGTGAATGGTTCTTTTTAATAGCTCAAAGGCACAGGAAACGTCTTTCCCAACCCTCGGCTTTCCTTCGTTATACAATGAAAAACCATTAAAACACCTGCAAAACACAAAAATAATTAATAAATCCTGCGTTTTTAGGTTTAGACTACTTCAGATGGCGGGGAAAGGAGCGTAGCCGTTGGATGGCATCATCCAATGGTTGGGATTAATCGAAAGAGATCGTAGAATGGGCGAAAGAAGATTGAATCTGAGCCGTCGATTACACAGAGATTGACGGTCAGGAGCGGAGTTTACAGAGATATGACCCAATCGCGCGGTCGTGCGATTGGTTCTTTTCAATCAACCCATTTTTATATCTGCAATCGCGCGATCACGCGATTGGTTCTTTTCAATCAACCCATTTTATTTCTGCGATCGCGCGATCGGTTATTTTCAATCAACCCATTTGATTTCTGCGATCGCGCGATTGGTTCTTTTCAATCAACCCATTTTTATATTCAACACGTGATTTTAAGTTTTTTAATTAAAACTTTGGAAAAGTGGGTTTTGGGTTTTTATAAAGAAAAATAATGATCGAGAGTGAAATATATAGGGGTTTAAGTGCCTGAGGTAGGCTTATGGGTTATATGAAATGATAATGCGATCGGGGTTTTAAACACAAAAAGGCTTTAATCGCATCAGAACTTTTGGATCATGGCAAAAGACTTGCACACTTTGAAACTTTGCGATGCGATAAGCATCGAGACCATGACTCTCAGTTTTTCAAAATGAAAGCATGAGATCCAGGGCTTATAACAAAGGGGCTGATCGCATTTTGAACATTTTGAACTTGCGCACTTTGAAAATTTGCAATGCGATAAGCACCAAAACCGTTTAGCACGTGGTTCCAGGGTGTGGGCATGTGGGGGAAGTGGTTTAGGACTTAGCCCAAGGGGCTTAAGTCCTTAGTCAATAAAAATTTTCTTTTATGAAAATTTTCAAGGTTTTCAATGGATTTGGGGGTTTAGGTAAAGTTAAAAAGTGAGTTTTTAACCATGGAAAAGTGATTTTCATGAAGGGAAGAAGTGAAATCATGAAAACAAAGGAATTTTTATGGAGAAAATGGGGAGAAAATGAAGGTTAGTTTTGAGTGGGAAAAGAGGGAAAATGATGTTTTTTCAGCAGTCTTTTCTCGTGAAATCAGCAGAATTTCTGAGTATAAAATGAATATTTGGACAGAGGCATGATGCCTTCGAGAGTCTTCAAGAGCCAACAATTTTTAGTAATGAAAAATTTTCCTTGAAGGCTCAAAACAAAAATTTGTTATACCAAAAGGTGGCTAAAAATATCTCTAAACTCCTATTCATTACGAGGAGAACAAAAAGGAAAAAATCCACTTGCAACAGTAGAGAATAACACCCTTATTGAGATGTTACCTCCTACAAAAAACATGACACAAAAGGGCATTACGTATGCATTTAACAGCAGAAAGAGTTATGCATTTTTTGTATATGTATCATCTTCCCCATATCTGAAAACTTTGAACCTTCTGGTTCAGACTCGTGAAACAATTATGAATTATTTTACATTGCGCCAGTGGAATTACTCTCACTATCACTTCTCTCAGTTATTCAGGTCTTGTCTGGATCTGGTAATGCTTTCCTTTTTTTTTCCCAAGGAAAATCTCATGGGAAACACAAGGGATGCTTCCCCACATTCATGGTTCCCATCCCTAGTAAACCTGTTGGTGTGGACTAGTGCTCCTCATCCAGGGGGTTTCAAACCAAGCACCTGCTAGCATGGATCTAGCCAAAAGCCAAGCAACACTGGCAATGACCAGGTGAGCTAACCCCTTGGGCTAGGTAATGCTTTCCACTTGACTAAATTAAGTTTATAATTTCCTATTTATGTAGTTATCAATTTACTGGCCATAATTCATTCAATTTCTTCTCTTTTTGTCTCTTTCAATTGTTTATTCCAATCCATATATATAAATATCGAAAACATTGAAGATTAGACTTATGCTGAATCCTTCCACAGTTAAAATAACTATGCATTTTCAGTATTCACTTTATAATTTTACATGACCCAGTCTTTTTTTATCTTAACTTGTTATAAGTACCCTAGGGAAACCAGTATTTTTGGAGATACACCATCATTAGTTCTCCTTCCTAAATTATTTTCCCTCTTATGATGATTTTCTTGTCTCTTTTATTTTTCCATTTGTCCAGTTTAAGTTTGGCTTCATCTGTACTTGATTTTCTTGGATATGCTATGCAAATCTGTCAGCATCTCTATTAACATGAATACAAATTTACCTTAGTTAAAACCCAAAGTGTCAAATATGGATATTTTCGGGCCCACATGTATTTCAATGTACCTCTACACTGATGATCTGACACACCAGTCCATCCTGTTGACTATTCAAAATTTGTAGTTCAACCAATCTGCATCAACCCTTCGTTAATCGGACGGTCATCGCATTACATTTCCAAATCTGACGACTATCGCATAACAAAGATTCACATCTTCTAATATTTCAAACTCATGCGAAATGAGTGGTTTTAAGATACCACATGTCAACTCCTTAACTCTATCGCGTTCATTTCAGTTTTTACCACTTACCACTCTAAAGCTGCGCAAAAACCCATTTGCTAGTTTTTGAAACCGCCTTCACTGTTCTGTATTTGTAATTGGTTCCACCTATTGAAGATCCAAGATCTATGTTTCTGCAGATCCAGGTTGTTGGCATGGGGATCAGACCCAGGGTTCAAGCTCCCTAGCTAAGAAAACCCCATAAGCATTGACACTTTCAATCTCCAGAGGTTGGAGAAGGTCTCACCCGAGACACTCACAGGAATTGCAGAACCATCTAATGATGATTCTGTGCAAAGGATGAAGCACTCTAACATGGAAGCAAGACATTCACATCTTAGACAATTATATAAAGATTCATTAAAAATCCCTTAAATATGGTGTTAACATTCTAAA
The DNA here is from genome assembly GCA_034641835.2 of Pinus albicaulis. Lineage (NCBI taxonomy): Eukaryota > Viridiplantae > Streptophyta > Pinopsida > Pinales > Pinaceae > Pinus > Pinus albicaulis. The sequence goes on from CM076575.1 coordinate 112,622,117, forward strand.
TATTGTGAAGAACATCACATGGAAGACTCATAGAAGTCAAATCTAGATATATCTTTCATTAATTCATATCAGAACTAGGATCTTTATATTACATAACCCCGGATACATTCTTCATTACAAAATGCGTGAGCTCCATAGGGACAACACAAAGATTCTAGACTCTTCTTCTCTACTAATTTCTCACAATCAATCATCATTATCATCCTCTTCTTACATCAATTTCTCACAGAAGGTTGGTGGTTTCTGGAATACTTAATCCCAGGTTTTATCTGAGAAGCATAGTTGCTACTTTTTACCACTTCTAAGATGCTTCCCAATACCATCAGAGAAGGCGAACATTGAATATTTACGTTTGCAATACACTATTCCAAAATTTTAAATTAAGTTCCATATGTGGAACCTTTTCCATGTGTTTTTTAGATCAAATTTTGAGTTTTGTGTTTTTAAGCATTTAGTTTCCAAAAAAACACAATATGCATGCTATTTGAACTTAACTGAGGTTAACCCTTAACATAGACATCAAAGGTTTAGTTTTCTATCATTAGTGAAAATTCATTGTTTATATTGGCTTGATGAGATAAATTATGAACAGTTTAGTAAATGTGTATGGACCAAAGTAATTGTGCTACGTATATTGTATATATAGTTATCCTATCCACTTACATCTCCATATTTTTGTTGTTGAATGGTAGCAACTCCTCCCCAGAAATAATAGTCCTGAAATCTCAATTTGTTGATATGCATGTCATGTTCATATGCAGTATTCCTTTGATATGAACTCTTTGATGGGACATTGATATCCCCAAAATAAGTAACTAAGCATGAAATTACTTTTTCAGTGAAAAAAAAAGTTTCTAGTTGGCAATCATCCTTTACCTGCATTATGTTTCAAAAATGGCCTGAAGGTTGAAACAACAGTTGCCTTGTTTAATTTTCTCATATGATTCAGAAAGAACAAAAAAGTAGGTTTAAATTTTTGAATTTGGTTATTTCTCATGATCAGTGCCTTTTCTTAGGTTGGAAGCGTAGCACTGGGTTTGTTGTTTTTTTTCAAAAAAATTCAAAATTTGGAAATTTATAAGGATTGGCGAGGGTTTTTTGAAATTTAATTACCATGTCCACTGAAGAATAAACCTTCTGACTGTAGATGAAGGAGAAAAAGGCATACTTCCACTGTAAAGTTTAAACACTGTGACTACAAGTCTTTTCTGCTGACTGATATTGAGCACGATGAGAACATGGCATACCCTTTGCTCATATCAAGTTCTCTGAACATTTTTGCTGTTGCCATCAATTCTCTGATAACATGGGAGGAAAGCATTTGTTGCCATCAAATTCTTCTGTTTGTATGTCAGCTATATCTGAATTCATGTGATGCACTGATGTGTGCTACATATCCTTGGCAATGACTTGTCCCTACAATTTTTGCATTGAAACATTTACATTCTTTCATGGTGCAGATTGATGAGTGGTGTATTTGGAGCAGTGCCAACTTGTTAAGAAAAACAAATATCAATTAAAAATTTACAATACAATGTAATTTTAAATATACAATGTAGGTTGAGGGTATAATTAATTTTTTTTTAAATATTTTTATCCAAGCGTCGGAAGACCAACGCTTTAGACACTTCCCAAGCGTCGGTATTGTGACACTTCAAAAGCATTGGTATTGCGACACTTCACAAGCGTCGGTATTGCGACACTACAAGAGCGACACTTTACACAAACTTCAGAAGAAAGATGTTGCTTCTTTTAAAAATATTTTTAAACGTTCGTCGGAAGAGCGACGTTTTATAAGCGTCGGAAGATCGACGCTCTAAACGTCGGAAGAGATAACATTGGAATTGCGACGTTTGTTTGAAAACCTGATAAGTGTCGGAAGACCGATAGTTTGGTATTGTCAGAAGACCGACAGTTGTGGTTTTTCTGAAGACCAGTGTTTATAAAATGTCAGAATTGCGACGCTTTGGATAACGTCGGACGACCGACGACAGTATGCAAACGTCGGAACAAGTTTCACTCTTCCGACACTTTATTGAAGTGTCAGAATTGCGACTCTAAGGCTAACCACATTTTGTTTAGCCTCAAACTGTCACTCTTGCAATGACTATGTGTCGGAATAGCGATGAAGTGGCCGTCGAAAATTGGGCCAAATTTACTAGTGTTAGATGAGTCGTCTATGCCCAATTTGCAACCTGTTCCCATTGGAGTAAGGATGGGTTTGCAATATTCCATTTTAAATTTCTTAAGAATTTCCTTGATGTACTTGGATTGACATATAAATATTCCTTTCTCTTGCTAAGATATTTGAATCCCTAAGAATTATTTGTAGCAAACTTGTTACTTAGACGATCATCATTGCTACCAAATATTATATCATCCTCTTTAGCTATTATACATGCTTTAGTTGCTTCATCTAGAACATATATGTCGTTTGGAACTCGACTTGTTGTAGCCACAATTTCACCATACATTCCTTTCCTAATTTCACATTTTGTGGAGTTGAATAGTATTGTGTGTCCTTGATCACACATTTATCCAACACTAAGCAGATTGTGATTCATGTTTTCAACCAATAAAACATTCTTGGCTAGAGCATCTTTGCTTTTGAGAGTGACAGTACCTGATCCTATAACATTTGAGATCCATCATTTCCAAAGGACACGGTTCCATCCTTCTCATTTATTTCTATCTCCGGTCATTGAGAAACACATGTCAACATACCACATTTTTTTAGCCTTGAAAGCGAGAGCACAATTATCAGTCTTCTTCTTCTTCCATGTTCGTTCGTTCTGTGGCTTCGAAGATTCTTCTGGAGGATTTTAAAGTTTGCAGTCTTTGGCTATGTGTCCAAAGTTTCGACATTTGTAACGTTCAATATTATTTCTTAAATGTTCAAATCTATTGATGTTTTGCTGAGCCCTGGGAGGTTCATATTTGACAGATCTCTTGGAATTGTATTCGTTCCTAGGTACGTGCGACATTCTACAGCTTTATGACCAAATTTTCCACATGAATAACAGTAGCCATAAAAAATATGTTGGTACCTGGATTGAAATTTTCGTCGAGGAATTGTCTTCCAAGGTTGTTCTTGTGAATCTTGTCCAATGAAGTCTACATGCATGTCAGATCTCATAGGTTCATTGTATTTTGTTGTAGAAGGTCCTGTTTCTTCTTCTTTGTAACCGATGCCAGCTCTATCATTGTAAGATCTTTTATTGTTGATGAGTTCCTCCAATGCCCTTGAACTGTTGGCATAGTTTTGGATAGTTTTTCCTTTCTTCACTTCCTCATGTAGCGAGACTACTTCGGCTTCTAATTCTTCCATTTCTTGGTTGCTTTCTTCCAACTTATTTTGGAGTGACACTTCAATGCATTTGTGTTCTTCAACTTCAATTTTGAGACCTTGAACTTGTTCTTCAAGAGTATTGGAATGGATCTTCTCTGCCTTGAGATATTTTATAAGCTTGATTGCTTCCTTATAAAATTCTTCTATGATCAATCCTTCTTCTTCGTTGTTTGATACCTCTTGTTTATGGTGCTTGGGTTTATTGTGCTTGGCCATAAACAATACTCTCTCATTGGCTTCTTCTTTACTATCATTGTCTTCATTGGATGATGAGCTATCTTCTTTAGAGAGAAAGTTCCTTTTGGATCCTTGCTTGTTGAATTAGTTAAAGCCTTTCTTTCATTTTGAGTTGCCATCACTTTTGTTTTGACATTTTTCTGCGAAATGCCCAACCTCACCACAACCGAAACATATCAATGGAAGTTTACCTTTGAATTTTCCCTTACCAGTTTTTAGTTTTCACGTAAAGTAAGCATATTCTTCATCTGAAAGACCTTCTCCATCATCTCCCTTTTCTTCACACTTGCAAGTGCATGTCATTTCAATTGAAGGTTGTTTGTCCTTATTGGTTTTCTTAGATGCAAATTGATTCCTCAGTCCTTATTGGGTCACTGTTTTCTTCATGTGGCTCATAGGGAATTCTTGATTAGTAAGCCTCCCTTCGCACCTGGAAAATTTACTCCTCTTGCAATCCTATCCCTCATCACCCAAAACCTGCAAATGAACTCCACAACCAAGCCAAGACCAATTATACTCAAGAGACTCTCTAGAACCTTCACTCATTGAGCGCCAAATGAAGTGTTCCCAACAAATTATAATATCATTGATGAGATGTGGTGTGTAAATTAAATCCCATGTCCTAGGCCTCCAATCGACACTTTCCATCCTCATCGGGGAGATAATAATAATAATTTAAAATAAAGTTAATTTTTAGTTAAATTTTGTTTTAGTAATATGAGATGTATCAATGTTTTGATGTTTTATTAGTGTTTACTAGTCATTTAATTTATATGACCGTGGTAGTTTAAAATGTGTTTTTTAATTTATAAATAGATTTAGTGTCTTGAAAACTTTTAGAGTACTTGCATTGTGTAAACTACACAGGTTAAATTTGTAGTAGCATACTTCTTTTAGTAGTAGCTTATTAGTGACGAACTTGGGCAATGCATGAGGCGCCTTGAAAGATCCAAAAACTCCAATGAAGGTGCCTTCTCTGATGGGGAACCAATGTGCTACCTTAATGACTGTATCCATGGCTCTTCTGGACATGCAGGGAGGATATTCATTGAATAGATGACAGTAGAGTGCGGTGATGAACTTATCTAAGATGACATCAATGTCTTGCTTATATTTAGTATCCTGGAACACATTTATATCCTTATGGATCAGTACACCGCTTATTGAGTTCCAGTTATGTGCCCAATCATCAAGGTGAAACCGTGTGCATACTGCATCCAAGAGGTAGGAAGCCATATATAATTCTAATGATAATCCCTCCTCCAGTACTTATGTTGATATATTTTCCCTTAGAGCTGACATTAACATATGTGCCCAATTAAAGCGAGTGTCGTGGGTGGTGACTGCAATAATGAGGGGAACCCATCCTCCACTAAAGGTAGTGGCATCCATCCTACCATACATTCAGCACATCATGGCTGCGACAAGCCTGTACACCTTCCTTAGCCCTTTGACTTTATACTCCTGATATTTCTTTCCTTTGAACTTTTTGGGGTCTTCCCACCAGCTCCTTAGGGTGTCTTGTACTGGCACATCATGTGTGGCAATCCACTGGGCATTGAAATATTCTTCTCTGCTCAGGAGTGAGTAATATACTTCACTTGTATTTGAAATATTGAAAGTTGTTGTGATATAAATATTTTTTTAAAGATCATTTAAATTTTCAATTTAACTTGACTTGTTATTTCATATTCCAATTTAACTTATTCTTTCATCAACTTACTTGTACTTTAAAATTTCATAATAGACATTTACTTGTACTTTAAAGTTTCATAATAGACATTTCTTATGACATTAGAGTTTGCTTACGATGTAACTTTCTAATTGTTAAAGTAATTGTTAGAGTTTTATTCTTTAGTTTACAATTTTGAAGTGCTCATTCGTGTCATTTTAATATGTTAACATCGTAACTAATTTCAATTTTGCAAAGAAAAAAGCACAAGGATTATACAATACAATGAGAATGGCTAGGTTTTGATCACATGCGAAAGTTACAATAGCTAGGTGTTGATCACATGCCAAAGGGTTCCATCCATTTGTTCCTCTTCAGTTAAGGTGTGTTGCATATCTGCCGTCCAGAGGATGACTCGTCTCCACTAGACTGAAAAAAAGAAGAAAAGCGGGCGCGAATAAGGATGGTAGGAAGTAAAATACAAATAATTCAACCTGTTGTGATTCTCTTTCAATTATCGTTGCAGCAGAAGTGAGTTGTTAGGGTTTTCAATTATCGTTGCAGAAGAAGTGAGTGGCAAAGGCATTTAAAGTTGGGCTGCAGGAGCCATCGCGGCGGAGGGCGGGCTCTTAATAATAAGAAATTTGAATTGATGAGATTTTGGATGATAAAGGTTACGGGAGAGGGAAATTGGAGAGAAGGGACCTGTGAACAAGTAATTTATATGTAGACTGTTGTGGAAACTGGTGGACATGACAAAATTTGTGATGCGAGATACTACACATACGAGAAAGTCCTCTGTGTAGGCATGCCATATATGACTAGAGATGCCCACCCAATATGTTACCTATCGCACTTGGTTCAACCTGTAATATGGTTCGAACTTTGATAAAATCAAAATTCCACCATAATATAGTTTAATCCGACCATTTCATATGCAAACTTGGAACCATAAAATTGCAATTCAAATTTTGGAGAGGGTCCACTAGAGGGGCCACATGGCGGCCCCTGGCTACAGCACGTGTGAGCCTCTGGTTGGGTTTTCCCCAACCATATAAAAAAATTTTGAATTCAACCTTAGGAGCAGATATACAAAAATTTCACCTTCAAACCAAACTGTCGCATCCTACAATGACACTTGTCACAGTGTCATTGGGAGAAACTAAAGAATATTCCCTGCATATACTTAAATTTGTTGACTGGGCTGCCACGTCACCAACCTGTCACTTCTGCAAAAAATTTCATTGTTTAGGAAAACAAACAAGATGCTTTATCTTCTTCATTCGGACTCTTTTTTCAACGAAAAAAATTGCGTTGGATTCCTAGCAGTGATCTCTTCAATGTCATTCAATTTCCATTCATTCTGAGCACTTTAATTTTTGAGCTTTTACACTTGAGTACCTGATCATTCATCCCCACTAGAAGCCTTTTGGACCCCAAAATATATTTTATTATTGATCATGTGGATGAGGGTACTGTTCCCTCACCCTTCCAGTCTCTATCCACTGAAGTTTTCCCATTTTCATCAATTGGAGCTTTTCACAAAAACTTACATTTTTCCTAGACTCTTGCGACCTTCTCTTATTGTTGTTAACATCATCATGCTGCAATTTCCATGAAATTGTAGGGCAGCAAGATATTCATGCAGAAAAAAATCTTGTTCCTACCTTGGTCATCAATCAAAGAAAACTTAAAAATTGTCTCACCTTGCACACTGTCATCATGGTGATTCTTAATTGACCTTGATTTTTACTTGCGTCGAATTTTGACCAAGTATCTTTGCCATTTCCATGTACCCTTTGAAAACCAAAAGCAAGAACTTTTGGAACCCATGCCTTCTTTATCAAATTACTTGTCATTTTCTCTTTGGCCTTTGCACTCTCTTGCACCGGCATCTTCTTTCCAACACTGATGTTGACTGCTGCAAATGTTTTACATTTTGTTCACCTCTTTTCAAAGGCAACATGTTAGAGTCTTGAAACATCTCATTACAAGCATAAGCAACCTTAATGAAATCAAATTGTTCATTTGATGCATCTTTTTGAAAGGTTTGATTCAAAACATCTCTATGTTTGATCATTAACAATGTCAAATTTTGACTTGCATTCACTATTCTCTTCATTTCTCCTGCATGTATAAGAGACACACTTGTATTCTTCTTATGTGATCTAATTATGTACTCAATACCATCTTTAAACAAGTGATACTTATTCTCATGGTGATCAAATATTTCTTTCCTATCATAAAGATAAGGACTTCCCAAAACAATACTTGATATCTCAGGTGGCACCACATCAAGTTCAACTTCATTGAGAAAGCTTGAATTGATGGTGAATCTTAGTATGCACTTCCTTGTAACCTGCAAATTTTCATTCTTGCATATCCACCCTAGAGGATAAGGTCTTGGATGTCTAATAGTTTCAAGGTCTAGCTCCTTAGCCAAGTCTTCGTAATTCAAGTTAGCTTGTGACCCACTATCAAAAGGTGTGTCTATATTTGTATGTTTAGAGACAACTCTAATATGGAAAAGTTTTGTTATTGTATCTTCATCTTGAATGACATTGGAACAATTATAGCTTACAATTTAATTAATACATTTTTGATAATGAAAAATTTAATTTAAAATATATTAAACTCTTACAACCTATAATTAAAGTTAAATTTTGTTTATTTATATTTCGATATATCATTCTCATTGTTATGTTGAGGGTTGTTGTAGCTTTTGAGGGCTCTTGGAATTATAAAAAAAGTGTGATACCCAAGCAAACCAGAATATTATAAAAATTGAACTATATAATTGCTAAAATTTAACCGAATCAAATTTATAATCGCATAAAAGTTATTTAAATTTTGTTGTTTTAGAAAAAATAATTTATTTTTTATTTTAAAAATTAAAAATAAAATAAAATTATTTTGGTTTATTAAACAAAAATAAAATATATTATTAATAATAAATTAATTATTTGATAAATATCCATATATCTATATATTTTATGTTTAAAAAAAAAATCTATTTATAAATTTAAAGTACAATTTTCTAATATATTAATTAAACAAAATATAACATATATAACTAAGCACATAAAAAATTTAAATGTTTTAATAATACCATCCAAGTCATTCTCGATGGGCATTCCATCTATGCTACAATCTTGCTGATGTTTTTCTTTCGTTGCGGGGAGAAAATAGAGCTAAATAAGGAAGGATATGTAATTATCTTTCATCGTTTCCATTACAATTAGTCTTTCAAAAGCTAAGATTTCCAAACAATTTTTATGGTTAGCTTTGTCTCTTTGTAATAATTCACGCATGATTATCATAGTGTTCTTTTTTAGTGTTTAGTGTTTTGTCCCTATTAATTAAATTATTGTAATTAGAATATCTTCATTAATAAATCTGTAATTTCAAAGAGATCATTTGTTTGTAATTTCTAATATTTTCAATGGTTAAAATCAATACAGATTTGTCCGGAATTTCTAATATGTCCCAAAGCTGAATTCGACCAAAATTTTCCTTATCTGGAGCTCATCGAAGCCATCATCTGCAACAAGCAATCCAGTTTCAACTGAAGATACCACCAGAAACCCTCTCGCCCGTCAAATACCTGCAAAAGAGGTATTTCTCGATATTTTAACCTACAAAACTTCAAAAGTATACCATCTGTGAACTGAAAGAGATTAAGATAAGGGAATTAAACGTGTAAATTGCCCAAAGCCAGGCCAAACCCTGGCCAGTTTTTTCTAAGAAGCCTGAATTCCTCTATCAGCCTTTCAAAGTCGAAAATCCTGAGTTTACATCATCTTTTAACTCTTGAAGACCAATTCCAAACACAGAAGAAGTGTAAAGGCCTACAAATTGATTAAAAGACTTCTTTTCCACATTTGTACCATTTAGGAAACCCTGTTTCCTCTCTTAATCCACCCAAATTCCCAAAAATTGCTTTCAGAATTTCTGCTGATATTTAGTAACAAACTTGCTTTAGTTATTACAAGATGACTAAGAAATAGGCCACTCCCTTCCTTCTATTCCCACAGTTATCCCTATTGTTACGTGTTACAAGACAGTTGGCACCGAAAAGTTAGCTCTGATGTCTACACAGGTACAAAAAACAGGTGGAGCAGCAGAGATAGTGAAAGCCATGGAGGAGATGTCCCTTAAGAATAATGAAATCAATGGTTTAAAGAAGACCATTCAAACTCTTGAATCATCCAACATAAATGCTTTAATAACATCAAAGGCACATGTAAAACAGTGAAGTTGAGAAGGAAAAACAAAACAGTTTATGTGATTTTGGTTTTTTACTGCTGATAAGTATCTTTTGTAGAAATTTGAATAACTGTTAAATTATTCACCGAGATTATCCTGATCACACACTATTTGAGCTTCATGCATAATACATAACCTCTTCTACTATTTATCATCAATTTGTGGAAATATAAACAATCGCATGCGTACATTAAAACCATAAACAATCACACATATAAACACAGTATTTATGGGAAAGCTTAAAGCGGAAAACCCCCAACTATCTGTATATTATAATGATAGAGATCATGTAACAATCATTGTACAAACTCCTCACAAGCTCTCAGTACAATCTCCAATTGTTACACACTACACAAGCTCAGATCATACATATCACATGCTCCAATCTGCTCCACCTGTTAGCCAGCCTCTACTGCGCAATACAATATGGATAATCATGAGATCAAGGTTCAAATCCCACCAGTATGGATAATCATGAGATCAATCAGTTAGACTAGATACAACTTGCTCAACTAAGTTAAACTGAACACAACTCCATTAACTGTCTCATCAACTCCACCAAACTCTGTCACATGAGTTCTAATTGAAGTCAACCATGTAATAGCTCCACTAAACCCTAGGAATATCGTAATTTCTTTTGTGCCACATCAGAAGGTGACTCGGGCGGGAAGTGCTCCAAAGTAAGATAATGTTTAGAGTCAAATATTGACGACTAATAATATTCGACATATCGACAAAATACAGCAGTAAAATAGATTTGCATGATATGTAGAAGTCCATCTACACTGCCAACTTGACCAACCATCCACAAATCTGCAACTCTCATAGAACATGATCCATATGTCTAAAAATAGACATAGTCTAAAAATAGGCTTTGCGCCAAAAATAGCCTGTGGGCCCACTTAGTAAAGGAGACTTCTTTCCACTAAGCTCCTCATCTTGTTGCAATCTCAACACTCCCTCTCAACAAGATAAGAATTATCTGCAACCCCTATCTTGCCCCTGTGGTATTTTGCAACAAGATAAGGATTTGAATTTAAATGGTTTGCAATAAAATTAAAATTAACTTTAATACAATAATTTATAGTGAACTTTATAAAATTTTACAAAATGAAAAAGTCAAATATTTTTTACTAAAAATACAAAACAATATAAGTGCTATAATATATAACTTGCCTATCAGCCTGTATAAAAATAATGAAAAGTTGTTGTGTAAATATTTTTTTAAGGATCATTTCAATTTCCAATTTAACTTGACTTGTTATTTCATATTCCAATTTAACTTATTCTTTCATCAACTTACTTGTACTTTAAAATTTCATAATAGACATTTACTTGTACTTTAAAGTTTCATAATAGACATTTCTTATGACATTAGAGTTTGCTTACGACGTAACTTTCTAATTGTTAAAGTAATTGTTAGAGTTTGATTCTTTAGTTTACAATTTTGAAGTGCTCACTCGTGTCATTTTAATATGTTAGCATCGTAACTAATTTCAATTTTGCAAAGAAAAAAGCACAAGGATTATACAATACAATGAGAATGGCTAGGTGTTGATCACATGCGAAAGTTACAATAGCTAGGTGTTGATCACATGCCAAAGGGTTCCATCCATTTGTTCCTCTTCAGTTAAGGCGTGTTGCATATCCGCCGTCCGGAGGACGACTCGTCTCTACTGGACCGAAAAAAAGAAGAAAAGCGAGCGCGAATAAGGATGGTAGGAAGTAAAATACAAATAATTCAACCTGCTGTGATTCTCTTTCAATTATCGTTGCAGCAGAAGTGAGTGGTTAGGGTTTTCAATTATCGTTGCAGAAGAAGTGAGTGGTTAGGGTTTGGTGCAAAGGCATTTAAGTTGGAGAAATTTGGACAAGTTCTGTTACTGTTGTTCTGGGCCATGGTGATTCGCAGAGGGCGGGCTCTTAATAATAAGAAATTTGAATTGATGAGATTTTGGATGATAAAGGTTACGGGAGAGGGAAATTGGAGAGAAGGGACCTGTGAACAAGTCCACGGGAAATTGGAGAGAAGGGACCTGTGAACAAGTCCACGGGAAATTGGAGAGAAGGGACCTGTGAACAAGTAATTTATATGTAGACTGTTGTGGAAACTGGTGGACATGACAAAATTTGTAATGCGAGATACTACACATACGAGAAGTTCTCTGTGCGGGCATGCCATATATGACTGGAGATGCCCACCCAATACCTTACCTATCGCACTTGGTGAAGTGCAGATATAAACAGCCCACAGCACATTCATGGTCTTCCAACGCATCCGATGAACGTAAAAGAAAACCTAAAAGGAGCATTTTTTTTCATAAAATAGAAACAGAAGGAAAATAAAAGAGACAAGCCTTTGCATATAGCAGCACCAGTGGTCTAGTGGTAGAATAGTACCCTGCCACGGTACAGACCCGGGTTCGATTCCCGGCTGGTGCACCACCAACATTGACATTGAAGTTGTTCTTCTTTTCTGTTTCGGTTTTGCCACGATACAGACTCGGGTTCGATTTCCACCAACATTGACATTGAAGTCGTTTTTCTTTTCTGTGTCTGTTTTGCCACAGTACAGACTCGGGTTCGATTCCCGGCCGGTGCACCACCAACATGGAAGTCCTTTTACTTTTATTTTTCTGTTTCGGTTGTGCGACGGTAGAGACCTGGGTTCGATTCCCGGCTGGTGCACCAACAAGGAAGTAGTTTTTCTTTTCTGTTTCGGTTTTTGGGTTTGTTGGTGCAAGGTTCATGTATGTCGCTTCTGAAAATAATAATGACAAACAAAGCAGTAGTGGCAATTTCAGTTAGCTTTTCTAGCTTAGATTTCACAAGGGTTGGGGCAAATTCTTTCTGCCATCCGCTGTCGTTGTAGTATAGTGGTGAGTATTCCCGCCTGTCACGCGGGTGACCCGGGTTCGATCCCCGGCAACGGCGTCTCCTTTTCTGCTTTTTGCGTGGTCCTTTGGCTAAGCAGCAAGCCCCAATCGCCGGCCAAATGGGCTTCTCACAGAAAAATTCTCTCTAAGATCACAAAGGAAGAAGCCTAGCAAGTTAGCTTATCATTGTTCTTTGTTATGACAAAGATTTTGTTGCTCTCACTACAATTTCATTCCAGATCAATATATATTACTTTTAATTTTGTTATGGAAAGTGTTTAAGGTCACCAATATTACTTACTTGTGTGTTTCATACCAAATTTTATGCATCCATGGATTTTATGTTTTTTACTTACTTGCATGTCATTGTAATATATCTACAGGTTCAGTGGCATCTCGTGAAGATTCCTCCAATGATAATGTTAGATGTACCAAAAATAGAGGAATATGACAAAAGAAGAGGTACTAAAAAATTGTTAGTGGCAAAGGCAACAATAGTAGGAAGACTCCATTATGTACCTTATTATTGCTATATAAATTGAAATTTATGTATCCATGTTATTGAGAATTTCATTAATAATTCTAAGTAATACTTATTATACCTTGTTTTACACTCGAAAAAATCCTTATCAGAAACATACATCATTTTGAAACACTATAAAAAAAGGGAGAGGTGACACATGAATCCTTGTACTTAGAGCAATAGGGAGAAATTTCCACAAGTAGATCACAAAACATTAGACATGGTATAATTTGTCCTACATTTTACAATGAATTCAAGAATGTAAACGAATCCATTATACTACATTTTTCACGCAATTTATTTATTCTATGGCATGCATATTAATGTTTGAACATAGAACATGGAGATAGAGATGAACATAGATAAAGATATGTTTTATCAATAGAAAGATAAAATCCACTCGATGGCGATGATATAAAACTTATTGATAAATGAGAGTTTTCTCTTTTAAATATGTCAACAATTCAATTTTCCACAATGAGAATGGCCAAAATAATGCCACAAAAAGTGAGCACAAATAAGTAGTGATAGTAAGCAAAGAACATGTTACAATATCCACATAGAAGGTTAACAAATTTACAATTTAGGGATGAATGGAACCTTCGTAGATTCTTTGAAACTATTAGGAGGAGGAGACACTATATTAGGTGAAATATTTTCGAATATGTCTTATATGTACTTACTCATATTTCTAATCCTATACCTTTCATATTTCATTACATATTGTCTTTAAATTTAATGATTGGCTTCATTTTCTATGGTTTTGAGCAAATTTAGTAGAAACATTTGTGTGTATATATTCTAAGAATGAGGAAGATCATGTCGAGCATTTAGCATTAGTATTGATATTTCTAAGAGAGCATTAATTGTATGAAAAACTTAGGAAGTGTAGTTTCTTTTAGGCATATGTACATTACTTGGGGCATGTTGTCTCCATGGAAGGCATATTAGTGGGCCTAGAAAAGATAAAACTATCATGGAATGGTAAACAACTAGGAATGTAGATGAGGTAAGGCCATTTATGGGGTTGGCAGGTTACTAGAGGAGGTTCATCGAGAACTTGTCTAGAATGCTTATCCTATTACATTATTTCAAAGGAAAGGTAAGAAATTTGAATGGACAGAGGAATGTGCGTAATTTTTTAGCAGTTGAAGAAATTGTTGACAAATGCTACAATTTTAAAGATTACAGATCCGAATAAAGGATTTCTAGTGTGCACAGATGCTTGCAAAACAGGGCTTGGTGGATTCCTTATGCAGGAGGGATAGGTAGTGTGCTGCGAATCAAGGAAACTGAATAAGTATGAGAAAAATTATCTGACACATGATCTTGAGCTAGCAACGATTGTCCATGCATTGAAGATGTGGAGACACTATCTTCTCGGTAGGAGGTTTGTATTGATGAGCGACCACATTGGATTGAGGTACTTAGTTGATTAACCAAATTTGAATTCCAGGAAATCTAGATGGTTGGCCACAATCGATGAATGTGACTTCGAGATCAGATACATTAAAGAAAAGGAGAATAGGGTTGCAGATGCACTTAGCAGGAGAATATAGGTAAATCACATAACAACTATGAGTTCTTATTGGACATATTTACAAGATCAGATCTTGCAAGAAGGACAACAAGATGACAGGTATAAGGAGATTAGGCACAAGTTACAACAGGGCACAAGTGATCATGGTGTGGACTATCATCTCACCGCATATGGGTTTGATCATATTTAGGGACAAAATCTATGTGTTGGACGACAGTTGACTCGAGAAGCTTATATTGAGGGAATTTCAAGTTAAGCCATATTCAGGTCATACGAGATATCATAAACATTGACAATGGTAAATGATCAGGTGCTCAAGTGTAAAAGCTCAAAAATGAAATTGTTTAGAATTGAATGGAAACTGAATGACATTGAAGTGATCATCGCCAAGAATCCAGCACAATTCATTTCGTTGAAAACGGAGTCCGGATGAAGAAGATAGAGCCTGTTGTTTGTTTTCCTAAACAGCTAAAAAAATTGCAAGAGTGACAGGTTGGTGACATGGTAGCCTAGTCAGCAAATTTAAGTATATTCAAGAAATATTATTTAGTTTCGCTCAATGACACTGTGACAAGGTCATTGTAGGATTCCCTAGTTTGGTTTGAAGGTGAAAGTTTTTTATATCTGCTCCTAAGGTTGAATTCAATTTTTTTTTATATGGTTGGGGACAACCCAATTACTAGAGGCTGACATGTGGTGCATCCAGGGGCTACCACGTGCCCCCTCTGGTGGACCCTCTCCAAAGTTTGAATTTCATTTTTATGGTTCCAAGTCCGCATATGAAATGGTCGGATTAAACTATATTATTGTGGCATTTTGATTTTATCAAAGTTTGAACCATATTATAGGTCGAATTGCAACATATTCCAAAGTCCGAAACTATATGGGGTGCATTTTATATTCTGAAGGTCAGGTTGACCTTATTATTAGCCTAAGGTTTGAAACATATCTGGTGGGTGCATATTTATTTTATACCAAAGTTGTTAACTATGGTAAAGGGCAAATATTTCTTCTTTGACATAACAATGTATGGAGGGGCGGAGGTTGGGGTTTGACCCCGTGACCTCCCCCCAACAACTCTGCCACCTTACCAGTGGGCCTAGAAAATATAAAACTATCATGGAATGGTAAAAAACTAGGAATGTAGATGAGTTAAGACCATTTATGGGGTTGGCGGGTTAGTAGATGAGGTTCATCGAGAACTTGTCTAGAATGCCTATCATATTACATTATTTCAAAGGAAAGGTAAGAAATTTGAATGGACAGAGGAATGTGCAGAATTTTTTTAGCAGTTGAAGAAATTGTTGACAAATGCTACAATTTTAAAGATTATAGATCTAAATAAATAATTTCTAGTGTGCACGGATGCTTGCGAAAGAGGGCTTGTTGGATTCCTTATGCAGGAGGGATAGGTAGTGTGCTGCGAATCAAGGAAACTGAATAAGTATGAGAAAAATTATCTGACACATGATCTTGAGCTAGCAACGATTGTCCATGCATTGAAGATGTGGAGACACTATCTTCTTGGTAGGAAGTTTGTATTGATGAGCGACCACATTGGATTGAGGTACTTATTTGATCAACCTAATTTGAATTCCAGGAAAGCTAGATGGTTGGCCACAATCAATGAATGTGACTTCGAGATCAGATACATTACAAGAAAGGAGAATAGGGTTGCAGATGCACTTAGCAGGAGAATATAGGTAAATCACGTAACAACTATGAGTTCTTATGGGATTATTTACAAGATCAGATCTTGCAAGCAAGACAACAAGATGACAGGTATAGGGAGATTAGGCACAAGTTACAACAGGGCACAAGTGATCATGATGTGGACTATCATCTCACCTTATATGGGTTTGATCAGATTTAGGGACAAAATCTATGTCAGACCTTGATTGACTCTAGAAATGTATTCGGGTTGTGAGATATCATAAACATTAATGATCAAGTGCTCAAGTGTAAAATCTCAAAAATGAAATTGTTTAGAATTGAATGGAAACTGATTGACATCAAAGAGATTGTCACCAAGAATCCGATGCAATTCGTTTCATTGAAAACAAAGTCCGGATGAAGAAGATAGAGCCTATTGTTCGTTTTCCTAAACAGATAAAAAAATTGCAAAAGTGACACGATTAAGTGAAAGCCATGTGCAGCTAATTGAAAAAGCAGAAATTAAAGTATGTTAAGAATATTATTTAGTTTAATAATAGTAACATGACAAGTGTCATTGTAGGATGATTTGGTTTGAAGGTGAAATTTTTTTATATCAGCATCCTAAGGTTGAATTATAGCAAATCATATAGTTGAGTTGTCATAATCAGTGGCCACATGGTGCATCAGGGGGCACACGTGCACCTAAGTGGACCCTCTCAGTTGCGTTTCATTTTTATAGTTCAAAGTCCGCATATGAAATGGTCAGTTAAACTATATTATTATGTTGAACCATATTATAGATATATTCCAAATTCCAAAACTATATGGGGTGCATTTTATATTTCTAAGGTTGAGTTGAACCTTATTATTAACCTAAGGTTTGAAACATATCTTGTGGGTGCATATTTATTTTATACCAAAGTTGTTAACTATGGTAAAAATTTATATTCGTTGACCTAATAATGTGATAGAAAATTGAGGAGGCCTTGTTCGTGTAAACGCGATGGAGTTCCCTCCAAACCACTTCGATTACGATTCAAGCCAAGAAGACGTGTATCATGCGGCATTGAATGCGTGATGTGTGTATCATGGAAGATCATGAAGAGAAAAATAAAAGTCTTTGAAGAGTGGTGTCACACGGAAGGCCAACGGGTGGTGCATGAAGTTCTCGACACGCCCAAGGATGAACGTGTCGTCCCCGGTGGAGCCAATGTTGATCATATGGTTAAAATTAGTCATTTTCTTGAGCAAAGTATCGAATGTCATGACTCATGGTGAAAGTTTAAATAATGGTGGAGAAACGTGCTCGGATAAATCAGTGTTGAATAACTCTAGCACATGTCCAAAAGGGGAGGAAAGGCCTAGAACATGAAGCAAACAAAGCGAGAAGCTTTCAAAGAATGCATTTCCTCATCATCCTTGAAAGCCTCCTTTTTTCTTTGATCTCTTTATTATTCTCCCAGTTTTGAAGCCTCTCTCTGCAATTTTATGAAAGGTAACAAAGCCTCTTTTCCCCCTTTTAAACCCCTGTTTTCATCCCCTTGTCTTCCTTTCTTACCCTTCAAAATCATCCTATTTCCCCTTAAACCTCACAAATACCCTTTGTTTGGCTTAATAACCCCCTTTCCCTCTCTACCGTTACCCCTTTTTAGCCTTAAAATGCATTTGAAATATAAGCCAAAAAACCATTCATTTTACATATACAAGCTAAGCCCCTTTCGGCCAGCCCCCTTAAACCACTTCCCCATATGCCCTGCGCCCAGGACCAAGCACTTAAGCCCCGAGCGCTTATCGCAATCGGAACGATCAGTGTGGGTGAAATCCTTTGCAAACCCGATTTTTCTGACGCGATGGTGTTATGGTCTGTGGAGCGCAGTTGTAATACCCGCTGTCAATTTCCCTTTGATCCGACGGTCTGCGCAAGTCCTATCGCGCACCATCGCACCAATCGCAATCGCAACCTTTAAAGTGTGTCGCCCGCCACACTCCCCGATTGCTATCCTTCGATTGTAATCTCCGCCGTCAATTTCCCTTTGATCCGATGGCCCTTATTTCTCCCACTCCACTCCTTTACCCCCATCCTTCTCCCCGCCGATTGAGTCTCCGCCGTCGATCTTGTTCCAGATCGGACGGTTGGCGCTCAATCGTGCCTTGATAATCGCAAGTTCTTAAATGTGTCACCCGCTGCATTCCCCGATTGCGATCCACCGATCCAATCATTACCGTCCATCCAAGTTATATCAACGGTCCTCATTGCATCGCCCCGTTAATTCATATTTCTCCATCGGAGTTTCGGCCTTACTTTGCTCCGATGCGATTAGATTGCAACCGTTGATCTCTCGGGATCCGACGGTTCATACCTAATCGCCCCCCATCATGTTGGGATCCCACCACTCCTACCGTGTTACAGCCATTATCAGGGTTCAAACTCCACGTCTCGTCGATGCTTCATGGGAATTGATGCTTCGTGAGCCCTGCGCAGCGCTGCACATCAACAAGACACACGGGATCCACATTAAAAGAGTATCAGTGTCGAAGACCTGCCACGACAGAAATAGAAGATTGAAGACAATTTGGGGATTACGACTAAGATTGATTATCAAATGCCTAATCCTCCAAATTAAATTAGAATTAAAGAAAATCATAAAGATCTACAGGCAAAAAAGCCTCCACTGCCACATCAGAGGAAAATTGATTCCTCTCAGCCAACATTCCGCCACCTGTGTCAGCGACTGCCTCAACTCCATCTCGTCAGTGAACATTATCAATTCATAATTTGGCCCTAGTGGCCTTTTACTTTCATTTTATTTTGTTACTTTTAAATTTCAAGTGGAACTCACATTCCACTCCTGCATTTTACTTTTTGTCAGAAACTGTTGTTTAATATTTTTGTTTAAAACGGCCGTGAGCCTAACTATAAATGATGAGATGCTCCTATTCCTCATCATGAATTTTGGTTATTTTTTATAGAGACCTCAAACTGATTACCAGCACGCGAGGAAGATATTTTTCCCAAAAATATCTTCTTGCTCATGTTTCTGAGGCTTCTATATAAGCAGCAACTAAAGAGGAAAAAAAAAAGGTTCAAGATTTTCTAAAGAAATTGCTGTGAAGGAGTTTTTGTATGCTTTTTTTTGAAGTTTTAATACAAATGTGAAGAGCCCGTTGGGTCTCAATGATAAGGAGTTTTATCTTTAATGAGGATTCTGGTCTTGGTGCTTTATAGTCTGTAACTCTGCCTTATGTGATATAGTTTAGCTGTTCATTTCACTATTTCCATTTCTCTTGTAACATGCTTTGGAATGCGAGTGGCTCACTGGTTCTAGTATGAATTTATCACCATTGATACTTATGCTAAACCTTTCTAGTGCTTTAAATATGGCTCAGTCATGATATGCTGTTTCATTTTCCACTTCATCCACGCTTCCTCTATATTAAGTGCTATGGGATGTTATTTTTAAAAGCAATAGACATGTATGGATTCTTATTATCATAAGCCCATATCATGTTTAGACCTGTTTACGGGATTTCATCTCATTAGTGGTTAGTATTCTTTCTATTTTTCACACACAGCAAATGCCGTCTGATTTTTATCTCTGTAAAGCATTTTCAGGATCCATCCCTCCTTACAAAAAGCTGCCTTTGAATCGTCTGATACATTTATATTGAGAATTCACATCTTTCCTCTACAATGTTCCTTTCATTATGCTGAGTTTACGGATATTCTGGTTCCATCTACATTGATCTTTCCTGTTAAAACTAAAATAGCAAAAGAGCCTTGTTCTACTAATTATCCTTGTTATATCATACTGCTCCTTGCTATATAAGATGTCCTAAGCACTGGTCTTTCACAACTCAAGGCTGTCTCTAGGATTGACAACATCTTTTTGGCGCCATTGCCGGGTAATCGAAGTTGAGAAAAGTTGAATCCCTAGGCCTCGACAAAACCTTATTCACTCTTCAAATAGGTGAGCATGGAGAGTTGAGAGTTGTAGATCCCTCACCTTCGTGACTCCACATTCATTTATCAGAAAAATTTACTTGTAGTCCTGGCTCCTCGTAAGCCACACCTGAGGTCAGATACGTCTCAGCCAAAGACACCTTCTATGTCTGACCCAGAGAAGATCCTACATAGAAGCAGCTGGAGGGAAAGAAAATCAGCCCATACTGAGATCCCTGAATTCTCTTTAGAAGATTTTCCATCCTCCTGCTCCTCCCAAGTTGCCCAAGTGCAAGGTCCCGACTCCACTGTGGGAGATACCGATTACTATTCAGATAGTCCACCCTCGGGAAGGTGTCCGAATTGAGGATGAAGCTGAGTCAAGGGATACCACATATTACACCTTTCACCCTACTCCTGAAGTCGAAGAGGTCAAGGAAGTCACTGAAGTATCTGCTATTAACAACCCATTTTTCCCGTAAACCCCTCAAGCTGTTGTCCAATACATTCCTATTGTCATTCATACTTCACTTCCACCTCCTCCTCCTCCTTTTACACATCAAACCCTGGCACTACCTCCACCTCCTCCAATGGCCAATGTTCTTGGCTTCTTGTTGAATAAATATGCCCCCCTGGCATTACCTCAAGTATTGAATGATATGCCACAGGACTATCTGAAGATCTTACCCTGATTCGATGGGGAAAATGAGATTGAAGCTCAAAAACATCTTGAGGTCTTCTGTTCTTTTGTAGAGAACTTTAATGTGGAGCATCTAGATGTAGTCTTAAGACTTTTTGTGCAATCTCTTGATGGTGAAGCCAGAAAATGGTTTAAGACATTAGGATACCGTTCCATCACCACTTGGGAAGGAATGGAAGATACTTTTCTCAGAAAATGGGGGGAGAAGAAAGATCATGGACATTGTCTTACTGAGTTTAGCACACTTAAGAAAAGACATAATGAAGGGGTGTCAGAATTCATCAAGAGATTTAAAAAATTGTATTTGAGCCTTCCTGCTGATATGAAACCTCATCAAACCGCTGCTAAAGTTGTTTTCGTGGTAGCTTTGGACTCAGAATTCGGTTTCTCTCTGAGAGAAAGAAAACCTGCCACCGTGGATGATACTCAAACAGATGCACTAGAGTTGGAGGAAAAAATTTTCTCCACTGGTAAATCTAAGGGAAAATCAGAACAAGATGCTAGAAGACAGGGCAAAGAGGAGGTATCTACCTCTAGCCAAGATAGAGACCCAGCTAATGACAGAATTGAGGAAATGAACAAAATGATTAAGAATATTTCAAGTAAGCTGGTCAAACTTGAACTAGAGGCCAAGAATTCATCCTCTAAGAATTTCTAGAATGCTCCAAATTATAGGGGTTACAACCCTCAGTACAGAAAACCACCCTTGCAGATACTGCAAAGGGAACGGAAGGAGCAACACGATCAGGTACCACACCCTCTGTACTTGGAAGGTCAGGTAGATGGTCCCACCAAAGACACCACTTATGAGCAAGAGGAGGCATACCTTGCTTTTTCAAACAGTGATGAAGTATAATTTCCCCTACAAGAAGGTGATGAAGTGGAGATTCCATCACAAGAGGAAGAAAGAGCTAATGAAAGCACCGAAGAGCCTGATATCGATGACTACTGCAAGCAGTTTGTCAATTTCATGCAAGCACAGTTTAACAGAAGATACGACCTCAGATCTTCTAGGAATAGAACTCGCACTCAGGATCAGGAGGAAGACACAACTCATGGAGAAGCATCTACTCAGAAGGAGACAACAGCTCAAAGGACCAAAAACAAAGGTAAGAGGCCTCTTAACAAATCTTTGTAGTCTACTGATCAAATTCCTTCCTCTTCACAAGTGGCTACTCCCCCTAATGTTCAGTCTATCACAAAGGAAGTCAAACCCCTTGTCCAAAGCAAAGAGTCAAAAGAGATGTTAGTAGATAAGTCCTCCTTTGTCTTTAGTTTACAAAAGGAGCTTGAGAAGGTAAAAATCCTGGTTCCCTTGACTGAATTGTTGAAGCAGCCTGCATATCAGTCCCATGTCACATCCTTTATGCTTCCCCCAGAAGTAGCACATATTCCAGATAGTCTGAACCTTCAAGAAGAAAGACCCATGGTTGTATTTGGCCCACATGTTGAGGAATCAGATGCTTCTACTCCCCCATTTTATGTGTCCTTAGTAATTCATGACCTGCTATTGCATAACTGTATGTTAGATTCAGGAGCCTCCCATAACCTATTGCCCCTATCGGTCATGGAACAACTAGGATTACAAATCACTCGTCCATACAAGGACCTCTATTCATTTGATTCCAAAAGAGTTAAATGCCTGGGTATGATCAAGGACTTGGTGGTCAATCTGGCCCAAATCCTAGCAAAAAGTGTGGTGATGGACATCGTGGTGGCTGACATCCCAGCTCGCTTCAGCATGTTGCTGTCAAGGTCTTGGGGGACTAAAATTGGTGGGTCAATCAAGTTGGACTTGACCTATGCTACTATCCCGGTTTTTGGTGGCCAAGAGAGGAGGTTGTACTGGAAAATTATATTTGTCAAGATGGTTACCAAGGCTGACAACTCATTTAATTCTCCAGTTTATAGTAAGGAGGGAGATTTCTCATGTTTGATGTTGGAAGAAGATCAAGATTACGCTCAAGAACCATCATTCTGCCAGATCAAGACCGAGCAATCCATAGAGAGGCATGAAGTAGGAATTTGGACACTTCATTTTGATGGAGCAAACTCCAGAGAAGGTAATGGGGCTGGAGTATTATTGATTTCTCCTATAGGCCAATGGGTCCCATTGTCTTTCAAGCTAGAGTATGAAGCCACTAATAATGTGGCCAAGTATGAAGCACTTCTATTAGGGTTACAGATAGCCAGGAGCATGAACATATAGATTTTAAGGGTTCTGGGGGATTCAGAACTCGTGGTTAGACAAGTGAAGAATCAATGTCAAACCAAACATCCTAGGCTGAGGGCTTATAGGAACGAAGTTTGGGACCTGGTGGAGAATTTTTTCTTGGCATTTAATATTCAGTTCATGCCCCGGGAGAAGAATAGGATGGCAGACTCCCTTGCAGTTGCTGCCAGTACTTTCCATCCACCTCAAAACCATTTCTTAAGATACGAAATTGAGGTACATTATCGACCATAAATCCCAAATAACATTAAGCATTGTCAGGTGTTTGAGGATGAAGAACAAGTGAAAAGATTCCTGGAAACAGTTGGGGAACTCTCCAACATGGAGATTGGTGCTTGTGAAGAGGAAGAGGCTGAAAACACTTCAGAAAATAAATGGGAAGAAAAGGTGGCGGGCCATAAAGTTCTACAATAAAAGGCAACGTCACCCCAAGGAATGGTGCCCTTAGAAAGGTTGTTTAATAGGAACGATGTCCCATTGCATCCAAACAAAGTTGTGGAGGAGAATCATGTGGAAGATCTTAACCTTAGTACTGATGCTGACCCCAAAATTATGAAGTTATCCAAGAAAGTCCCAAAGGAGTATAAAGAGCTCTACCATAAATTATTCCATTCATACAAAGATGTGTTTGCATGGTCTTATCAGGATCTAAAAACCTTCAATTTCAGCATCATGCAACATAAAATTCCACTGAAGGGAGATGCGAAGCCACATAAACAGAAGCTTAGATAGATAAATCCCCTGCTACTTGCCTCCATTGAGAAAGAAATTAAGAAATTGATGAAGGCCAAAATCATTATGCCATTAAGGTATTCTGAGTGGGTAGAAAACCTAGTCCCTGTCCAGAAAAAGAAGGGAGAAATAAGGCTATGTGTGGATTTCCGAAATCTAAACCGAGCATCGTTAAAGGATAATTATCCCCTACCCAAGATGGATCACATCTTGCAGAAAGTGGCAGGAGCTTCTCAGATGTCGATGATGGATGGATTCTCTGGTTATAATCAGGTGGCTGTACTAACAGAAGATTAGAATAAGATTGCCTTTACCACACCATGGGGTATGTTTATGTATGCTAGGATGCATTTTGGGTTGATTAACGCAGGGGCCACTTTTCAAAGGGTCATGGACATTGCTTTTGTTGGGGAGTAAGATAAGTTTGTGGTAGTATATCTGGATGATATCACTGTGTTCTCAAAAGATGATGCAGAGCACATTGAACACTTGCGTAGAACTTTCGAGAAGTGCAGAAGGTATGGTCTCTCTCTCAATCCACAGAAGTCATTGTTTGCATTAGAAGAGGGTAAGATTTTGGGACATATTGTGACCAAAGATGGGGTTAAAATAGATCCTAAGAGAGTAGAAGTTATAAATGGCATTTCTCTCCCCAGGAATAAAAAGGAGGTGCAGGTGTTCCTAGGGCGCATTAACTTTATGAGGAGGTTTATCCCTAACTATGCAGAGATAGTTAGACATATAACTGACATGCTGAAGAAAAATAACGAAGTAAAGTGGTCCCAGGAATCATGAGAGGCCTTTTCCAGGATAAAAAATGCCTTTGCAGAAGCCCCTGTGCTAGCTGGAATAGACTATGAAAAACCTTTCATGATCTTTTCATTTGCATCACCTCATACAGTGGTAGGAGTTTTATTGCAGAAAAATGAAGAAGGGTATGAGCAACCCATCACTTTCTTCAGTCAGGTGCTCCGTGATGCAGAGCTGAAGTATAACATATTAGAAAGTAGGCATATGCTCTGGTGAAGTCCCTTAAAGCATTTCGTATGTATGTCTTTCAATCCCATATCACTGTGTTCGTGCCTACAGCAGCTGTAAAAGATATTCTTATCCAAAAAGATAGCGAAGGAAAGAGAGGGAAATGGATTGCTAAAATACAAGAGTATGAGCTAGAAATTCGCCCTACCAAACTGATTAAGGGACAAGGGTTAGCCAAAATCTTGTCCGAATCAAGCTGTCAGGCTTTGGGTATAAATCTGACCATGTTAGCAAATGAGCAGTCCGAGAAGAAGGAAAAGCAGCAAGGAGTAGAAATAGCTACCCAGAAGACACATATGAAGTACCTCATCAGCTCGTGGTACAAGGAGATAGCGGAGTATCTTCTAACACTCAGCTGCCCTCCTAGCTGTGACAAAGCTAAATACAAAACACTAAGGGTGAGATCACAGAAGTACGTTGTTGCCAATGGTCAGCTGTACTGGCGAGATCCCTCAGGCATTCTGCTCCTGCGTCTCACAGAGGATGAGGTTGAGAGTATAACGGCCGAATTTCATGAAGGAATCTGTGGGGGTAATTATAGCTGGAGGGCCACTGCTCACAAAATCCTGAAGGCTGGTTTCTTTTGGCCCAAACTCTTTGGAGATGTGTTTGCCTAGGTCAGAGCTTGTGAGAAATGCAAAAGATTTGCTGAAAGATAGAAGTTGGCACCTCTGCCCATGATCCCTGTTCATGTGGATGAACCATTCCAGCAATGGGGAATTGACTTTATTGGTGAAATACTTCCTCCATCAAGTGGTCAGCATAAGTGGATATTAACTGCCACAGATTATTTCGTGAAGTGGGTGGAAGCTATACCTGCAAGGAATGCAACAGATGCTATGGTAATAAAATTTATGGAAGAAAATATCATATCCAAATTTGGCTGCCCTGCCAAGATAGTGACCGACAATGCACATGCCTCTAAGTCTGCAAAGTTTGTTAGTTTCTGCCAGCAGTATAACATTATGCTAGGTCACTCTACGGCATATTACCCACAAGGAAATGGCCTGGCAGAGTCTTCAAATAAAACCCTGGTGAGGGCACTGAAGAAGGCTATCAACGAAAATCAGAAAAATTTGGATTCCTAGTGGAAATTCGCTCTGTGGGCCAACAGGATTACCAGCAAGAGAGCAACCAGGAAGTTCCCGTATGAATTAGTATATGGGAGAGCAGCAATATTCCCTGTACAGTTAGCCTTACCAGTAGCCCGATTCATGCAAGAAATTCAAGAAGAACCTGATGATGTGACCAGGAGAATCAATCAGCCGGTAGAGTTAGAAGAAACATGGAACCAGGTAAGTCAGAGGCTAACTGAATATCAAGAGAAGATGAAGAACCTTTTTGATCAGCATGCCAAGGACAAGAAGTTGTAGGTTGGGGTTTTAGTGCTCAGATGGGATATTCGAAGAGCTGAAAAGGGGAAACATGGTAAATTCGACCCACTCTGGTTCGACCCTTTTAAAATTGTGGAACAAGGGGGCAACAACACTTTCAGGTTGGAAAATTTATAGGGAGACTTGCTTGATGCCCTTGTAAATGGTCAGTTCCTCAAACCATACTTCCAGTTCTGATTCAGGCCAAGAGAGCCTGATGTATCATACTGTACATTAGTTTTTTGTTTTCATCTTTGTTTGAATGATGTGTGTATCATGATGAATCATGAAGAGAAAAATAAAAAGTGCTGAAGAGTGGTGTCCACACAGAAGATTAACAGGTGGTCTGTGAAGTTCTCGACACGCCCAAGGATGAACGTGTCGTCCCCAGGTGGAGCCAATGTTGATCATATGGTTAACATTAGTCATTTTTAAAGATAACCTTGAGTAGCAAAGTATCGAATGTCATGACTCGTGGTGAAAAGTTTAAATAATGGCTGGAGAGAAATGATGCTAAGCTAAGTCACGTGGTTGAATAACTAAGCACATGTCCAAAAGGGGAGGAAGACGTAAAGGCTTTGAACATGAAGCAAACAAGCGAAGCCTTCAAGGAATGCATTTCCTCTGAAAACATATCATCCTTGAAAGCCTCCTTGTGCCTTTGTCCTTTGGGAAATCCTCACTACTGTTCCCAGTTCTGAAGCCTCTCTGTTTGTGAAGAAGAATGCCCAAAAAGCCTCTTTTCCCCCCTATTTCACACCTTTTAAACCCCTGTTTTCATCCCCTTGTCTTCCCTTCTCACCCTTCTTAATCATCCTATTTCCCCTTAAACCTCACAAATACCCTTTGTTTGGCTTGATAACCCCCTTTCCCTCTCTACTGTTACCCCTTTTTAGCCTTAAAATGCATTTGAAATATAAGCCAAAAAACCATTCATTTTACATATACAAGCTAAGCCCTTTTCAGCCAGCCCCCTTAAACCACTTCCCCATATGCCCTGCGCCCAAGACCAAGCGCTTAAGCCCCTGGCGCTTATCGCAATCAAAACGATCAGTGTGGGCGCAATCCTTTGCAAACCTGATTTTTCCGATGCCATGGTGTTATGGTCTGTGGAGCGCGGGTGTAATACCCACCGTCGATTTCCCTTTGATCCGATGGTCCGCGCAAGTCCTATCGCGCCCATCGCACCACCGCACCAATCGCAATCGCAACCTTTAAAGTGTGTCGCCCGCTGCACTCCCCGATTGCTATCCTCCAATTGTAATCTCCACCGTCGATTTCCATTTGATCCGATGACCCTTATTTCTCCCGCTCCACTCCTTTACCCCCGTCCGTCTCCCCGTCGATTGAGTCTCTACCGTCGATTTTGTTCCAGATCGGACGACTGGCACTCAATCGCGCCTCGCCAATCGCAAGTTCTTAAATGTGTGACCCGCTGCCTTCCCCGATTGTGATCCGTCGATCCAATCATGACTGTCCATCCAAGTTAGATGAACGGTCCTCATTGCATCACCCCATTCATTCATATTTCTCCATCGGAGTTTCGGCCTTGCTTTGCTCCGATGTGATTAGATCGCAACCGTTGATCTCTCGGGATCCGACGGTTCATACCTAATCGCCCCCCGTCATGCTGGGATCCCACCACTCCTACCATGTTACAGCCATTATCAGGGTTCAAACTCCACGTCTCGTCGATGCTTCATGGGCATTGATGCCTCGTGAGCCCTGCGCAGCGTTGCACATCAACAAGACACATGTGATCATGTTAAAAGAGTATCAGTGTCGAAGACCTACCACGATAGAAACAAAATATTGAAGAAAATTGGGGGATTATGGCTAAGATAGATTATCAAAAGCCCAATCCTCCAAATTAAATCAGAATTAAAGAAAATCATAAAGATCTACATGCAGAAAAGCCTCCACTACCACATCAGAGGCAAATTGATTCCTCTAAGCCAACATTCCGCCACCTATGTCAGTGAACGCCTCGACTCCATCTCGTCAGTGAACATTGTCAATTCATGATTCGGCCCTAGTGGCATTTTACTTTCATTTTAGTTTGTTACTTTTAAATTTCGACTGGAAATCACATTCCACTCCTGCATTTTACTTTCTATCTAGAACTGTTATTTAATATTTTTGTTTAAAACGGCCGTGAGCCTAACTGTAAATGATGAGATACCCCTATTCCTCATCATGAACATTGGTTATTTTTTATAGAGACCTCAAACTGATTACCAGCACACGAGGAAGATATTTTTCCCAAAAATATCTTCTCGCTCATGTTTCTGAGGCTTCTATACAAGCAACAACTAAAGAGAAAAAAAAAAAGGTTCCATATTTTCTAAAGAAATTGCTGTGAAGGAGTTTTTGTATGCTTTTTGTTGAAGTTTGAATACAAATGTGAAGAGACCGTTGGGTCTCAATGATAAGGAGTTTTATCTTTAATGAGGATTTTGGTCTTGGTGCTTTATAGTCTGTAACTCTGCCTTATGTGATATAGTTTAGCTGTTCATTTCACTATTTGCATTTATCTTGTATCATGCTCTGGAATGTGAGTGGCTCACTGGTTCTAGTATGAATTTATCACCATTGATACTTATGCTAAACCTGCCTAGCGCTTTAAATATGGCTCAGTCATGATATGCTGTTTCATTTTCCACTTCATCCACGCTTCCTCTATATTAAGTGCTATGGGATGTTATTTTTAAAAGTAATAGACATGTATGGATTCTTATTATCATAAGCCCATCTCATGTTTAGATCTGTTTACCGGATTTCATCTCATTAGTGGTTAGTATTCTTTCTATTTTTCACACACATCAAATGCCATCTGATTTTTATCTCTATAAAGAATTTTCAGAATCCAACCCTCCTTACAAAAAGCTGCCTTTGAATTGTCTGATACATTTATATTGAGAATTCACACCTTGCCTCTGCAGTGTTCCTTTCATTATGCTGAGTTTACGGATATTCTGGTTCCATCTACATTGATATTTCCTATTAAAACTGAAATACCAAATAGCCTTGTTCTGCTAATTATCCTTGTTATATCATACTGCTCCTTGCTATATAAGATGTCCTAGGCATTGGTCTTTCACAACTCAAGGCTGTCTCTAGGATTGACAACATATTCTAAGAATGAGGAAGATGATGTCTTTCATTTAGCATTAGTATTGATATTTCTAAGAGAGCATTAATTGTATGCAAAACTTAGGAAATGTAGTTTCTTTTAGGCATATGTACATTACTTGGGGTATGTTGTCTCCATGGAAGGCATATCAGTGGGCCTAGAAAAGATAAAACTATCATGGAATGGTAAACAACTAGGAATGTAGATGACGTAAGGCCATTTACGGGGTTGGCAGGTTACTAGAGGATTTTCATCCAGAACTTGTCTAGAATGCCTATCCTATTACATGATTTCAAAGGAAAGGTAAGAATTTGAATGGACAGAGGAATGTGCGGAATTTTTTTAGTAGTTGAAGAAATTGTTGAAAAATGCTACAATTTTAAAGATTACAGATCCGAATAAAGAATTTTTGTCTTGGAAGGCATAGTAGTGGGCCTAGAAAAGATAAAAATATTATGGAATGGTAAAAAACTAGGAATGTGGATGAGGTAAGGCCACTTATGGGGTTGGCAGGTTACTAGAGGAGGTTCATCGAGAACTTGTCTAGAATGCCTATCCTATTACATCGTTTCAAAGGAAAGGTAAGAAATTTGAATGGATAGAGGAATGTGTATAATTTTTTGAGCCGTTGAAGAAATTTTTGACAAATGCTATAATTTTAAAGATTACAGATCTAAATAAAGAATTTCTAGTGTGCACAGATGCTTGCAAAATAGGGTTTGGTGGATTCCTTATGCAGGAGGGATAGGTAGTGTGCTATGAATTAAGGAAACTGAATGAGCATGAGAATAATTACGTGACATATGATCTTGAGTTGGCAGTGATCGTCCATGCATTGAAGATGTGGAGACACTATCTTTTTGGTAGGAGGTTTGTAATGATGAGCGACCACAGTGGATTGAGGTACTTATTTGATCAAAATAATCTGAATTCCAGGAAAGCTAGATGCTTGGATTACTACAATAGGTAAAAGCAGAGTGTAAGCATCCAGGTGGATTACTACAACCTATTCTGATTCTAGAGTGGAAATGGAAGGTTATTTCTATGGATTTCATTAAACGATTGTCGAGGAAATTTATAGAACATGGTTCCATCATGGTTATGGTGGAAAAGTTGGAAAAGGTAGTGCACTTCATTTCAGTGAAGTCTATGTATTCAACTAGTGATGTGGCACAAGTCTTTATCACAGATGAAGTGAAGTTTCATGGTGTATCAAATAAGATTTTGTTGGAAAACAATTTCACTCTAGGTTCTGGAAAGAGTTATTTTTAGGTTTGGGTATAGAGTTGGCCTTTAACACAACTTATCATCCACAGACAGATGGATAGACAAAGAGGGTCAACAGAATTTTGGAGGACATGTTGAGGACATATGCGATGCATCAACAATGGAAGTGGGAAGAGTATCTACCTTTGGTTGAGTTTTCTTACAACAATGGGTATCATGAGTCACTCAGGATGAATTCGTTTGAGGCACTTTATGGGCAGAGTTGTAACACTCCCATCAATTGGAGTGATCTAGTGATTAGGGTGTTTATTGGAATGGACATGCTGATATAGATGGAATAGGAACTGTAGGTTATCAAGAAGAATCTCAAGGCTATACATGATAGAAAGAAGGGTTATGCAGATCAACACAGGGAATTTAAGGAGTTTCAGGTTGGGGAACATGTGTACTTATGGATCAAGCCCAAGAAGAGATCCTTAAGCATTTGGTCATGTGAAAAGTTGGCACCTCGGTATTGCGGGCCTTTTGAGATCATTGAGAGGATTGGATGAGTGGCCTACAAACTTGCAATACCTCCAACAGTGAAATTCCATGATGTTTTCCATGTTTCATTTCTTAGAATATATGTAAAGGATGTTGATCATGTTATTGGTTGGTCTATATTTCAAGTGGAACGAAAAGGAGAATTCCAACCAAAACCTCAGTGTGTTTTCAATAGAAATATGCTCATGCTCCAGAACTGAGAAATCGAATAGGTTAAAGTGCAGTGGAAGCACTTTGGGCCCGATGAAGCTACATAAGAGATGGTTGATCAAATGCGGGCTATGTATCCTTCCTTGTTTTCTAGTTGAGGCAAAGTTGTTTTGGTATATGTTTTCATATTGTGTTTGGTCACACCTTTTTATGTGTATATGTATTTAAATACCACAACAAGTTGTGTTATAAAGCTCTAATAAGCGGTATGGGTGCCATGTTGTTATGTTGTCATGTTGGTTTTCTTTTCAGCATGTTTTTCATTGTAAATACTACAACGAGCTAAGTTATAAATATCCATGGGAAGTATGCTTTTCTTTTCAATGGTCTTGCTGGTTGTAGGTGTCATTAAACACCGAGGACAGTGTTCCCCCAAGGGGGAGGGTTATGTAACAACCTGGTCAAAATCCATGTAATGAAGTTAATAAAGGAAAAATAAGGCCAAGGTCATGGGACACGCATTCCAAGATTAATGTTGGGAAAAACATCCTAGTGTGTGTGTTTATTTGGTTTATTATGGCTAAGGGAAATTGGAAAAGCCAATGGTAAAATATTTTGAAAGGCAAGAGGAATTTATTGGCATTTAATTATGAAAATAAAGGAAATTAAGAGAAAATGAAGGTGAAAGGTCACGAGTTGCATGTGAGGAGGAAAATGAAGGAAAATAATGGAAAATTGAAGAAATTGGAGGCCTCATTGATAAAAAGGCTTATGAGGATTAGTTCACAACTTTTTTCAGTTCAGTCTTGGAGCTCTTTCTCTCTCTCTCTCTCATACTCTTCCACACTTATAGTTTTCTTGCAACACTCTTACATTGGGCCAAGGAAAACAAAGAAAGGAAAAATAAGGAAAAGAGAAGAAAAGATAGAGCAAGGAAGAGTTGGATCAATTAACTACAATGCTATTACTTGCAGGTATCGATTTGTATGTTTGATTTCCTTGCTATATTTGTCATGCATGGTACATGCATGTGTGTATTTGGTTCTCTTGTTGTCATTGGCATGGGTTTTTCTAGGTGTGATAGTGATTTTCAATCTTTGCTTTCCATTTCCGGATGGGCCATGACGTGATGGGGTTTATCTTACTTGGTTGATCTAGATTATCTGATGGTTTCGAAATTGAGTGGGGTGGTATCTAGAAAAATCACCAGGCCTAGGAATCCCTTGACCAGTAATTCCAGGATATATAGTCAATCCTAGTTGTGGATACCCTTGTTAGTCCTAGGAATCCCTTAACCAGTTATGGCGAGATGCACGATAAATCCTAA
Source organism: Pinus albicaulis (assembly GCA_034641835.2). Classification (NCBI taxonomy): domain Eukaryota; kingdom Viridiplantae; phylum Streptophyta; class Pinopsida; order Pinales; family Pinaceae; genus Pinus; species Pinus albicaulis. The sequence continues at coordinate 112,654,632 of CM076575.1, forward strand.
AGGTGTATGCTCTTGTTAGGCCTAGGAATTTATTGACTGGTTATGGCAAGATACACAGTAAAGCCTAGAGAGTGCAGACAGACAAACATTAGGGGAATTTTGAGGTCTAAAATGAGCCTCCTAAGGAAATTATAAAATAATAGTGGAAATAATAAAGTAAGATTTGATGACATCATCAAATTTTAGAGGGAAAAAAGAAAAAACTACTTTTTCAACTTATCTCCCAAAGTTTTAACTCAAATTTCGAACTGGAGTACTCATTGGATGCAAAATTTAATTCCTCATCCAAGGAGTACCCATGTTGCATACTTTATATGGACCCTACTACACGAAAAATGAGAAATACATGAAAAACATGATTGCAATCACGTTTTTTCATGTATTTCTCATTTTTTGCATAGCAGGGTCCATCAAAAGTATGCAACATGGGTACTCCTTGGATGAGAAATTAAATTTTGCATTCAACGAGTACTCTCGCTCGAAATTTGAGTAAAAACTTTGGGAGATAAGTTGAAAATACGAGTTGAAAAAGTAGTTTTATTATTTTATTATTTTTCAATCTTTTTACCCTTTTACTTAAAAAATGGTGAATCATCCCCCATGGTTGACATCATCATCTTTAACCTATTGGTTCTTATAAAGTTTATTTGGGTTGTACATTTTTCTTAGGAGGCCCATTTTAGACCTCAAAATTCCCCTAATGTTCCTCATGATTTCGAGTATATACTTTGATACTAGGTAGAGATTATTATTGTTGTCATATTTTGGTATATGAAAATTTTATTATAATTATTAGAGTAAAAATTATTAATGTAAGACTTTTACTAGCCAAATCATTTTTCGAGTTGATGTCCAATAACATAGATCTTAATATTACGTAGATATTAGAATTAGTTGCATACCTTGGATTTTAGAAGAACTTTTATTATAAGTTTTTTCATTAGTATTTTGATACAATGTGGGTATCATAATTAGTTCCATAATTTGAATGATGATAATGAGATTTCTTTTAAATATCTATTAAGAGTAAAAAATATTTTTAACACTAACCTTAAAGATAAGGATCCTAAATGAAAAAATATCTAAAGGAAATGCCCAAAGTACATGTAAGTGCTTGAGACTAGTGAGAAATATTAAGGAGTCTAATTGTGCCTTCAAATATTATGATGTGAATATGATTGCAATGCCTCCCTTTCCATACGTTAGTCAAAATTGAAATTATTATAATAAAACAAATAAATGATATGCATCAAATAATTTGAATTAGAAAAAAGGTTGATGTCTCCATTTAATTTATAGATAATAATATGTTTAAAGTTAAGCATAGGTTTCCCCAATGGGGTGACAAGTCACAACACTTTGTGGATTGTGGAGTATTTTTCCCCGCCATAAGTCCTTCCGATAGATGGTGATTAATATGAAGCAGTTGGGGTGCAAGTGGGATCATGTGAAACTCGAATCCATCGTAAGGTGGCTATTAATGGTTTACATGATAGTCATGTTGAGCATTAGAATTTTGTGCCTACGTAGATAACGATGAGATTTTTGTCAACAATAGGTAGAGCAACATATAATGGCAATAAGGATATATGAAAAGTTGTATGGTTGTGCACCGAAGGAGGAGAAGAGATACTAGGGCACGATGCTCTATCTTATTGTAGTGGAGGTAGGGGGAATCCTGGGAGGATTTTACACCCAAACCCATAGAGAAAAATAACCCTTGTGTGACGTTAAGAAGAAAGTTAATAACAAGATACATGTTAGGATAAGTTTCATGAGGCAGTGAAATTATAAACTCAAAGTAACATCGATGAATTTGGTCCCAGAACTGTTTTGGGTTATCCACATCAGGTATAAAATTCTTAGCTTAGTTGATAATCTCATGCTAGTCAATTGTGAAATTTTAGTTTCTAGTTTGATTGTGTATGTTAGAGAGGAACGAGTGTTTGAAAATGTGCATTATGGTTTGTTTTTGTTGTATCCCTTGGAAATTTAGTAAGACTGGTGGTTAGTTGGCGAAGGGTAAATCATTATTTTGTATGCTTGAGTGTTGTAAATGATCTGGCTTCCAGTGGTGTATGGGTCTACTCTCATAAAAAGGAAAAGTTTGACTAGAAGGCTAATTGTGTGGTCTTAGCAACCCACGAATCTTATGCATTCCATGCAAATATTCATTTGAATCTCTTGGGATGATTGATGGATTTCACCTTCTCAAGGGTTAGGCTGGGTAGCGACGAGGTATATGTTTTTGTGCATGATTTGGTGGTCCCTATGTTTTCTATAGGGGGGATTCCTAGTAGGCGATTTTGGTATCGGGGGTATTTGAAGTATGCAACCCCATGTAGGATGGAGGATCATCCATGGTTTTATTTGTGTGGCAGTGATTTTTCCTATCTTGATTTATAATTCTAGAAAAATGTGTTGAATATGCAACCCAAAAGAGGTTGGGAATGTTGTGGGTTAGAGGCCAAGGGTATTCAGGCAAGACCAAAACCTAATGAATAATGTCAGGGAGAAACTATGGACCCACCTTTCTCTTAGTCCTTGTCCTTAGTGGAAAACACTCCATTGCTAATAGATAATGTGAATATCATTTGCCACCTAAGAAGCTCCTTGGACCACTCAATCAAGCCTAACAAGAAGATCATAAAAAAGTTCTAGACTTCATGAATCACATTCAATGAAACCTATGAGAGATGCATGACAGATTGGTCATTATATGAGGAAGGGAGTGGCACATTCAGGAATGGATCGGCCATATAGAAAAAAGGTTGGCTCACATGGAGAGGCATGCTCATCTTGAGTTCAACCCCCTACCATCTCCTGGATCAGACTCAGATCACCCTGTCTCGGTATCTTTTGAAGATGCTTGATGATGGTTGGTTGTATTTTGGTTTTTTGGCATTTTCTTCCTATTCGTATTTGTAAACTTGTTTCATTTTGGAATTTTGTTATGTATCTAGGTCTGCACCTATTGGACAATATGTATAATAAGAGTGATACTAATATATTTTTGAGAAATATATATGAAAATTGTAATCTTTTAACTTAATAGAAAAACCTTGATTAAAAAAAAATATATTAAACATAGCTTGTTAGTGATGAACCATTTGGTTAATCAAAAAACTATTAATAAAAAATAAAAATAAAAATCATAACTTTTAATTACTAAAATAAATCATATCACTATACCAAATACCCTCTCACATATATTGAAGAATTTAGTGAGAAATTGTGAAAGTGATTTTGAAGTCAACTATGTTAATATTTATAAGTAAATGGTACCAAAAAATTGTTTTTTTTTTTAAGTTATAATAATAAAAGTAAAAAATGAAATAGAAGGAAAAAAAGCAACCATTTTTTTTCAAAGAAATGGGTAGTTTTTATTAATCTAAATGGAAAATAGGACATCACCTTTACATTCAAAACTTGTTCTTCTTCAACATCATGCAAAAATTGTTTAGAGAACATTTTACTTCTTCCTTGTCTTTTTTTAATCTATGGCTCTAACTAGATTTAGTTTATAGAGCCTCTAGAATACTCCCTCATCTTCAAAAAACTTATAAAACATTCAAAAATAAGAAATTAAACTAAGCATGTATGTTAATTACCGCCTTCATGTTCAATTTCGGGGCTTCCATCCTTTTTTTCTTGGAAAAATTCCATCTAGAGAGGGGGCGTTGATACCATGCCAAGCTCCATTTCAACCTATGAGGTGGCTTACACGTCGCGAGGGGAGGATTCAGGGATCCCAAAGAATTATTTGAGAATGACCAAAGTCGTTTCTTCCACTAAAAACTCTATGTTTTCCACTTTGAAACTCAAATTATCCATCTTTGTGACCAAATTGTCCACAGACAACTGAATGTGTTCTACGTCCTCATGTAATTCTTCTAATTGATGAGTTGTCAGAGTGAAATGTGAGCATGCATCAACAACCATTTGGTTGCTAAAATTGGCTACGAGATTCAAGAGATCAGACATTATTGTTTCTAGTTGCTCCTTACAGTTATCTATGTTGTCATTCATGGTTGAAGATTCCATGTTGTAGAATGCTCAGACTCTAACACGACCCAACATCATTTTCATAACCTACATGCCACTTTTATATTTCTTTCCTCTGTCTACTTCATCTCCAAGATTAACCTCTTTGCATTGAATTCTTATGTCTGATCCCTGCACACTATTTACTGATTCATCCCTGCTAGCTTCGTGTTGCTTATAGTCTTGTGCAAGATTAATTGCCCCATTTCTAGTATAGTACTATCCAACCTTTCCTTATTGCAAAGGTTAAATGTGTTTAATATTTTTTTCCAGCTATCCTTACACATGATGGTTCCCTCCCTAAACTCCCAACTAGTTATTCTTCCACCACATTATGTCTTGCAGGATTGTTGACCATCACGACTCATCTATTTCTTGGACTTGGTGTTGAAAATAATTGGCCCGACATGCATTAATTCCTTTCTAATCATTTCCTTATTTGAATGACCTTGGGTTATGAAGATCCCATTTCAATTTGGGTCAATAATCATGGTATATGAAAGATATATGATTCTCCTTGATTGTGAATTAATATCAATTACTCAAGATTTTATCCCTTGTTAGCTTGTTTGTCAACACATTGATTATTTTCTCTCTTGATGTGGAATAATATAATGGTATGAAACTTCTTAATTAGAAATCATATTCGAAATAAAATTGAAGGTAGATATTCATCCCAATGATCTTTTATATTGTGAAACTTTTAAATAACTATAATTGAATCACCAAAGACACTATATTATCAAATTCCCCTTAATAATGAAATCTCTAGTTGTTTCCAAATATATAATGCTTCTACTTGGTTATTTGTTGTTGTTCCTATTCCCCAAGAAAAGTTTGATTCTATTTCTTCATTGTGGCGATATAATACCCCTCCGGCTCCTGTTTCCCCTGAATATCCTTTTGAAGCTTTTTCAAAGAATAGTTAATGATAACCTAAGGAGTGTCACCATTCCTTGAATTGGTCTCTTTCAATTCTAATTAGAAAGGCAAGAGTAGCACTACAAGACTTCAAGTTTCTGACATGGTAAAAAGGCCTAATTAATCTAATCCAATCTTTTTCATCATTCGTATTAAAACCTTGGGAAGAGACAACTTCAAAAGCAAGTTGAGTTGCTTTCATGGTGGTTGAGATTGGATCAAACTTGAAGTTCTTAAATATGGCTTGATTTTGAGAGAGCCAAATCAACCAACATAAATATTTGGGAATATCAACCTAGCATCAAACTATTGTCATGTAATATTTACTTTGAAAGGGATATTTTGATCTCCAACCTTCAAAAAATTTAGTCCAGTCCAGGGAATACTTTGAATTTTCCAATTGGATTCAAAGACTTTTTTTACACTTATGTTGAGAAAGAGCACTAACAGAACACATGTTTTATATCTTCTTATACCGCTTCATAGAGCTGACCACTATGTGAGGGGCCTTGTATATATATATATATATATATATATATATATATATATATATATATATATATATATATATATATTCTATGGTCAACACCTTCACATGATCCAATTCCCAACAAAATGTGTTAACCTTGAGAAGTATGTCCTTGCTCTATATTCCCCCCAGATCCTAGATGTAGGGGGCTATGGAATTTGTTTGATCAATGATGCATACCCTTCTTTCACTGTGTAATGATTCTTCTTACCTCATTTCCATATTTGGAAATCCAGATGGTTGAAGGTCATCGACGCAAATCTTTTTAGTGATCTAAGTAGAGAAAACCATGATAGAGAGAGGTGAGGCCGGAAATTAGGCATTTCCAACATTTCCAAAGGCCACCTTTATCCCATAATGAGATATCAATTAGACTATGGAAACCCTGCTCTTCCATTCAATTCACTAGGTCTCGAGCTCCTTGATCTTCATTGGCCAATGATGCCGAGGGACCCAATATTTCCAAATATATAAATTCTTGCCATTTCCTGTTTATCATCCAAGATGATCCAAAACTATTAGAGCCACGATTTTACATAACTTCCAAATCTTTCTTCCCTTTCCTTCCCAAGATTGATACTTCGACCTGAGTAATCAAATCTTATGGAAATACTTCATGAATAATGTTTTCTACCATCACTCCTTAGAATCAGATATATGTCACCAAACCATCTTTTATCCCAAGGCTAATTTCACATATTCGAGGTCATTTATTTCCAATCCTCCCAACTTTTTGGTAATTTGACTATGTTCCAATTCACCAAATGAAAACAACTCTCATTTTTTTTTTCTTCGCCTTGCCATAAGAACTTTAGAATCATGCTATTTAGGTTATGTATGATGCTCTTGGGAGAAAGGAGACCAAAACAAATGTACACAAGGGAAGAGGAAATCACTGACTTGATGAGGAATTTTTATTTTCCACATTCAACCAATGCACCCCCCACAAAATAATTATTTTTTTGATCTGTTGGAGAACTACTTCGCAATATTCTCCACTTGACATGCCTAATGAGATTGGGATGACTAGATAGGTAAACAATTTCCAGTCACTAACAACCAAAAAAATGATAACACATGATATTTCTTTTAGGGTAGGTTCAGAGAAGTTCCAACCTAGAAGATGACTTTTCCTTTAGTTTACCAACCCACCTGACAAGAATTAGTGGGATTCCTGAATATTGCTAACCGATAAAATATAATTCGAGAGGTGCCACTAAAAAATAGCGTATCATTGAAAAAATGTGAATGAATAATATCTTTGACATTCCATGCAATGTAGAAACCCAATAGTTTCCCTACTTTCCTTGGTTATCAAGAAGGAAGGAGGGTAAAAAAAATTGCAACTGATTGGAAATTATTTTAGTCAATATTTTATAGGTGGAATTAAAAAGAGAAAAATGAAGAAATGGGTTTTTTCCCCCTCCAAATTTCTTTCTCTCTCAAGAGTGATTCAACATTCGAAGCAGGTGGTTTTTTTATCAAAGGCCAGAAATATTGAAAGAAGCTAATTGTAAACTTTTCAGGGCCTAAGGCCTTGTCTGGGTCAAGAGTCCATATTGCTTCTAATACTTATTCCTCTTCAATAACCTTGATGATATTCAAGTTTGAGAGATGCGAGATCACATTGGGAATAACCTTAAGAAACTCATGTGCCTAATCCAAGGAGATTTTATCTGTACTATACAAAGATTGGAAATGAATAAACACCTCATTCTTTAGATCCTTAAATGTGGAGACCCTTGTTCAGGTTTATGGGACAATTTACTTTACTCTATTTCTTGATTCCCTTACCTTTTCCTACTTGTGGAAACATGTAGTATTAAAATCCCTTGCCTTTAGCCATCAACGCCTTGATTTAATATGCATAGTTCTTCCTCATGTCTGCTAATTGCGAATATGTTTTTTTTCAACTCCCTTTCTTTCTGAAAAATTCCATTCCTCAATGGGAGCCTATTCAATTGATCTTTAATGTCTTCCAAATACTTAACCAATTCTTTCCTATTCTGACCGGGGGGTTTAAATCACTCTTGTAACCATTTCCTGAGATTTTTCTTAATATTACAAAGCTTAGCTTCCCAAATAAATTCCAGTGATACTTGATCTAGAACGATTTAGGCTTGCTTGATCATATCCACCACCCCATCCTCTTGGATCCACATATATTTATAGCAGCAAGGAATAAGGTCAAAATTCTCTTACTTCTCTAATAACAACACAATCATATGATAATCAGACTTGCCTTGAGCTTTGATAACCGAGAGGAATTATAGCCCTTTCAAGAACCAACTGTTATGGATTAAAAACTAATTAAGATGAGTATCAATGTGGCTCTCCACCAATATATGATTTGACCAAGTGTCCTTTCTAACTTTTCGAATTACATCGTACAAATCCCAACCAAAAATAAAATACTCCATTCATTCTCTGAAGTGATCTTTAACGATGCTTCCTATTATCGTTCTGTAATTTCTAAGATTGGGACAATAAATCACATAAAGACAACATTAAAACCAATTTGGAAGCTAGGATCTAGCCTTTCCAGCTTCAGAGAGGGATCTCTCTTTAAGATTTAACTTTATTTTGGATAGATATTAGGCTAGTTATGATTGTCCTTGGTGATTTTTTTATTTTGATTGATTTGGTTGATTAAATCTTTATTTTCCCATTGGGCAATGGAGTCAAAACATAAAACTTGATTTATGCATCAATTTTGAAAAGAGGTATACCAGGGCAAGATAGGTTGTATTTATTGGATTCTTTTAAGATTTTTAACTGAATAATGGATATGGAGGAAGAGTGAATATCAGTTGAGACTGAATTTTTTTTAAGTATTTTTCAATCTGACTTCAGGTAGAAAACAATTAAATTGTAAAAGTAGCCAAAATAAGGTGTTTTAAATAACGCGTCCTATTCATCACACTTTCTGTTTTAAAATTAAGAATCTTGATAAACAAAGAAAGGAAATAACAGTGGAAAACACATAAATAGTAGAAAAGCTTCACCAGTAATTACACCACATGAATCCTGAAAGAAATATTTGTATTATTGATGCTCTAGCAAAAACTTGAAATTTACAATTGCATAGTAGGAAAAATATATCCGAAAATAAACATCTAATACTTCAAACAACGAAGTATTTATACTAAAATATTATAAAATTAATTACAAATAATTTTTTCTCAAACATATAGTGTATTATTAGCCCAAATATAATAAAAAACTCTAACTATTAAAAAAAATAGGTTCGATGTGGGTGATCTGGCTTTCTGGCAGTGTTTTTGAGGAATCAGTTGATGAGTAAGCCTATTGGTAGGCTTCGCTGACTGTAATGTTGTCTGATGCGCTATCCTGTGAGCTGGTTGTAGATGACTTCTCTTTGTTACCTTTTACTCCTGGAACTTAGTTAACTTATCCCATTGCTCTTCATCTAGGATAGTTAATTTGATGACCCTCCTGTAGATTTCATCCACCTCGGTATACTTAGCAAAATTAGGCTTGACCACAAAAACGTGGTTTATCTCATACTAGATGAAAAGGTCATGCGTTAATGCCTCCAAGAATTCTTTCCCTGTCATAACGCCTTTGATTTTTGAAAACTTAGTTGTGTCTCTAGAAATCTCCTGCAACTTCTTTGCATAATCTTGTCTGTGCATTAGTTTGTCATTGATTAGAAACAGGGAAGGGAGACCTTTCCGAGTTAAAGGTTCTAGCCTACTGAAAAATCAGTTTACAACTATTTCTAACATGTGACATTTTTCCTCCAGTTGTATAATAAGGTTTCTTTTTGTAAGAACCTTATTTACTTCCAATATTGTTTCAGTCCTATCATCCACTCCTAACTCATTCAGCTCATACTTGTTCTTAGAGTTTAAGAACTTAATAATGTTGTTAGCGGTGATTGGCTTATCTCCAATTTCTTTGATTTTTGTAATGGTATCATTGGCTTTCTCTATCAGCTCCTTCATCTCGAATATGATTTGTATGCAAGGCCATATTTCATTGATTGACTCAATGATATCTTTCCTAATTATCTTTTTGACTTGGCCCAAGGTATTTTCAATATTTCACTCCATCTTAGACTTCTGCAACCTTTCTATTAAATTTTGTGATCATTGGGCTTCAACTGCATGTGAGCAATCACTCCTGGACTTCCGGTCCTGTAACAATTTCACTTGGTCCTGAAGCTTCTTTATCTCTTCTGTATGTATTGAAAGATTCTATACTGCTTTAGTGATCTGCTCAACTCCATTTGTTGTACTCGCTGTAGAAGGTGTGGCAGTGGGAATAAATGTAAGGGGTACAATCTCTAAAGGGAATAATGATAGTTTGGGAACCTGATCTTTTTCCTTTATCATATATTCCATTTCTTCTTCCATCTACCTCAGCTAAGCATTCTACTCCATGATGAGCTTCATCATGTCTGATTTCTATGACTCTGTCTCTTCAATGTCTTTGGCCAAAGGGTCCTCTGTAGCTAGCAACTTTAGTTGCTTCCTCAATGCTGCTATGCTAGCATTTTTATTTTTAATCACCTCTTCTGAAGCTCTAATATTGGAGGGATCATATCCAATCATGATTACTAAGTCTTCCAAAGTCTTAATCCTTGAATCCTTGGCCAAAGAAGATATTGTTTCCATCTTGAGTTGTGATTGGATATTAGCTAAAGAAACCTGCAATTTCAACAAACTTATAGCAGTGTTAGTGAGTGTAGATGAAATAATTTCACCTGCCTTTTTATGAATCTTCATTTGATCAATGGGATGTATGTATTTAATATCAAATTCAAATTCATTATTTTTATAATATGTTGTTGTCTTGGGTTGAGGAATCTGTGCTTGGAGAAAGGCCATCTGCATTTTTCCTTTCTTTGAATCAAAGGCTGACAATAGCCTACTCTGACAGCTCGAAGTTTTCTTCCAGGATTGATTATATGTACTAGTCTTCAAAACTTCATTTTTCAATTTAATCACCCTGGATGTATCAAAATTGGTCTTCTCTTTCTCCTCTGTAACAATTGTGCTGGTTTGAATAACTTGTTTTTGATCCTGAGAAGAAGTAGAGGTGGTAGAAGAGAGTGTGGTTTGACCACCTACTTATGAGGAAGTAGGTGTCTCTTTTTTTTATGATAATGACTTCCCGCTTTGAGTCCTTGTCTATATTTACCTTGGGATTTGAGATTAATCCTTTTTCTAAACATAATTTTGAACTCTTTGCTAGAAGTGTCAGCCATTGAAGGTGACTCTTCTTCTCTGATCCTTTTTCCTTCTTTTTCCTATGGGAAAAGAGTCTGTGATGTTGAAGTTGACACCAATTGTTCTTCAGCCTCTTGTAGAATATTCTCGTTCCACTCTAGTTGATTCATGTATTTTTCAATCTATGGTATGCGGGTATGAATATAAGGTGTAGATTTTTTATCTACCCTTAGCTTAGAAATGGTACCCAATGGATCATATGCCCATGTGAAAGTGAGGCTGAATTGCATTTCTTTCAATAATGTGTTTGCTTCCTCCCTTGTTGTTTTGTTGTTACAAATGAAGGGCCTTATCTGTGTTTTAATCCTAAACTGAGATTTATTTTTGGCAGACACAAAATGGAACTCATCAGCATTAAGCATTTTCCTGATGTATTCTAGAGAAAAAATCCTCATTGGGAGGAATTTTGGGAGCTTATATGGGGCAAGCTCACATCCATAAATCCCCAGCTCTGTGTAATTCTAGTAAAGGTACCATCCTCCTATTTTATTTTGATCTGAAAACTACAAGACTTTCCTGATTTATTCATTGATTCTTGGCTCTGAGTTGCTGCTTAGAAGACTGAGTGTTGGATGTAAAAATAATTTTATGAACTGTTTGCATGAGTATTATTTCCACTCCTTCATTACCATTGTAGTCCAAAATATGACATATTGTTGATTTCCATCATCATCCAAATTTTGCAATGCAAATTTGAACCTATCTCCCTGAAAATATAAAAAAAAATATCCTAAAACAAAGGCATATTTAAATACCACCTCAGTTTGGAATTTGACAAACTGTTCATGAATGGAATTTGCAAGGAATTGGCTGAAGTTGAATAAGACAGAAGGCTTGGAATCTATGGAGAAAACGGAAAGGAATCCTATAATGGCCTCATCTACCCACTGATCTGAGTAATAACCAACGAGGTAGGAGATGATTGTAATGATATGCTTAGTTTTCTCGGGGAAAATGGAAGATGGATAAGGAGGATTCTTCTTAGGAAGTTGGGCATCTTCAACTAGAAAAAGCTCAAGGGTTTTAGCCCTTTTTACAAATTCTAGCTTCTGATATAATTCAAAGAGTGCTTCTTGAGAAAAAGGAGTGGAATTATTTGTGGTAGGGGCCTACATCATTTGTTCTATGGTTGGGCAACTATGGTGATTAGAATATCTCCTTAAGGTGAAATAATATCTCTCTGACTGGGTATATAGCAGGCTTGACATTTCCTAATGAATTCAGGGGCACTGTGGATGTGGGGAAAGATATAATGGGGAAAATTGGATTCCGGCAGTCCAATGTCATTAGTCTTGTCAATGAATTTGTCTTCAAGCCAACAATATATTTCAAATAATTCTAACTCACATAGGGTTTCATTGATTTTTTAATCCCTGTCTACCAGAGGTATATGATCAAGTTCACTTGAGGGATGGAGTAGTGGATTCACATAATCCCCCTGGATTTTCTTCTTAGGAGGCATGATGAACTCTGGATTGATGGTGAATGAGGGTTTTTGTTAAGTTAAATGGAGGCCGAGATTATTTAATAGGTCTAAGATTGATATGTAACTGCAAAAACTGTAGAGAGTAGCTCGAAAGTAATCAAATTGGGCTTTCTAGCACTCTGTCAACATGCAAAAAACATATACAAAGTATCAAAAATGGCAAGGTAAAGGATTAAAGGCTAATCTGGGATTAATTTAAACATAGATTGTTTGTTTTCTTGTTGATGGTGGTGCGAGTCCATTGGCTTAATGGTCAGAGATGAATTAAACTCATCAAAAACTATATTATCGCGAGAAGAGTTTTAATTGGCAACGGTATAGTGTAGGTGGTGTGACGTGATTGGTGTTCAACAGACAAATTTATGGTTTTTACATGGCGGGGAAAACTGATTTTCGGAGGGGGTAAAATGTAGTAAGTGGGTTCGGCAGGGGGGTGTGAAATCAGGAGAGGGTGCCACGTTAGCGTGGTCCCGAAACAAAAAACCACCCATTTCGAACTCCCCCACCCCCGCGACGGTAAATTTCGAATGGAGGGGGGGGGGGAAATGATATGGGTCGTCAAATGGATGTGCGAGGAAATGGATGATGGAACAGATGGAGGGGGGGGGGGGGGCGAAAAATGATATGGGTCGTCAAATGGATGTGCGAGGAAATGGATGATGGAACAGATGGAGGGGAGTTAATCTTGCATCGAAGGAGTTTGATGAGACATTTTTTTGGATAGCGGGGGTATTGATAAAGGTAAAAACTTAGGATAGGGGGGTAATGCGCGAAATATTCCTTTTCATATGCCGAACCTTTTAGAATTTGGATAAAACTTTTATTCATTTTCCATCTCCTGTGCATGAAATAAATTTGTAAGTTTTAAACTCTTAGGATAAACATTTTTCATGCTTTTCAAAGCCATAAGGAAACTTCTATCTACCCTTTCATTTTCAATTCTTTTTTCTAAGCTAACATATTTTTCATCTTATCTATTTAGGGTGCATTAGAGCTAAAAAACCGTCATATCCTTTTTTTATAAGAATATAACCTACTCTATAACTTATTCCTCCTATTGATTCAGATTAAACTATTGAATCAATCTCATTTTCTACCTAACTATTGATTTTTCAAGATTAAACTGTTTGACAAATCTTTATTCACTAACCTATTTGACATGAAATTTAGAATTTTTCTATCATGATTAAGCTATATGATTGTAAAAAAATCTATTCATTGTGGCATTTTAGACAAGCTACACACAATATTATTGAATTTTTAACATAAAGGAAACTAATTTAACAATGGTGGCATTTAAATTTGCAGCACTTTCAATATTATTTCTCTTTTTCTTTTGTGGGGTTTTATTCTCTTTTTATTCTTTTTTATTTTTTTCTTCATATTTATTTTCTTATTGACATGCCATCTTTTGATTTTCTTTTTATATATATATATTTTGGAAATCATTTGCAAATTGAAAATAATTTACAATCTAAAATTACAAATAATGACATACTCAATCACCTTGAGATCCTATAAAATATAGGACCCTAATAGTGGCTCTAGTTGGGGATGGCACTTCTTCATGTGAAGTGTCAAGAACAAATGATCAGTAGCCTTGAGTATCCAATGTATGTAATGTCTGCATATAATTTCTTTTGTTGTTAAGGTACTTATGATAACTTTTCAATCAGGGCTTAGGGTCTTCTCCACGGGCTTCAACTCTAATCAGGAATTTGTCCAATCAAATCAATATAGGCTGTGATATTTACAATGATGTAATAAAAATTCTTTATGCTAAGAAACGTAGTGCTTTAGCATCCTGCCATTGACAAGACCACCAAGTAACTCTGCTCCATCCAGGTCCTTGAGGAAGAATGCATTGTTTCCCCTGAAAGCATAAATAATGTATTTCCCTTTCCAAAGGTTATCAAATTTACCATGTTTACCTTTATCTTCTCTCCTAGAATCCCACTTTATAACTTTTTCTCCAATTGTTAGTGTGAATTCTAATCACGAGCATACGAAAAAATCTCACTTTAGTTGTGCATAAAAAACAATCCTATCATCAAAGATGACTGTCAGTTTCCTTAGATATGCAGTTAGTGATCAGAATAAATGCTATAGAAATCTATATCTATGCCATTAAAGAAATTAAACAACAAATAATAAGAAAGAGTTTCTCCATGCATCCAGTGAACAAGACAATAATTTCTAAAGATTTTTTTATTTATTATGACACCTGGGAAGGGAACATAGAAAGATGTTATTAGTCCCTCTCAATGGGATGGATTCTTGTATGTCCTCAACGCTTTAGATCTAAGATCTCTCTCTCTCTCTCTTGATGGTGCAGAAAACCCAGACAAAAGTGTAACTCAAAGGGAGCCCACAAGAAAAAAGTAGAAAAATATGACAATGATGGAGGATCAAAGTCAAACCAAAAGAATAGATCAAGAGTGATCTCTAGGAAACAAAAGGTAGTGAATGAATGGGAAAACCCTTCTATTTATAAAAAAATATGGAGTTAGTCTAGATATTGGTGCATAATTAAAATATTATTAACCAAATCTAGATCCAACTTTTATAGAATATTTTATTATTTTTGTTAGAGGGAAAAATAATTTGAATCTGGTCAAATCCCTTTATTTATAAATAATAAATAAATAAATGATTTATTTATTATTTTAAGAATGTGGTTAAGTAATAATTAAACAAATAGTGATTTATTCAATTATTTATAAATAATTTAGTCAAATTTAACAAGGAATATTAATTGAAATAATGTTTTAAATAATTATTCCTAGAAAATAATAAGATAAATAATGATTTATCTAATTAATTTTCCTGTTTTGGGTTAAATATGACCAGTAATATTAATTAAACAATGGTTTAATTAATTATCCCTTGAGGAAAATCAAACAAATAAGGATTTATTCAATTATTCCTCATGGGGTTTCCTGTTTAGACCAGAAATAACTTAATAAATTATGGGTTATTAAGTTATTTTTCATAGTGAAAGCAATTTTACTATAGTAAAATTGGTCTTACATGGTGTACTTTCGTCATCTAATAGTAACATTCTAGATGACCAAAAATTGGTGTAACAAATTCCCCCCCCCCCCCCCAACATACGAGCGTTAGGAGCTAATCATATGAACGAAGTACATTGTAAGAACTCAATCACTAGACATCGAAGGGGAGTAAGAGAGAGAAAAATATAAGGCAGACTGAAGTGCGAGAGGACAAGACCCTGAGGAGGCAAGACTTACAAGTGTGACAAGTCTCTTTTATGAGTGGGTACCTATTCTACATGAGGCGAGGGAGGCATACATATGCCCGCCGAGAAAACAAAGTACAAAGAATAATGATGCATCTAACACACATGGGACTGAACTATATAGTACATGATGACATAAACATGGGCCAGATAAAAAACATGATAATGGATTCGACATACATATTGTGCCTGGAACAACAGCCAAGACTTATACAATAATATATGAGTACATGAGATATAAGTACAACCGAAGAGGCCCTGTAAAACAGGAAAGGGCTCTGAAAATCTGAATGATGCATGCAAACTAAAAAATGCCTTGTAAACAGCTGGGGTCGGAAACATCAAATCTATGGATTTGCATCCAAGGCTATAGTAGAGAGGTCATCCGGGTGTGTGGGGGGCTACATGAAGGGCCACCCCCTGATGAGGTCTGAAACATATCACACACACCCAGGAATCACTGTACAATTTGTTCTATCACTGAACCATCAAGTATACGGATCTCAATCATGCCATGAGGATTTAGAACTGAGAAAAAATTAAGTCAAAGGGCAATAAAGGGTCCCTTTGCCTGATCCAATGCGTCGAACAAGAGTGGAAGTTGGAACCAAGGTACACTGTTCTCTAGACCTGTGTTCTGGAATGAATAAGATGATGTCGACAGAAAGGGGTCCGCCATAGGTGAGGCAATAAGAAATCCTCAACTAAGGCACGAGGGATAATAGTATAGCGATTGATAGACTAACACCAGAGATGATGGTGGAATGGGGGGTACTGAGTAGCGAGCTGAAAACTTCCCTTGTTAGAGCATAAAGGGCATGGATGACCTGCCAGCTACTGACTCGAATCCAGAGGGGATAGGGAACAACATGACTGAGGGAAAAAATGTGTGACATGAGAGAGGGATAAAGAAATGAAGGATGGAAGATTGTGGCAGGAGACAAAGGGACTCTAGAAAAACTCCATGGATGTGATGATGACTCAACTCGGATGATATAAACAAGGGTGACTCGATGATAATTCCATACAGAATAGGCCCGGTGGGGACCATAAAAACATGAGTACAAGATGGCTTCTTTCGATGAAAATTGACACGAGCATCGACAAGTATGAAGGCAAAGTGGTGCCCCAAGTACAAGTGTCACAAGTGAAGAAATTTGATTTTGAGAAGCGGTGAAGTGACCCTTCTTGGAAAAAATGTGTCTGGGTGAAGTATCAAAAAATGAAAGGATACCCATTTGAGAGCTCAGTGAGAGATTTCCAAAGGTGCTGACAGTTTGTCAAACCGAGCTATGGTTTGGTCCCAGCTAGTGAAAGAAAAATACAGGTTTCTCTTTTAATAAGGCATTTTCCCTCCAATTTGATTCATTTTCAAGTGTATCTATGGTGAATGTGGAGAGGAGAAAAGGCCCTAAATCTTGCGGCGATCGTAGCAGACAAACCAACCGTTGGAATCAAGATCCATCAGTTGCAGGTAAGAATCCTAACCATACTCTTTCAATTCAGTGGACTAAAGTTTTAGATTAGGCACCCATAGCTCAGGAACATACCAGGTCGTGCCTTTTGGGGTCTATTCTGCAACTTGGGTAGAAGGTATTGGGAAGAAAACTGCGACCTGTCTGAGGAAATGGCCTGAAAAGCGTGACCTTTCTGAGAAAGAGGGTTTCAATGATGCTTTTAGTTGAGAGATGGGATTTTATGGTTATGATGTAGTCTTTCCTTTCTGTATGCTGAAAAACATGATGGTTTTGTGCAAGTATGGCAGAGTTGAGGATCAATTGGAGAGAGAGAGACCTAGATGCATTATGTTTTGAGATTCGAGGGGATCATGTACTTTTCATTGCATTGTCTAGGTTTGGGGTCCTCAAATTGTTGATAACCCACTAATGAGGGCAAGAGAGCCCTTGATTTTCTAAGGATGGCCTTAATGCTTCTTGGAAGGATGGTCCTGATGAAGAATCAAGGTAAGAAAATAATACGGGAATGAACTACTAGAGAAGGTGTAGAATCATCCCCGCCCACCAAGTCAAATAGAGGGATCAAGTGGTAAACATGGTATCACACAAAGTAGAATATTTGAAGATAGGGTATCCAACATCTACGATATATGGCTCGCCGGAGAGGCCAATAGATGCAACTATCCAAGGAAGGGAGGATAGTGGTCGAAGACTTCGTCATCTCGACATTTGGAGGGGGAATGTCAATGGGAGTGGATGTGTCCTCTGGTTCTTCTGAAGCATAATGCGTCAGTAAGGGAGAGATGGAATCATTGTGCTCGGACTCGAATTGGCGAACTGCTTCCAAGGAGGTGCAAAAATCATCAAGGCAGGGACAGAGGTGATTATAGTGGCCATGGAAATCACACAAAGAAAAAGGGTGATCTGTGTGCAAAGTCTTGAGTTTCGGGGCTGAATCGGGTAAATTAACATGGACCTCAAGGATATCAGACTCGGGAAAAGCTTCGTTGACCATGGGCTTGAGACAAGGAAATTTGGGAAAATTATGGGTGGAATGAATGATAAAATCACACAAAGAACACAAAGGCGTACGCTTTGGAGGTTGAGGAAGAGCATGGGTTGACTGGGCAGCCCTTTCCTTAGGTTCCTTCTTTTAGGATTTTTCCCCTTCACCCGAGGCTTTCACAACAGGAGTAGGTTCCTGTTGAGGTGGTTGAGGCACAGAAGAAAAGGGAGGGGTCATGGAGACCGATTGGACTGAGGTCAAAGTAGTGTAAGGTTTGGGATTACTAGGTGGGATATTGGCTAGGTGATCAATGTACCAGATTGGGATCCCCAGGGTCATGTTGGGAAGAGACAAGATAGCCATAACAGGTATCGAAAATAATCCAGGAGGGAGAGCAAGAAACGATATCTGACCGGAGGGGTAATGGCCAGGCGGGACAGCTCCAAGATGGTTAAGGCCAGGGGGAACCATTCTAGGGAGATATATAGGATCATGGACACCAGATACAGATGATGGGACTTGAGGAGGGGCTCCTGAAGGTTGATTCGAAGTACTAGGAGTAGGTTGCGGAGGGCGGGGATACTAGCTAGTCAAACCAGTCTGTTTGAGGTCGGACTGAGACGATTACATCATGAAAACATTTGACGAGCTAGGTCTAAGATAAGAGGGGGGAGACCAGGGAATGAACCAAGAAAATATGAATCTTTATAGACTTTGTGTGAGACACTGGTCAGAGGTTCAACTGCATGATTATTGGCCACTGAAGAGATAATGTACTCTAGAGAGGTCTAGGACTTCGGTTTGTAATATGTCAACTGCTCTATGGTGATGATATTTCCATCATGAGGAAAGAAAATCTTACGGTGAACTGCAGATGGGAAAAAATACATCGCATAAGTGTAGCTACGACCCAATAGAATTTTGTAGTCTAAGGGTGCATCAATGACTTCAACGTCAACAAAAACACTCTTGCCCGCAAGAGTAATTTGGCAATTGAGGAACATGCCAAGGGGATGAGAATAGTGGCCATCCTGCACACAGAGTGTTATAGTGGAAGGGGCTAACTGAAGGGATCTGAGATGATTCCAAACAGAAGCAGACATCACACAGGTGGAAGCCTCCTCGTCAATGATACAACGGGAGACGTTGGCATTCTGGATCTTGACAGGGATTTGGAAGGCGACGTATGCAAGAAGGGGGGGATGTTCTAACTTGCCAATTTTGAAGACAATCAAACGATCATATGAAGGATCCACAACATCCATAGTAGTTAGTAGAGATTTTCATTGTGAAAGGCATGACTGGAGGATTTCCAGCGTTGACATGGAGGTAGGGGATTGTGCCAAATCATCTACTATACTATAGGAGTGGGAAGCTTTATCGGAAGGAACGTTTCGACGTAATGGTCCCTTGGATATCTTGGTATGAACCTCTGCCTTAGGCTGAGGGATCAGTAAAGGTCCATTAGGTGTCAAAAGTGGCTCTGTGGGGCCTGAAGACAGGGGCTCGGTGGTAGATGTAGTGGGGGGATTTTTGTACTGACGGGACCGAGTCTAAAGGTTGAGGTCAACGATATTGGGTTGGTTAGAGTTCATCATGAAGATATGTTAATCAAAGGTACCAGATGAAGGAGGTTGAGTGGCTGCCTGACTTTCAAGGGGTTGGGCAGCCACATATCCTTGTTGGGGGACATGATTGGTAAACATAGTCGGTTGAATATGGGTAGCATTGGGAGGAACTGAAGGGGAGGCTTATTGTCCTCGGGATGCTGCTTGAGCTTCCCACATCTAACGCATCTGAGGTAAAAGGGGAAAATCATGGGTATAATGACTATAGACACTGCAACAAGAACAAGGCATATTTGTGTGAATAGGCCTGTCCTGCTTGGGTTGAGTGCCCTGTTGCTAGGTTTCAGTGTTAGACGTATTCCCTTTGGGATTATTTCTTGGATTACGTGGGGAATATTGGTTTTGGTTTCCTTTCCTCTTATTTTTGGAAGTAGGAGGATTAGTCGCATTTTGATGTGCATATACCTACCCCGGGGGGGGTGGCTACTGATGGGGAGTTTGAGAAGGTAAGGGAGGTTGAGGTGTTTGTGCTGGAGGAGATAGAGAACCAAGCTGCAAATACCAATAATAAGTAGGTTGGGCATCATTGGGGTAAACAGGTTGGGCAAAAGTAGGAGGCATGCCTTATCTTGGATACATGCTACCGGGAGGGGGAAAAGTGTTGGAGGAGTTGGCTCCTCCCTGAGGGAAACCATAACCCTTGGGAGGATGAGTGTACGGATGTGAAAGATCAAATGATACCGTCAGTGGCATGGGATGCCCCCGGTGCATTGCCACCACCAGGTTTAGGGAGATCAGGTAAAATGGTATAAACATAACCAGATTGTGTGTAGATCAGGTCATAATTCAACGTAATATAGAGGGAAGTTTCCTCAATATGAGGGAAGTGAGATGCGACATATTTACCAATAGAAGGAAAAAGGGATCTGAGAAACTAGTCCATGTAGACACGGTCTTCGAAATTAGGGGCTCGACATGGGCTCTTCCTTCTATGCCATTCTTGAATATGATCAGATAGGTGGATATCAGAAGTTTGACGGAAAGAGGTCAAGAGTTCGGTACTCGTGTCATAGCGAAGGGGGAGTTGGAAGTAAGATAGAAAAGCCTTGACAAGGGCCACAAAAGTAGTATGAGATGAGGAGGCCTGGTCGACATACCACTTGGAAGATTCTCCAGTAAGCATATGCTGGAATAACCAAAGAAGGGCAGTGTCATCGGTGATGGAGTTAGATGAACACCACATGTGGAAATAATGAACATGGTTGATAGGATCCTCTCTAGCAGTTCCTTCAAACTTGGGGATGTCTAAAGGAAGCTTGGTTGGCATAGCAGGCCAACCAGGATCATGGTGTATGGGGTAATTAATCAACTAGCTAAAATCTAGAAGGCTTAGGCCTACCATATAAGGAAGCAAGGGAGAAACCAGAATAGTTCCTGTTGTGGCACCACTAGTAGCATTTCAAAAATTAGGGTCGGGGCTGCCACCAGTGTTAGGTCCTGAACCAGACATGATGAAGGTGAAAGGTGGAGGAGAGCCGGGGATAGAACTAGAAGGGGAACCCGATGAACCAGAAGCAGAGACAAAATGGGGACTCGGTGGAGGACGAACACGAACCCTACGCGGTGGGGTAAGTCTTCCTAGCAGAAATTAAGGATGAAGGCCATGGAGTCTCTGGGATAAATGCCTTCGGGTCGCAATGATGGTAAATATACGTGGAACGCAATAAGGAAGAGAGGTAAACAAAGGTAGGGAGGTGCAAGATCAATTGATTACAATGTTTAAGTCTTGGTATGGCAGTGTAAACCAGGCGCTCTTTTCTTAGGGTGTGTGTGTATGTGATAAGTGTGCTAATTTTAATCAAGCCTGAATGTGTGTAGAGAAAAAAGAAAAACTATGTTTTATAGCTGTAAATAAAACTGAAAATGATAGTAAAGGAAACTGAATGCAACAGTAAAATAAACAGTTAAAGATGCATCAATTTAAACACGAGGAGGAGGGCTTCCCAAAAAATAGTCTATGGGTGGGTGAAATATAGTCAAAACACAAAAAATTGCCGATGGATCTAAGGTCGGGAGGGACAGGGACCTAAAGGCCAGATCTGCTGGAAAGAGGGGTAGAAAACAACAAAAAACCAGAGGGAAAAATGCTGAAAAAAAGGTGGTGAAAGGCTACAACATGAAGGGAAACAGAGGGGACCCTAAAGGAGGACCAAACAAAATTGAAAATAGGTGTTTTGGATGGATAAATAACCGATATGAAATGGATCTGAAAGTACAGGTTTAGATCTGAAAAATGGCTAAAAAACACTAAAATCTCAGAGGACCTGCTTTAGCTAAACTCCTCCTAAAAAGGTGGAAGCATATTGAAGCCATAAGGGGCTTGGTTGCTATTTTGATGAGTAAAAATAAGTAAGTGTAGGTCCAAAACGAGTGAAGAGGGAGGTAAAATAACCCTAAACAGTGCCCTAGACAAACCCAGAAAAGTCATAGAAAATATCCCGGAAAAGGTACAGGTCGCAGTTTTCAGGATTTTTTTCCGCTACCTGAGAGTTGAGGTCATAGTTTTTGGCCCAAAAAGTGCGACCTACACTTCCGGCTATCTCGGGAGAATTTTTTAGAAAAAAGTGCCATCTCTATTGTGGCTAATACCTGTTACCCATGCAATAGGCCTAGAAACACACATAAGTTAGAATTTTTATTTTTTTAGTGTTTTAAAGGTTTAAAAAAACATCAAGAAATGAAAAATAAAAAGTTGAAGAAAAACCCTAGGGGTTGAAGAAATTGGTCATGCAGGGATTTGAGAAATGACAACGGTCTTAATTATAAACCCTTGTGGAGTTGCTAGTTGTTAGTGTGAATTCTAATCGCGAATGTACGAAAAAAGCTCACTTTAGTTGTGCATAACAAACATCCCTAACATTAAAGATGGCTATCAATTTTCTTAGATCTGTAGTTAGTGATCAGAATAATTGCTACAAAAATTCAGATCTATGCAGTTAAATACATTAAACAACAAATAATAAGCAAGAGTTTCTCCATGCATCCAATGAACAAGACAATAATTTTTAAAGAATTTTTTGTATTATGACACTTGGGAAGGGAACATAGAAAGATGTTACCAGTCCCCCTCAATGGGATGGGTTATTGTATGTACTTAACACTTCAGATCTAAGATCTCTCTCTCTTGATGGTGTAGAAAACCCAAACAAAAATGGAACTCAAAGGGAGCTCAGAAGAAAAAAGTAGAAAAATATGACAATGATGGAGGATCAAAGTCAAACCAAAAGTATAGATCAAGTGTGATCTCTAGGAAAAAAAAAGGTAGTGAATGAATGGAAAAACCCTTCTATTTATAACAAAATATTGAGTTAGTCTGGATATTGGTGCATAATTAAAATATTATTAACCAAATCTAGATCCAACTTTTATGGAGTATTTTATTATTTTTGTTGGAGGGAAAAATAATTTGAATTTGGTCATATCCCTTTATTTAGAAATAATAAATAAACAAATGATTTATTTATTATTTTAAGAATATGGTTAAGTAATAATTAAATAAATGGTGATTTATTCAATTATTTATAAACGATTTAGTCAAATTTAACAAGGAATATTATTTAAATAATGTTTTAAATAAGTATTTCTAGAAAATAATAAGATAAATAATGATTTATCTAATTAATTTTCATGTTTTGGGTTAAATATGACCAGGAATATTAATTAAACAGTGGTTCAATTAATTATCCCTTGAGGAAAATCAAACAAATAAGGATTTATTCAATTATTCCTCATGGGGTTACCTGTTTAGACAAGAAACAACTTAATAATTATGGGTTATAAAGTTATTTTTCATAGTGAAAACAATTTTACTATGGTAAAATTGGTCTTACATGGTGTTCTTTAGTCCATCTAATAGTAACAGGTTAGATGACCAAAAATTGGTGTAACACCAATATTGAAGTCATCTACTTTGGTCCTTCTATCAAAAATATTTTTGACATTTTCTTGAATTACTTGAGTTCTTTTGTAGACCTCTTCCCTTGACTGTTCTAGCTGAATTGTTTGATTGATTCCTCTTTGTACATCATTTAGCTCAACCTATAATTCTTGTATTATCTTCATGACTGGTATTCCTAAATATGATGGAAACAAAACATCCATTCCCTACCAATTGGTACGGTGACCTACCAATTAACTTCTTTGTAGTAAGTATATCAGCCCAAAGTGCATTAACCAACTTGTTGTGCCAAGATTTCTTATTGTCTTACAACAAATTTTTAATGATATTTACCAGACTCTTATTTCAAGATTCAACCAACCCATTTCCCTTAGGGTAATAGGTTTTTGAATGTGCCAAAGTAATGTGGTATTTGTTACAAAATTCAATCATTTTTTTAGATTTGAAAGTTGTTGCATTGTGAGTAATAAGTTTTCTATGACAACCAAATCTAGAAAGGATATTGGTCTCAAGAAACTTAATAATGATAAAATCAGTAGCAGATTTGGAAGGGGTGGCCTCTATCCATTTAGTAAAGTAATCTGTGGCTGTGAAAATCCACTTATGTTGGCCAGAGGAAGGAGGATGAATTTCACCAATGAAATCCAGTCCCCACTATTGAAAAGGGCTCTCAACTGAAATATGTTTTAATGGCAGGGGTAAGAGTTTTATTTTTCCTTAAAAAATATGGCATTTATGGCATGAAGTTACCCTCTTATGAATGTCAGGGAATAGAGTAGGCCAGTAAAAACCACCCCTGAGGATTTTATTAGCAGTAGTTTTCCAATAGAGGTGGCCACTACGGTCACCTTCATGGAACTCCTGTATGATTTTCTCAGCATCATCCTTAAACAAGAACTTAAGTAAAATTCCACCAGCATCTTTCCATTATAAAACATTTTCAATGATGCAAAACTTAACTTCCTTTAATTTTAGAAATCTTGCCTTTGTTTTTGTTAGACCAGGAGGAGCATTTAAAATGAATAAAACATACAACAAGTCTCCATACCAGGGTGAGTTCAAAAATGCTTCATCGATCTGTGGAGTCGCTTGTTCCTCTTGATCATCTAGTGCAGCAACAAATTTGATGTCTAATGCATGAAAATTTGACTCGGCCATTAGTTTGGCCAGTCCTTGTCCTTTGATCAACTTGGTTGGTTTGATTTCTAAGTCACGCTCAAGGATGACAACAATCCATTTTACTTGTTTTCCATCTCGTCCATTCTGTGAAAAAATTGTACTCTAAAATCTTTTATTGATTTAACTAATGAAAAGGCATGTTTTTCCATGATATTGTATTTTAAAGATGCATCTCTTAAAGCCTTACTGAAAAATGCAATGGCCTGTTCAAATCCTTCTTCATTTTTCTGCAATAAAACATATGCGTGTGTTTATAAGCAAAAGAAAATATAATAAATCTTTGGTAAAATCTGGACTAATCAACACCGGTGCTTTTGTTAATGTCTGTTTAACTAAATCAAAGGACTGCCTAGCCTCAATACTCCATCTAATTTCT
Organism: Pinus albicaulis; assembly: GCA_034641835.2. Classification (NCBI taxonomy): domain Eukaryota; kingdom Viridiplantae; phylum Streptophyta; class Pinopsida; order Pinales; family Pinaceae; genus Pinus; species Pinus albicaulis. The sequence continues at coordinate 112,679,670 of CM076575.1, forward strand.
GAATCTTTGTTAAGCATGTTGGTTATATTTCTAAGAATATTTGCAAGATTAGGGATGAATCTCCTTAAGAAATTAATTTTTCCAATAAAATACTGAAGCTCCTTAATGTTTCTAGGGTTACTGATTTTTAATATTTCTTCAATCCTACATGGATCAATCCTAATTCCATCCCTTGAAATAATATGACCAAGAACCTTACCTTCCTCAAGGCCAAACAATGTTTTCTTGGGATTTAATGGGATACCAAACCTTCTACACTTTTCAAACACTCGCCTTAAATTTCTCAAATGTTCCTCATCAGACTTTGAATATACAGTAATGTCATCAAGATAAATCACAATAAAATGTCCAATCTCATCAGCAAAGGCAATATCCATTTCTCTTGAAATGTGGCCCCAACATTCATTAACCCAAAGGGAATCTTCACGTACATGAAGGTCCCCATGGAGTAGTGAAAGTTGTTTTATCCCGATCATCACGATGTACTAGGACCTTGTTATAACTTGATAAACCATCTAACAAGGATATCCTACTAGACCCTACTCCATTCTATAATATATTATCCATTTTTGGCAAAGGGTAGTTGTTTTTTAGGGAGACCTTGTTAAGATTTATAAAATCAATACATAACCAGATTTCTCCAGTTTTATTCCTAGTAGGTACTATATTAGATACCCATCTAGAGTATCTTAGAGGGACAATAATTTTACCATCATACATATTTTTGACCTCTTTCTCAATCAAAGGCATCAGACATGATTTATTCTAAGGAGCTTCTATTTGAATGGTTTTTTATCTTCCTTTAATGGGATTTTGTGTTGTATGACACTAATATCATATGCTTTAAGATCCTCATAGCTCCAAGCAAAGACATCAACAAACTCTTTGAATAAAGCTATGTATTATTTTTTTCTGACAATAGGCAGTGACTTTGAAAGTTTTATCATTTTAGGATTATGTTCACTACCTATATTACATTCTTCTACAACTGCCCCTATGGGCTCTATTTTTGGATTTTTTGCTACATCATTAAAATAAAAAATTTGTTCTAATGGAACTATACCTCTAGGCCACAATATTATCTTTAAGCTAAAGTACTTCAAATTCTTCTTTTTCTGGATCAATTTCTTGCAATTCTAATTTATGTACAATTTCATATACATAAATATTTACATCTAATTCATCAAATTTATCATCTAGATTATTATGCAAAACCATCTCATTTTATACTTGATGATCTAAATCAATGTTATTTTCCTCATAATCATCTCTGGACTGCATAAATTTTTCTATCTGTTTATCATTTTCAAATACCTGCCAATACCTCATGTTGTTTGGTACAGTTGGATGGTGTTTGACCTCTACTATATATTGTTTATTTGGATGAGGCATTTTGCATGTGCTGGCTGAAAAAGCCAGACCATTAGCAAGGACATTCTGATTTCTAGGTATAACAACAAGACCATATTCTACAAAAGTGCGTAAGAAATCAAGCACAACATTTTTGTATGCTCTCAATCTAGGATGTTTTGCAACAGATTCTCCTTTAATCTGTTTAATAATCAATTCAGAATCTCCAAGAAAAAAATTCTTTAGCACCTAATTTCTTCAATAATTGCAAGCCTAAAATAAGTGCTTCATATTCCACTATGCTGTTGGTAAATTGAAAATTCAGTTTATATGAATGACCTTCTGTGTGATTATTTCTTTAGATTCAGAGATTTACACATACATTGACCACTGCTCCCAGAAGAACTATAAAAACTGTATTAAAGGTTTAGTTTCGGTGTTTTGTTGCAAAATATGTGTTTTATTTTCATGTGTTTTCACAAATATCATTTTTAACTTATGGTGATGAGCATCAATATCTCCATCATTATATAGAATGAAGAATCTAAATCTTAATTGAGCAGAGTAAAGAGGGGGCTGGTTATGCTTATCCCCACTTTACTCACCATGTATTTCATACGAGTTTCCCTATACAATCTTTTGTTTGACGAAACATTGGGATAGTTTAGCATAAGTCATATCCATTTGTATAGAACCTAGAGCCTTCATAACTTGAGTTCTATACAAATTTTTATTCATTAACTCAGTCAAAGTGATAGGAATTTTCAAATTTCCTATTTCATTTTCATTATTGAATGATGTTTGAAATTTATTTAAGTTCAGAAATTCAAATTTATCAGCAATCTCTTTTGACACATGTTCTTTTTGGTGAGTGGTGGTAGGAATGTCTGCTTGAGTAGTTTTGGAGTAACTCTCAACAATATTTTTAGCAGGAATATCAATTGTCTTTTTGCTAGAACTATCAGGTTTTTTCTTAGCAACATTTTCTGGAGTTTTCTTTGAAGTGGTGTTAGAAGTTTTCTTGACATGGTTTTCATTAGTCTTTTTGTTTGGAGTATCTCATGTTTTCTTACTCCTAATATTGTATTTTCTATGGACTTCCATGATAGCGTTTTCAAATCCCTACTTATAGTCATCTGATTCCTCAGTTTGGGATAATTTAAACAACTCTTGTTCTTCCTAAGTAAGAAACACAGTTTCTTCATCATTGATACCCATTAGATTTATCTGATTGCCTTCTACTTCTTCCGCTACCTTTCCATCTTCATAAACATAGTTTTCTTGAAAAGGAGTTCTAATTTAATGATCAGGACCCCTCTACTCTCTTTGTTTGATTTGGGGAGGATTTATCCTAGGATTCTGATTTCTATTTTGAGGTGCAGGTTGATTTTCCCTAGGTGCAACTCTCTCATTCAAATTAATCCTCTCCATCATTATTTTTATTGTTCTAACTAAGGAATACATTTTTTCATCATTAGAAGAAGTAGATGCTTCCTCTTTTATGGTTACTCTTCTCTCACTTCTAATTCTAGCTCTTTTGGCTAACATATTTGCTTCTACACTTACTGCATCCCTTTGCAGTTCTTCTAATGTGGATGAATTTATTTCCCTAAGCTAGTAAGCCATGTCTGCCTCAAAACCATATGGGAATTTGATTAGGGCTAAGCCTTCAAGTAGTTTGATATTAGCAGGGATTGTGTTATATACACCGTTGAATCTTGTGCAATAGTCTTGAACACTTTCTGCTGGTCCTCTCCTAATTCTTTTATATTCAGATAAAATCTAAAGAAGGTTTTTCTTAATCTCCCACCTAGTAAGGAATGTTTGATGAAATTAAGGTAAATCATGAATACTAGCAGCAGGTAATGCTTTAAACCATTTCCTCACCTCTCATGTGAGACTTTGTGAAAACAACCTTTTACACTCTCCTCATCTACCTCCTGAAGGTCAAAACTGTCATTCATCCAGTCTACATGTTGTTGGGTAGTGATAGGTCCAGTTCCATCAAATTGAGGGATTCTTGTTTGCTAATATTGTGGCATGTTTGCCAAAGGATATTGAAGGACTAGGGGATCATATCTAGTTTCCATTATGGGGATATGAGGATAAAAAATATGATGTGGTTGTTGGATGAAAGGTAAATGTTGAGTTGAAACTTGGGGTTTTGGCGGAGATGAAGGTTGGAATGTAGTTGAATATTGGGGAGAAGAAGGAGTTTGAGTTGCTTGGTGGGATAGTACTGGAATGGTTTTGGAAACTATAGAACGATTAGAGATTACTGATTTATGGGAAAGTAACAGAGTAGTAGTGGAGACTAGAGAAGGGGTAGGACTTGCTGATCTACGATGCACAAATTGTGATGAGGTGAGTAATTCAGCATAAGAATTCAAAGTAGAAATTTCAACAAATTGCTGGACATAAGATTCATGAAGAAAGGTCTAATCCTGAGACTAAACCTTGCAATTTTTCAAAGTCTTGAAGGATTTGAAGGTCTATATCAACAATCACAGATTGGGCTTCAGATGAATTTCTTCTTAATGTAGCTTTGTTCAAAGCGTAAATCAAACTCAATGTATTGTAGGGTTACAAAGTCTTTTGGGAGTGAATCTACCCTATGAGGAGGACTAGAACTTCCTTGGCTTTTAGCTAAGCTCTTTCTTTTCAATATTTTCTCAGGGTCTTATACAACTTTTGCGATCTTTGGAGCAGGTTAAGCTCTAGTATAGGCTCTTTTATGAGCCAGAGTTATAATATAAATGCACACACACACACTTATTATTTACACTATTGAAAAGAAAAAACCAATCTTAAATTATTCCTATCATACAATGCTTTAACCAGGGTTATGAATTTGAAAGAAATTACAATTGTTTCAAATTTTTCCCTAGTATGGTCACCACTAAGTTATATTTTTGTAATTTCTAAGATTGGGAGAATAAATCATAGAAATACAACATCAAAACCACTTTAGAAGCTGGGATCTATCCCTTCCAGCTTCAGAGAGGGATCTCTCTTTAATATTTAAATTTATTTTGGATAGATATTAGGCTAGTTATGACTGTACTTGTTGATTGTTTGATTTTGATTTATTTGGTTGATTAAATCCTTATTTTCCCATTGGGCAATGGAGTCAAAACATAAAACTTGATTTATGCATCAATTTTAAAAAAAGGTTGTATTTACTGGATTCTTTTAATATTTTCAAATGAATAATTGATATGGCAAAAGAGTGAATATCAATTGAGACTGTAAATATTTTAAGTATTTTTCAATCTGACTTCATATAGAAAAAATTTAAATTGTAAAAGCATCCAGAATAAGGTGTTTTAAATAACATGTCCTATTCATCACACTTTATTCTTTACAATTAACAATATTGATAAACAAAGAAAGGAAATAACAATGGAAAAAATAGAAATAGTAGAAACACTTCACTAGTAATTACACCACATGAATCCTAAAAGAAATATTTGTATTATTGATGCTCCAGCAAAAAATTGAAATTTACAATTACGCAGTAGGAAAAATATGTTCATAAAATCAACATCTAATACTGCAAACAACAAAGCATTTATACCAAAATATTACAAAATTAATTACAATAAATGTTGTCTCAACATACAGTGTATTATTAGCCTGAATATAGTAATAAGCTCTAACTGTTACAAAATATAGGCTCGATGTGGGTGATCTGGCTTTCTGGCACTACTTTCGAGGAATCAGTTGATGAGTAAGCCTATTGGTAGGATGCATTGGTTGTAATGTTGTCTGATGTGTTGTCTTGTAAGCTGGTTGTAGATGACTGCTCTTTGTTACCTTTTACTCCTGGAACTCCATTAACTTATCCCATTGCCCTTCATGTGGGAAGGTTAATTTGATGACCCTCCTGTAGATTTCATCCACCTCAATATACTTAGAAAAATAAGGTCTTACCAAAAAAACATGGTTTATCTCATACTAGATGAAAAGGTCATGCATTAATGCTTCCAAGAATGCTTTCCCTATCATAATAACTTTTATGTTTGAAAACTTAGTTGTGTCTATGGAAATCTCGTACAACTTCTTTGCATAATATTGTCTTTGCATTAATTTGTCATTGATTACAAACAGGGAAGGGAGACCTTTCCAAGTTAAAGGTTCCAGCCTACTGAAAAATATTTTTACATCTATTTCTAAGCTGTGACATTTTTCCTCTAGCTGTACATTAAGGTTTCTTTTTGTAAGAACCTTCTTTACTTCCAATATTGTTTCAGTCCTGTCATCCACTCCTAACTCCTCCAACTCATACTTGTTCTTAGAGTTTAAGAACTTAATAATGCTGTTAGCAGTGGTCGGTTTATCTCCAAGTTCTTATTTTATTTTTGTAATGGCATCATTGGCTTTCTCTATCAGACCCTTCTTCTTAAATATGATTGGTAAGCAAGGCTGGATTTCATTGATTGACTCAATGATATTTGTCCAAATTATCTATTTCACTTGGCCCAAGGTATTTCTAATATTGGACTCCCTCTCAGAGTTCTGCAACCTTTCTATTAACTTTTGTGCTCTTTGGGATTCAGCTACATGTGAGCTATCACTCCTGGACTTATGATCCTGTAACAATTTCACTTGGTCATGAAGCTTCTTTATCTCTTCTATTTGTATTGACAGATTCTACACTGATTTAGTGAGCTACTCAGCTCTGTCTGTTGTACTCGTTGTAGAAGGTGTGGCTATGGGAATAGTTGTAAGGGGTACAACCTCTAAAGGGACTAATGATAGTTTGGCAGCCTGCTCTTTTTCCTTTATCATCTTTTCCATTTCTTCTTCCATTTGCCTTAGCTGAGAATTTTTCTCCATGGTGAGCTTCATCATGTATGATTTCTATGACTCTGTCTCTTCAATGTATTTAGCCAAAGGGTCCTCTGTAGCTAGCAGCTTTAGCTGCTTCCTCAATGCTACTATGTCAGCATTTTTTTTTTAATCACCTCTTCTGTAGCTCTGATATTGGAGGGATCATATCCAATCATGATTACTAAGTCTTCCAAAGACTTAATCCTTGAATCCTTGGCCAAAGAAGATATTTTTTCCATCTTGATCTCTGACTGGATATTTTCTAAAGAAACCTGCAATTTAGACAAACTCATAGCAGTGTTAGTGAGTTTATATGAGAAATAGGTGGAATGAGTGTGGATTGACCACCTACTTGTGAGGAAATAGGTGTCTCTTTTTTTATGATAATGGCTTCCTTCTTTGAGTCCTTGTCTGAATTTACCTTGGGATTTGAGCTTTGTCCTTTTTCTGTACATAATTTTGAACTCTGTTGGAAGTGTCAGTCACTGAAGGTGACTCTTCTTCTCTAATATTTTTTCTTTATTTTTCATATGGAATAGGAGTCTTTTATGTTGAAGTTGACACCAGTTGGTCTTCAGCCTCTTGTAGATTATTATCAGTCCACTCTCGTTGGTTCATGTATTTCTCAATCTCTGGTCTGTGGGTATGACTATAAGGTGTAAATTTGTTCTCTACCCTTAGCTTAGAAATGGTACCCAATGGATCATATGACCATGTGAAACTAAGGCTGAATTGCATTTCTTTCAGTAATATGTCTACTTCCTCCCTTGTTGTTCCGTTTTTATAAATGAAGGGTCCTATATGTGTTTTAATCCTGAACTGAGATTTCTTTTTGGCAGACACAAAATGAACCTCATCGTCATTAAGGATTTTTTTGATGTATTCTAGAGCAAAAATCCTCATTAGGAGGTATTTTGGGAGCTTATATGGTGTAAGCTCACATCCATAAATCCTTAGCTCTGTGTAATTCTGGTAAAGGTACCAGTCTCCTGTTTTAGTTTGGTCTAAAAACTGCAAGAATTTCCTGATTTCTTCACTGATTCTTGGCTATGAATTGTTACTTAGAAGACTGAGTGTTGGATAAACAAACAATTCTATGAACTATTTGTATGAGTATTCTTTCTGCTCCTTCATTACCATTGTAGTCAAGAAGATAACATATTGTTGATTTCAATCATCATCCAACTTATGCAATGCAAATTTGAACCAGACTCCTTGAAAATATAAAAACAAATATACTAAAAGAAAGGCATATTTAAATACCTCCTCAGTTTGGAATTTGAAAAACTATTCATGAATGGAATCTGCAAGGAATTAGCTGAATTTGAATAATACAGAAGGCTTTAAATCTATGGAGAAAATGGAAAGGAATCCTGTAATGGCCTCATCTACCCACTGATTTGAGCAATAACCAAGGAGGTAGGAGATGATTTTATTGATATGCTTAGTTCTCTGAGGGAAAAAAAAAGATGGATAAGGAGGGTTCTTCTTAGGTAGTTGGGAATCTTCAGCCAGAAAAATATCAAGGGTTTTAGCCCTTTTTGAAAAGTATAGATTCTGATATAATTCAATGAGTGCTTCTTCAGAAAAAGTAGTATAATTCTCTGTGATAGGAGCCTACATCATTTGGTCTATGGCTTGGGCAGTTATGGTGATTAGAATCTCTCCTGAAGGTGCAATAATAACTCTTTGACTAGGTATATAGCAGGCTTGACATTTCCTGATGAATTCAGGGGCACTATGGGTGTGGGGAAAGATATAATGGGGAAAATTGGATTCCCATAGTCCAATGTCATCAATATTGTTGATGAATTTGTCTTCAAGCCAACAATACATTTCAAATAATTTTAACTGACATAGGGTTTCATGGATTTTGTAATCATTTTCTGCCAGAGGTATATGATCAAGATCAATTGCGGGATGGAACAGTGGATTCACAAACTTCCCCTGGATTTTCTTCTTGGGAGGCATGTTGAACTCTGGTTTGATGGTGAATGAGGGTTTCTGTTAAGGGAAATGGAGGCTGAGATGGTGTAATAGGTCTGAGATTGATAAGTAACTGCAATAGATGCATAAAGTATCTCAATAGTAATCAACTTTGGCTTTATGGTGCTCTTTCAACCTATAGCAAACATATACAGAGTATCAAAAATGGCAAGGTAAAGGATTAAAGTCTAACCAGGGATGAATTTATACATAGATGGGTTGTTTTCCCGTTGATGGTAGTGCGGGTCCATTGGCTTAATGGTTAGAGATGAGTTAAATTCATCAATCACTACTACATTTGGCGGAAATTCCGACACCTGTTTCCGACGCTTTTGACCAAATGTCGGAAATTTTCCCAAATTTTTTCCATCCCGCCCGAAACCGTCGCTATACCGACGTCTATAGAAAAGTGTCGCAATACCAACACTTAAACTAGTGTCGCAATTACGACGTTTAAAGGAAGACATTGCAATTGCGACACCATGGCCCAAAGCGTCACTATTGAGACGACTCTAAACGTCGCAACTGCGACATAATGTCTAGGTGTCACCATTGCGACGTTTGGAGGCACCGTCCTAATAGTGACGCCTTTTCCGCCGTCGATATAGCGACAGTTATTTTCACGCTACATAAAAATACCAAACTTATATGGGCCCTACATAAAAATTCGAAACTTATATGCGCGCTACATAAAAATGTTTCGTATTTGTCGCAATAGCTACGTTTGATATCACACGCGCATTCGCTCTCTGTTCTTGCGAGAACAGCATTTTGCCCTCGGCATTCGCGCTCGGCTCTTGCGGAACAGCATTTTTCCCTCGCATTCGCCCTCGGCGTTCGCCCTCGGCTCTTGCGAAACGACGTCGCCCTCGGCTCTTGCAAAATGGTAAGTTCTTCATCTGCGAGCCCTTCCTCCTATAGTAGGGTTGACTCTATTTGGGGTTTTTTTGGTCAATTCCATTGGATTGTGTTAGGGTTTGTAGGGTTCTCTCGTAGATGTCAGAGTCAAGATTCAATACCCTCTATTATCTTCATCACCCAATACAAGATTTAATTTTTTCCCAAAGAAACGCTTATTAATTTGGCAGACCATTATTTCTCCCCTGCTTTAAAAACCCTACATTTAAATGAAAACAAGCATTGCATTTCAACTACAAAAATCTATTAGTGTTCAAATGTACATGTGTGCTACATTAACGTCCGATATCACGCGCGCATTCACCCTACGCTCTTGCGAACACCATTCGCCCTCGACATTCGCCACCGAGCTCTTGCGAGAACGACGTCGCCTTCGACATTCGCCACGAGCTCTTGCGAAACGAGCATTCACCCTCGACATTCGCCACCGAGCTCTTGCGGAATAGCATTTGCCCCTGGATTCACCCTCGGCTCTTTCAGGCACGACATTCGCCTCGCATTCGCCCTCGGCTCTTGCGAAACGACCTTTTCCTCGACATTCGCCCTCGGCTCTGCAGCATTCGCCCTCGGCTCTCCCCTGCTCTAGAAACAACATTCGCCCTCGGCGTTCGCCCTCGGCTCTTGCGGAACAACATTCGCCCTCAGCTCTTGCAAAATGGTAAGTTTCTTACTGCGGGCCCTTCCTCCTATAGTAGGGTTGACTCTATTTGGGTTTTTTTGGTCAATTCTATTGGATTGTGTTAAGTTGTATGGTTCTCTCTAAATGTCAAGAATCAAGATTCAATACCCTCTATTATCTTCATCACCCAATACAAGATTTAAATTTTTCCCAAAGAAACACTTATTAATTTGGCGACCATTATTTCTCCCTGCTTTAAAAACCCTACATTTAAATGAAAACAAGCATTGCATTTCAACTACAAAAAATCTATTAGTGTTCAAATGTACATGTGTGCATCACTTGTGTAGGGTATTCCTTTTCCACTTTCACATTATCCAAGAATGTGTGCGGTATAGTTCATATTTTTTTGTGATTTAGATTGCCTTGAAAAAGGAAAGGTAAATTATTTCCCATGGAAAAAGAAGGTTTTCCATTTTTTATAGGTTGTTTGGACTTACGTGGAAAAAATTTATGGTATGCCTTTCATATTATGTAGTTTAAATTTGAATTACGATTATTCTACATGAAAATATAATTACCTATGTGATGTCCTTCATCACTAATTAAAATTATAGGCTTTCAATTTCCTAGACTCTAACTCATCGATGCTAAATTCTAGGTTCTCATTGGTGGATCACTCTTCCATTGATTTCCTTTCCCTCTGGATCTTGTCATACTTTAAAAGTCATCAATGATACATATATTATTTCGGGTATTCCAAAAGGCTTTATAGTAGAACATATTGTGAAGTTTTTTTTGACACTTGAGGATTCTTTTTAGAAGCGCAACGTGGTCTATGCTATCGAGTTATATATCAAGCAACTTGTCCTTAATAACCACACTATGAGGTAGGTTCAACCAGTTTGAACTTGTTGGGACATAGCATATGAAGTTGTGTGATGAGTCCATATCACGGGGTCTATTATGGTGAAAAAAAGTGAAGACATGTAATGATAGTTATTATGTTAACATTACTAGAAACATTTTTCGAAATTATCCATGCTATCAAGATGTCAAAATTCCGAGGCATTAGGTGTCAATACTCGTAGCTAATAGATAATAATAATAATATAAAAAAAATCACATCTTTATTCTTGAAATATGATTGTTACACATTGGTAACCTAGTTCATGAGTTACTATCACCCAAAGATTGCAAAACAAACTTAAAATATAAATTAAACCAACATGAGAATCCAACTAAGGGTTTCTCGACAAAATCATGCCATAACCTGGCATTTTGAAACCCAAATTTGAATCCATCATAAGTAATACAATGCAAACTCGGATGGATTTTCAATGCATGTTTGCATGCTACACTTATTCTCTGTCTAGATATCATTTTTTTAAATGGAACCATTAGTCAAGCCCACGGTCCTTTTTATGTGAAAAAATTCAGCTCTATTTGAGCTCTTTTTTTGCTCCACCACCTCCATAAACCGGTGTTACACGGGGTCTCGCCCCCCCCACCTAGGGGGTCTAGATTCCTCGCCCCCTCGCGCTCCGGGGTCTTGGGGACTTCTAGGGGATGTTTCCCTCACGCCCCCTCACGTCCCCTCACCGCCCATTTTAGTTTATGGTTTCGTGTTAAAATTTGATGTGCCACTTAGCATATTTGAGAATCCAAGTGATTCGATTCGGATGGTGACATGGTTGATCTTGATATATTCGTGCAGAAGTTGGATGCGAGAGACTAGTGGGGCATTAACTTGAGCATTTATGCTCATTTATCGATATGTTGATATCATTTGATATTCATATGTTATGTTTTATGTTTTATGTTTCAGACATAACTTATTTGCGTTTAAGTTTTATGTTTCGGACTTGAGTTGTAAACTTCGGTTTAAACTCTATTTTGAATCTTGATATAATATGTCATATGATATATTAAACTTTATTTTCATTGTACATTGTTAGTAGTTACATTAATGATTATATAGTTACAAACTTACAAACTTACATGCATGATTGTATGATGTATGTTTTAACTTTTAACTTTTAAATTTGTTTCAATTATATGATTCATCATTCATCGATTTGTAATTTTATCATTTATGATTTATCTTTCATGATGCAAGTGTATGATGACTTTGTATATACATTCCTTGCAAAAATATAGTTACATTTTAAATATTAAATTTTATAATTTTTATGACCCCGACGTCCCCCCCCACGTTTCTCGAAAATTGGTAGGGAGCTTTTGCATAGGCCGCTCCCGCGCTCCCTCGTCCCCTCGCTCCCACCTCCAGGGGACTCGATGGAACATTGCCATAAACATATGCAAACATATATCATGATCTTGGAATTCCATTACATATGTATGTGCCAATGTTCCATAATCTTGCCCCATCATCAATTTAAGAAATTTCCATTGACTATCAAATTATGGAGGGGGGGAACTTTTTGCTTTCGCAACATTTGGCTCAAAATCGGGGGACCATCTTCGTATGAGGTGAATGAGAACTATAGATATTTGAAGAAGTAGATTAGTGCCTTTTCCTCTGGCCATGGAGTCATATACATTCATCCATCACAAAAATTTGTCTTTGTTCATTCTCACCTTGAAAGTTGCAAAAAATCATGCCCTAATTGAAACAACACTAAATTTGAAAGATATAATAAAAATGCAAGCTAGAAGTGCCCTATTAATACAAAAGGGGAAAACCTTCCTACCTACCCTAAGCGAGATAAATTTTGATTGAATAGGAAACATGATATTTCCTATGGAGTTGATCCAACAACTTGTTAAATGTATGGGACTAAATCATGCATTTGATTTCCGGGGAAACATGCGCATGAAGAGAAAAAGTGCGAAATTAATGGAAAATCCATACATGCCACTTATAAAAACTACATCGAAAGGTCAAAAAAAATACTTAAGGCCTTAACTTAATTTGAATCCAAAAATGACAAAACAAGATTAGTGAAAACACGAGAGTGGTGTGGGTGAACAACATAAATAAAAAGTGAAGATACCTTTCCCCAAGATGCCTTTGTCACCGTTGTATGAAAACATGTTTTCCTTTCCCTTTATACATGCAAGTGAATGCATTATAGGTATGGTGTTTTCCCCGAGAATAGAGAAGCCTACTTAAATATATCATTTGTGGATTGAATGTTTGGGTGCCTTAATGTGCAATGACATGTTTCAGGGATTTGAATTCAATGCAAGGCATATTTGAAACTCTAACTGCTGCTCTTCGGGTGTCTTATTAGAAATTATTTCAGTTTTCATTTTTGTGTTTTCAAGTTAGATATTGTTTTTCAAGTTTTTACATTTATAATTTTATTGCAATGTATGGCGGTCGATCGAGCGGTGCGAGGAACAACCCCAGAGACGGAGATGATCGCGGAAAGAGGCCAGCGGAAGAACATGTAAAGTGCCGACATTGCTCTATCTTTAGGTATTTTAGTTATTTACATAATTGAAATAATATTAATTTTGTTCAAATATGCTGGACACCTAGCCATGGTACGCTCTGATGATTCCCTCTTTGAGGAAGAGCTTTTTTTCATCCCTATCTCCAGTGTTGTTGTTGCAAAAAAAAGGCATGAGATGCAACGTCGGAATTTAATGCTTTGATAGATGCGCCTCAAACACACGAAACAGAAGAGAGGATACAACATCTTGTGAGGCAGACTAAATAGATATTAGGTAATAATAAAAAAGTCAAAAGGATATTTTTTTTGTTACTGCATGAGATGAATTGTGATAGTTTGATTTTTAATTTTTTACATTGACTAAACTAACAAAAAGTTCTTTTTGTATGTAGCGTCTTACGGCATTTGCTCTGAACCCGGTGTTGGTGGTAGTGGGACACAAGGGCAAGAGATTGCCCAACAACCCTCTCGTACACCTTCTACTCCTTTAGGGTGCTAGCCAAGAAACATACCTGCCCAAAGGTGACACCCGACCAAGCTCGTCGAATGTGTTGGCAATGATGAGGCGATATGGCCGGCTACATTATTGCGTTTTCCGGAGCTACACGTGTCGGCTCCACGGGGACCATTAATGGCACGTTGTTGGTGAACGATGAGGGTGTCCCTATAAAGCATGTACAACTCCTAGGTAAATTTTAATATTTTAACTATTTCATGTACTTTATCTAAAACATATTTATCATGATTTTTATTTTTAAATTAATGATAATATCTTCTTTTTCTTTTGGTTTTATTCGTGTAGGAAACAATGAGTTCTACGAGGGATTACGGAGAACCATGCGTTGGTAATTTTTGGCCCAACCATACTTACGAGGTGGAATTCCCGAATTCCAACTCTGAAAAAAGAACTTTTAGATTATCTAGAAGCCCTTTTTGGGGTCGGCACATTTGATGAGAAAAGCGGTGGCTCGGGTAGCCGGAAAATATTTGAAATATACCGGGGACACCTATAGGACGCAATTGCAATTTAACCCTAGATATGAGCGTCCTCTCGCGGTTTCAGAGAGTGAGTGGAGAGCACTCATCCATGACGGAAAAGAGAAAAGGGCAAAGAAAGAAGGAAAAATGCCAACCTGGACCCGCAAGGTAAATTACAACTTTAATTCAATAGCTTTAATTTTCTTTATGTCTAAAATAAAAGTGTGCTACGTCATATCACGACTTCAATCTTTTGATGCTAGGTTTCTCGACACCTCAAAGGCAACCAAAGCTAGGATAGAGAAAAAGGGCCATCACAAGCTCGGCCGAGGGTGGCTACTTGAAATTAGTCGCAAAGAAATTTTAATTAAGTAGCTAAACATCTTATAATTAATTGTATCGCCTTCCAACGTTTTTGTAATCCTATCGGATATGATTAAAAATACACAATCATATATAATGTAGGGTGATGACTTTGGAACAATAACTACGGAGGAAGATAAAAATATTGCTTTCCGTTTTGGCTATCAAGTCGTAGTTGAACGTCGCAGAAGCTTGGGCGAGGTCCCAAGATCTACAATGCTCGATAAGGTAAAACATTAACCTTTCAATATTTTTGTTTTCGTCCATAAATTTAATGTCTAAAAACTTTGTTTTAAATCGGGGAGAAACACTACGAGCGAGGTAAATAACCCTGATTTTAGAGCCAGATGTAGATGATCCTCTCGTGCAACCCGATCATTGTAGTGGGGACCCGGGACGACAATGTCGCTATCGATGAGGGCCGTGACGGTAATTAATTTCCACTTATAATTTTTTTCTAATTATACCTTGATGGTTGTCCTTATAACGTTTTTTGTTTAAATGACGAGAGAATGTTTCCCTTGAGGATCTTACCACCGGAGAGGAAGACGGGAGCAACGGTCCCCAACGGCGACAAGCTGGGTGCACCGGGTAAATAATCTCATTGCAATTTTTTTTATTAATACCCGAACTAGTTCAATGATATTTAAAAAGCCCGATAATTAAAATTTAATTATTATCTATTTTTTGGAGGCGATGCCCCAGTCACTTGGATGAGACCGGACATCGTGACAATGCAACTAGGTCAGCGGCGACAATCTGGTGCACCGGGTAAATAATCTCATTGCAATTTTTTTTATTAATATTACTGAACTAGTTCAATGATATTTAAAACCGACAATTAAAATTTAATATTATCTGTTTTTTGTAGGCGATGCCCCGTCCTGGATGAGCCCGGGACATCGTGAATACGCAACTAGGTCAGCGATGCGGGTTGAAAGGCACGAAACGGGGAGTAGAGCACGATGATATTGATGATGTAATTAGGAGCTTTAAAAAATAGGAAGAAGAAAAAGAAAATTTGACAATGTAAAATATTGTATTATTATAAGACAAACGTTACCATACTTGGAACATTTTTTTGCGTTATATAAAAAACTCATTTATCATACTATTTTTTATGTCAAGCATTAATTGCAATGTTTCCTTGCGTACTTTTTTGTTGAATTGTTTTTTTTACTAGTTATTGAATATTTTTTTTATGCTCATGAAAGTAAAAAAAATGAAATATAGATTGGGTATTGAGGGAATTGAGAGTGATGTGAGGGGGGGAGGGGCCATAAGAGCTTCCACCTTCACGTGGTTAGCTCCTGTTTAGTAGAGAATAATTTATTAGAGCGATTTAATCTTGGAGCAAACCTCCCTTGACCAGCGTAGCAACAAAAAAGTCACTGTTGACTTGGTTGCTACTCTTTCAGATTGTGGGAGGCTTGTTCCAAGTTCATGCGACTCCAATAAATTGTTCTTGAAACGAAGAGGAGCTTATTCAGGTATGTTTTGACATTTTCAACATATATTCTAACATTATCATAAGATTGCATCTTAGAGTAAAAAATACTACATCAATTACTTGTATTTATTGTATAGATAATGATGGATTTTGATTGACTTGGCAGTGCGAGTACAAATCCTCTTGCATCATGAGCAATACAACTTGTCAACCCAGGGGTCATGTCCGGGATATTTTTGCTTGTGCGCTTGACCAGGTTCGTAATGTCACATTTTGTAAGTTCCTTTACGAGTTCATAATTCAATATTAAGCTTGTGCACGATTATTATCTAGGTTTTTTTTGTATGTGTTTTTTTCATCTATTTGATTGTAAGAAACTATGCATGTTTCACTGTTGTTCACTATGATTTCTCCCATTACCACTCCCGGGATGAATCAGACTTTATTGTTACATAGGTTACTTTATTGTTACTATGATTTCTCCATTTACGATTTCATAGGTTACATCATGTAAAGTTGTCAATCTCAGAGTTGGTGATGAGCTTTAGTTCTCCGATTTGGGGCTTTTACGATATTTTCTCCCTCATGTCATTCTCGCATCACCTCGTTGTTTGAGCATGCCAATTGTCTACCACTTGTACCAATTGGCACATGTCAATCTCCGAGTGGTGCCACATTTCACCTATTTTCGGTGAGAGTTTAGGGTTTCTCTAACATAGCTTGAGAAATCCGATTGAGTGCCTGCTTGAATATTGTCACATAATACTTATGGTTTGGATTGATGAGCATGTTCTAAATGGTTGGTTGATTCATAAGAACCACCCATAAATCTCCCTTCCTCTAACACACGGAAAATAAAAATTTCTTTGACGAGAGACGAGTTTCAATACTTTGAAAACAAAATTCTATTCCCTTCAATAACTCAAAAAAAAACTATTACACTACTTCCTCACCGAGAGGGATTACAAAATTATGATCTGCTACAAAACGCGGTGCATAAAAACCAACTCACCTGTCTGTTCAAAACAAACATACTCGTCTCTAAGACACTCTGCTGTGTTTTTTCCCTTTCGCAGCTCATCGTGCATACACACTTAAAAAGTTACACTCGGTTTTTCACTTTTTTACACCTTTGCTATGTAATAAAAAATTTACGTCTTGTCTATAAAAAAAAACTACCAAGCTTTTTTCGACCTTTTTTATTTTTTATATGCCGGAACATATAAAACATATTATAATAAACCCTCTTTTTAAAAAAAATAAAATTAAAAACTAAATTCTATGGCCCACCTTTTCATTTCGCATATGATATATATATAACATATGTATATATTAAACTATCAAAACATTAAAGAACCCTTTTAGTCGGACTTCAAAAGTCTAAATAGATTGAATTTCAAACCAAATTCGCGTTCCAAAAATGGGATGCTGACATCGCCTAATTTTAACTCGAATTCTCAATCCAATGTGCCCTATAAAAAAATTCGAGTTCGGTTTTCGGGTTTTCGATTCCCTTCAATTTCATGCGATCCAATATTAATGCTCCACGTGTCCTCCTTTTGAATTTACAAAACCTGTCAGATAAATTTCTGTTTGTTTAATTCCCGGTTGGTGAATTGCGTTAATGTCTGGGTTTCGTTGTGTTTAAATACAATCACTGTATGAAAATATGGCTGTGGCCGTCTACAAAAAAAACTTGCAGGGAATTTTAAATGCTGAATTAAATTTCTGGATGGCATGCAAGCAACCTTCAAAAAACAAATGTTGATAGCTACGTGATTGAAGTTAAAATTCAACGACACGAGGGTTTAATAAGTGAGGGTGTAAAGGTAACTTTTTTGTCGATGGTACTTTGGATTAAGATCATCTATTCATTTTTTGTAGGGTCTTATGGTGTTTGGTTTTTTAGTTTTGGGTTGGGTTTATTGAGTCTAAGATAGTTTTTGAGTGAAAAAAATTGCTATCGGGTATTAAAAAATTTTGGTTATTTTGTCAAAATTTATGAGCTTGTTAGGAAATACAAAACTGACAATGGTTGTATCTTAAATTTGTGGAAAATAATTTGAAATGAAACCTTTTTGTTTAGGTTGTTGCGGTGGGTGCAAACCCCATTCAAATTACTAGGGGCATTGACAAGACAATAAAGGCCCTTGTTTCGGAACTCAAAATTTTGTCAAAGGAGGTAAACGCTTGCCTTTTGAGTAGAGTTTGGTTTTCCTTTTTGCTTGATGGTTTGGTGTATCTAATTGAATTAGTTGCCTAAGGTATTTTTGGTTTCAAACTCCTTTTCATTTTTTCATACGAGTATTGGCCTTGTGGAATACATTTGATTGTGTGGTCTTGTTAGATCTACAACATTTGTAGTTGTTTAGTCTTATGGCCGAGGTGCACTTTTATTATGGAAATAGTTGATGCAATATTGTCATTTAATCCTTACTGCATGTTGAGAAGTTTTTTGTGAAACATTTGGTATTCAAATTGACACTTGATCCTATACAGCATCATGCACTTGACTTCAAAATTTATATTCAAAGTGTGCCAGACAATTCTTGCAAAATTTCAAATATTTAGGTTGTTTTAAACCATTATCTTTTTTCATGTATTGGATGCCGAAAATGTGAAAAAAGACTTTGGTATGAAACCAAGCGGTGAATAATTTTCAGCACAACAACCACTTCCAAGACATGATTTAGAAGTAGAACAAATGTGCTTATGAAGCATAGAAAGATATCCTTGATGCATTGTCAATGTTTGGCTAGGGTTATTTTTGGAGAAAATAACTCCTTATTCCTAGAATAGTGATCTTCAATACAAGTAAATGCCGGAGAAGAGAGATCATCGTGTGACGCAACAAAAGCTGAAATTGGACCCCCAAGGAGAGGCTGGTGTGTCTACAATCGTCTGTGTCGACATTTTCCCTTGGTGTACCCTAGTTATTTTCCTCCGACTTTCAGTCTTAATTGACTTCTTCTTTCTTCGGGTTTATTTATCAAATTCGTAGAATTTGATAAATAAATACTATCCACAATGGTTGGACTTTAATTTATATTCCCGACTTTATATTATCTCCAATCCTTATAACCAATGTTTAACTTTCAACACTTTGTATTTATACTCCACATTTCTTTTTAAATAAATAACTTGTAATGAAATTTCGGCTCTATATTTCACCACCCCGACCTTACAACAATCACCCTCCGGACTTATGCTAATTATCCGCGTAATGCTTAATTAAACAATTTCATTATACTCCGGCCCCACCTATATATATCAATAACCAATCAAACACTCGTATCGTACCTGGCTATCCTCGCACACCTTAGTTAACCTCGGGCAAAGTTCAACGTGCGACCACCGTCTGATGGCCCTTCTCCAAATCAACGACTCTTGGCAATTTCGCTCGGCTTCCAACGTCGGGCTTTAACGTGCGATGGCGTGGGTTACACGGTTGTTTTCCGGGGTCACTTCGCCACGTGTCGCATTCCCTATGGAATCGTTCGCGAATAGGAAATACCGCCTACTCCGCAAAAGCGGTGCGATATGGGCAACCCTCTTTTTTGATTCCGCTCGTGGTTTTGGTAGAGGGCTTGACCACTGGTGCATGTCTGGTTCCGCTATCCTTTTGTTTGTTAACTCATGTCCAATCCTCGGGTCAGGTTCTGAAAGCACAACAATTTTAATATGTGTATTATCAAAGAAAACCAACACAAATTTTATAAGAAAATTGTTCAAAAGTCGAGCCCGTCGGGACTTCAAACGGCGATAAACCATAATTCAAACCAAATTCGCGTTCCAAAATAGCTCTGCGACGTTGGCCAATTTTATGACGCGAATTTCTTATCAAATTCGCCCTAATATTTTACGGGTCCGGATTTCCATCGCGCGAGCGACCCAAACAAAGATCCGCTTCAATCAATTTTTGCCACGTGTCCTCAATAAAAACTTGCCCTGCTCCGGAGCCCGGGTGCATTCGATGGCGTTTAAGGTGATGGGACATGGATATGGCGATTTCATATCGTTCGCATTAACATTTAACGTCTGTTCAATTAAGTTTTCACATCAAATCTACATTAATTAATTTTTAACACCAGTAAAGATCGGACCTCCACTCCTCTACGAGCGATTCCGCACACTCCAATTTGATCCCGGCCTTCGGCTCTCATTATTAATGATCGGAGATTCATTATGACGGCAGTCCTTTGATTGCATTGCGACGGGTCGACATAAAAAATGGCGTTTAGCCATGGTTTTGAGACAAGCGGTTCTCTGGATTACACTTGTCTGCAGTAGCTGCGACGATAAGGAGAAGTGGCCAGCGTGAACTTACTGCCTAGACTTTGCTTGCATATTTCCATTTCTCTCGGTTCGTCTCTGTCTGTCTTCCTCTGTTAATTGGAATTCACGCTTCTTCGTCTCTTGTGCCCACTACGCTCGAGATTGCACCCATGCCTCGCGTGCGTCATAGGATGCGTTGCGCGGGGGAGCACTAGAGGTCAATCCCGTCGCGCTCCCTCTAGCACCTCAACATAGATGACTTCCGGCAGTCCGGTGATTATTACTTGGGTCGATATCCAAATACTAGGAGTGGGGCGGGGTCGGCTTGTAGCATGCGGCCACCGTATGGATTCCCCCTGCTCTTGGCTTCCCCATCGCTAGTTCACCTTCTCCCACGACGCGCCTTTGCGCAATTTTCCTTTGATTTCACTCTCAACCGCCCTGCGAATCACAGTTGTAGTCACTCTGTGGTCTTCCGCGAGGAGGCCCAAACGGAGGAAGAATGCACCCGTCCCGGCGGGCCTCGAGCTCGGAAAAAATCCGGCCGGCATTCGGGCCTTCGGGGAGGGGAGCCGTGGCATGCATGTGGAGGTAGCACCTAGCGATCCTGGACCTTCCGAAGGATGGTGCCGAATCGTGGAGGAACCGACGGAGGATTAGTTTGGTTAATTTGTTTTTCTTGCTTAGCGAGGCCCGATTAATTGGGCTTCTTTTAGTTTATTTTCATCGTGCTTGGACCTTTAAGTAATATTTTTGAATTACTGTAAATTAAACGTTCAAGGTCGGTTTCCCCGTATGAGGCGGTCTTCTTAATTTTTTGATTTTTTTGATGACAAATTTGCCATGAGTATGGCCAGGAAATGTTTTTTGACTTCGGTGTAATTTTATTACGCAATGTTAATAGATTAACTTTACTTTGAATTCTCACATGATTAGCGTTTTTCTTGATCTGTTCAAGGATTTTGGGTACTTTAATTTGTATTTGGAACAATGGACGTCGGTACTCTATCCTGTTGCTTTACTTTGTTCTACATACTTTGCTATTTCACTTTCTTATAGATGCCTCGGGCATATTTGAATGCTTTCTTAGATTGTCGATAATCTCCATGTGGACCAGTTCTTGGATTTTATATCATGTCCCCGTATGTGACATGGGGTATTTTTCTATCATTGTACTGGGGTGGGACTTCCACTTTTACGGATGGATATTTGGGTTCCAATCTTCGGATGTGAAAATGTAATGACTTCATGGTACTGTTTTACTTCATATAATATATTCAAAATAGCATTTTTTTCTCTTCGAAAAAAAATGATTAATGTTTATCATTACGCGCTTCAAAACTAGCGATCTCTGGTCTATGTTGCTTTGGTTTATTGATATGGTCCGATGGTCTTTTTATATTTTGGACATATCACACTCCTCACATGATTAGCGTTTTTCTCTGTTCAAGGATTTTGGGTACTTTAATTTGTATTTGGAACAATGGACGCCGTTACGTACTCTATCTGTTGCTTTACTATTCTACATACTCGCTATTTCACTTTCTTATAGATGCCTTGGGCATATTTGGATGCTTTCTCGGATTGTCGATAATCTCCATGTGGACCATTACTGGGTTTTATATCAAGTCGTCTGTATGTGACATGGGGTATTTTTTCTATCATTGTGCGGGGTGGGACTTCCACTTTTTCCGGATGGATATTTGGGTTCCAATCTTAAGATGTGAAAATGTAATGACTTCATGGACTTTGTTTTACTTCATACAATATATTGAAAACATCGTTTTGGCTCTTGTGAAAAAAAAATGATTAATGTTTATCACTCTGCCTTCAAAACTAGCGATCTTTGGTCTATGTTCTGTTGGTTTATTGATATGGTCCGATGGTCTTTTTATATTTTGGACATATAACACTCCTCACATGATTAGCGTTTTTTCTCTGTATGCAGGATTTTGGGTACTTTAATTTGTATTTGGAACAATGGACGTCGGTACTCTATCCGTTGCTTTACTATTCTACATCTTGCTATTTCACTTTCTTATAGATGCCTCGGGCATATTTGGATGCTTTCTCGCATTTTCGATAATCTCCATGTGGACCGTTACTTGGGTTTTATATCAAGTCCCTGTATGTGACATGGGGTATTTTTTCTATCACTTGTACGGGGTGGGACTTCCACTTTTTACGGATGTATATTTGGGTTCCAATCTTCGGATGTGAAAATGTAATGATTTCATGGGACTGTTTTTACTTCATATAATATATTCAAAACATCGTTTTTTCTCTTGTGAAAAAAAAATGATTAATGTTTATCACTCTGCCTTCAAAACTAGCGATCTTTGGTCTATGTTGCTTGGTTTATTGATATGGTCTGATGGTATTTTTTATATTTTGGACATATCACACTCCCTCACATGATTATGATTAGCGTTTTCTCTGTTGCGAGGGTTTTTGGGTACTTTAATTTGTATTTGGAACAATGGACGTCGGTACTCTATCCGTTGCTTTACTATTCTACATCTTTGCTATTTCTCTTTCATGGATTTGTTTTACTTCATATAATATCTTCACTTTCATGGATTGTTTTTACTTCTTGTTGTAGGGTCTTGGGTACTTTAATTTGTATTTGGAACAATGGACGTCGGTACTCTATCTGTTGCTTTACTATTCTACATACTTGCTATTTCACTTTCATGGACTATTTTACTTCTTGTTGTAGGGTTTTGGGTACTTTAATTTGTATTTGGAACAATGGACGTTTCGGTACTCTATCTGTTGCTTTACTATTCTACATACTACTATTTCACTTTCATGGGATTGTTTTACTTCATATAATATCTTCACTTTCATGGGACTGTTTTACTTCATATAATATCTTCACTTTCATGGGCTGTTTTACTTCATATAATATCTTCACTTTCATGGATTTGTTTTACTTCATATAATATCTTCACTTTCATGGAATGTTTTACTTCATATAATATCTTCACTTTCATGGACTGTTTTACTTCATATAATATCTTCACTTTCATGGGATTTCGTTTTTACTTCATCGTTGTAGAGTTTTGGGTATTTTAATTTGTATTTGGAACAATGGACGTCGGTACTCTATCTGTTGCATTACTATTCTACATACTTTGCTATTTCACTTTCATGGACTTTTTTACTTCATATAATATCTTCAAAACAACGTTTCTCATCTTTTAAAATTTTAAATTTAAATTGAACCCTCAGTCGGTCTACTGACGCCTTGTAGACGTCGGAGCTGCGACAACAGAAACGTCGGAAGAGAGACAGGTATGAAAACGTCGGAAGAGCGACGTTCCCAAACGTCGGACCACATATCGTCGGATTACGACATCTTCCGGACGTCGGAAGAGTGACGTCCGAAACGTCGGACCACGTTTAGTCGGAATGCGACGGTTTACAAGCGTCGGAAGAGCGACGCCAAAGCGTCGGACCAAGTTTAGTCGGAGCTGCGACGGTTTATGAGCGTCGGAAGAACGACGTCAAAAACGTCGAACCACATTTCCTCGGAAGTGCGACGGTTTACAAACGTCGAGGCGCGACGGTTTGTGAGACGTCGGGAAGAGTGGCAGCCTATTCGAACGTCAGAAGAAGTGTCGATAGTGCGACACTTTTTGCTTGCGTCGGAACGGCGACGGCATGACAAACCATGGTTTGACCGCCCCCGAACTGTCGCTCTTGCGACGAATATGTGTCGGAATAGCGACGAATTGGCCGTCGGAATTTCCGCCAAATTCTCTAGTGAACGACTGTATTACCGTGGGAAGAGTTTTAATTGGCAATGGTATATTCTAGGTGGTGTGACGTGACTGGTGTTCAACGGGAAAATTTATGGGTTTTACATAGGGGGGGGAATTTATTTTCAGAGGGGGTTCGAAGTAGTAAGAGGTTTCGATAGGGGGGTGCGAAATCAGGAGAGAGCACCATGTTAGCATGGGCCCAAAACACAAAACCACCCATTTCAGAAACCCCCCCACCCAATGGTAAAGTTTGGATGGAGAGGGGGTTTGTCATCTCCTGCGCATGAAATAACTTTTTAAGTTTTAAACACTTAGGATAAACATTTTTCATGCTTTTCAAATTCATAATGCAATTTCTACCTACCCTTTCATTTTCAATTCTTTTTTCTAAGCTAACATTTTTTTCATGTTATCTCTTTAGGGTGCATTTGAGCTAGAAAACCCTCATATAATTTTTTTTTATATAAAAATCTAACCTACTCTATCACTTATTCCTCCTATTGATTCAGATTAAACTATTAAATCAATCTCATTTTCTACCTAACTGCTGATTTGTCAAGATTAAACTATTTGACAAATCTTTATTCACTAACCTATTTGACATGAAATTCACAATTATTCCATCATAATTAAGTTGTATGATTGGAAAAAAATCTATTCATTATGGAATTTTAGACAAGCTGGACACAATGTTATTGATTTTTTAACATAAAGGAAACTAATTTAACAATAGTGGCATTTAAATTTTCAGCACTTTCAATATTATTTCTCTTTTTCTTTTGTGGAGTTGTATTCTCTTTTTATTCTTTTTTACCTTTTTCTTCATATTCATTTTCTTATTAACATACCCTCTTTTGATTTTCTTTTTATATATACTTTTTTTTGAAATCATTTGCAAATTGAAAATAATTTACAATGTAAAATTACAAATAATGACATACTCAATCACTTTGAGATCCTATAAAATATAGGACCCTAACACTTCCCACTCTTTCTTCGGTAGCACTTAATATTGTGTTGATATCACCTCTAATGGCACAATCTTGATGCAAATATTTGTTTTTCATTTCATAAAGAGAGTCCCAAAAATTTTCCTTTGCACTGTAGAAAACAAGAGTGTAGAAATTTATGGTTGGAATATGCTCCCTTGTTTCTTTGGATTCCAAAAGTGCCATAGTCCAATATTGAGTTTCCATTATTTCCACTAGAATGAAGTGCCTATCCAACTAGAATATGCACAAACCTCCTTACACACCTCTCGACTATTGCACAAGTCCCAATATTCCATTCCAAAAGACTTCTTCTACTTTGAAAAATTCTTTCTCGTCCAACTTGGTTTCTTGGAGAAAAAGAATCCAAGGAGTTTCTTGTTTTACTAGATATTTTACAAATAGGGATTTTGCAGGGCTCCTAAAACCCCTAATATTCCATGATAATAATTTTATTTATAAAAATGGATTTGAGAAAGAACCCACCCCTTCATTTCCTTCATGTTCTTTACTTGCATTTCCCTTGAATACTTCTATGATTACTGGTTGATTCCCAAGCTTTTTATTTTGTTCTTCTTCTTTCTCTCTCACTAATTTTTTTGTTGTCGACCCTTCTTCCTAGAGCTTTCTAATTCATGACTATTGCCCTCATCTTCCCAAGCCATGTTCTAAGCCATATGTTGGGTTATATTTCACGCGATTTTCTCAGCTACACTAGGAGGGGAAATTCTCAGCTAAGTGAAGCCTTGATGCACTTGTAGCGGGTTCCAACACAACGAATTAGAAGTGGCTGAGGAGGCACATCCTTACTGATTTCACCATCATATGTATACTCAAATTCTTCTCCATTCTCTAGAGATTCATCATTCCTGTCGGGATTTCGACCTGTTGATCTTTCTCCTTCTTGATTTTGCAAAACATTAAAAGGGTTTGTAGAGTAGAAGTCATGTTGTTACCTCGATTGATATGGGGTTTTTGAGCAGATTCTTTCCCTCAATTCTCCACGTTTGTGGTGTCTACCATTGCTCCTCAAGAGGATAATTTTTTTCAAAACATTTTTTTCCTGGGACCTTGGAGCAACCCCGAGTAAAATCGCCATATTCATGGCAATACTGACATTCAAACGAGATTTGTTCATAATCCAAGATTTTACGATGTTTCCTAATACCTGAGAATTAGGTTAACTTTAGTTGGAAGTCCTTTTTTAGATCTACTTCCACACATATCTTTTCGTAGGAAACTATGAGCCCTTAGGTTCAATCTTATCAAGATATTTCCCCACACCATTCCCAATTGTACGAAGGAAATCGCCACTCCAGCAAGAAAGTGGGAGACGAGGAAACTTGATGAAGATTGGGATTGCAGTGCGAATATCATCATCATGGTTAACATCAAGAGTCCACTTATTCAAATACATTCCATGAGATCCAAAAAAAATAAAGCTCATTTCGAAAAATCACATCTCTATCCTCTTTAAGCTCGAACAAGAAAGCAAAAAAACCATTACCCACTGCGAAAAGGGAAATGCTTCCTTTCATCTTATATTTCTAGATTTTTTTGATCCATATCTCCGTTGATCTTAATGAAGTACACATTCCTATGAACTTACTGATCAAGGCTCTCTCAAATTAAGCAAGTGAGGTTTTACGAACTCCGAACGGAAGAGTAATATTGCGAACTTCATAATTTTTTTCACAAACTTTAACTGCGCCTCAAATGATCACACACACTTTGGCAAGGAAGAAACCAAGGCTTTGAATGGGGCAACTTCATTTTCATATGAAGAGGGAGGAGGGGGAGAAACCCCCTTCTAGGTCGCCATCGATGGGAGGTCTAGGGTTTCTGCAATCAACAAAGAAACCACAGAGTTTCAAAGCTTCAAGGATGTATCAATTGTATATAATGTATATAATTTGAAAAAAAATAACATATGAATCCATTATTTGCATAAACTATTTATGAAATAATATTATTGATTGAAAATATAAAAAAATACTATTTTCGATACAAATTATATATATATATCACATCAAATGGCATAAACCATCTCTCCCCCACCATATTTATTATATTCAATTTTGTTTTCTCGAGTTGTTTCGGTTCCATTAACTTTATATGGATGTTAGATGGAGATGGTTTTTATGATATTAATTATTAATTATTTAAATTTATTTAGTTTTTAAAAATTAAATTATATTTAAAATAATATAATTATTTTTTTATTAATAATAATAATTTATTTTTAAAAATGTTGGTTAAATATTAAATTGGTACATTTGATATTTTTATTTATAAGGGATTTATATATTGACAATAACTTGATTACCAAAATTTACAGAAAATTATAGATTCTATTCTCTATGATTTTGAACATGTAATTTATTAGAAGAAAACACATGATTTTCAACCATTAAATCCACTAAAAAAATATAATTGTGTAATTTAAAAAATATATACATTCAAGGATTCATATTAAAGAGATTAAATACACTTTAAAAGTTAATATTATATCAATCTAGAAAAAACTCATTCATCTCGATGTAAAATGATATTAAAGAGATTAAATGTACTTTAAAAGTTAATCTCATGTCAATCTAGAAAAAAATCATTCATATTCATATAAAATCATGTGTAATAACTAATCTTATAATCATAAATCCATGTGTAATAACTATTCGTATATACAAAACATAATCCAAAATAAAAATTCATTGTTTAGCTTTTCTATTTTTAAGTTTTTTTGGGTTAAAATTCAACAATACAATTTCGAGTTATATTGTGACCTTATTTTATTATCCCAGTAAGCCTGTCTATTGTAACAAAGGGTATTGACATTCTTAAGAGTCTTCATGGTAAAGTGGGAGTGAATCTTTATAATTAAGAGTCTTGTTACATGTTTTTTTAAATGTAAATATGTTCTAACTCATATTAATTCATTTTAAAATTAATAATGAGATATATATATTGTTGGAAATATTGTCATTGATGGCAAAGGAGCACAAAGGAGCAGCACCTGAACTATCAATAAGGCAAAGGAGCAGATCAGGCAATTATGCAGTAAGAAAGCATAAAAGGAGCACAAAGGAGACAAAAAGGTAGTAGAGGTGGCAAAGAAGCAGAAAGGTAGCAGAGAGGCAACATAGAATGCATTAGACAAGAAGCAGAGGCAGCAAAGTAGCAGAGAGGCAACCCAGGCAACAAATGAAATGAAGGTAACTAATGAAGCAGAAGCAACAGAGGAATTAGAGGCAGAGTAGTGAGGTTGAAAGGGCCATTTGATCTGAAGATCTGGCCAAAGACAAGGAGGCTTTGTAAGTAAATTCATTGTATATATGAAACAATCTGTTCTGAAAATATATGTACATTGATTGAGTGGACAAAGTTTGTAATTGGGGTTTTAAATGGTGTTCTGCATATAATTGAAGAAAATCCATATAATTATTTGTGACAGATGTAAGTTGAAGGGTTTTTTTATATATCCTTGGAAAGACTGAGTAAATGTACAAATGAATTGAGTGGGACAGAGAATTCTGTCATTCTACGTACAAGCCACATTTGTAAAGAAGCTGAGTGGTGCAAAGGGGAACATTCACCTATTGAATTTGTGTGTTAATATTGAACACTGACAGCGATTTTGTATACATCGATCATAGATTGGATCGATAATATTGAAGAGAGATAACCTCTCGAATCTATGTAATAAGGGGTTGGTCTTGAAAGATGTAAGGAGATTCGATCTCAAAGGAGGGTCATACACCTGGTTGTGTATATACAATGAATTATATGCATTAAGACATAAATTGGTTGGAGGCATTTCAAACTAAATGGATTCATAGGAAGCATTTAAAAGGAGGAATCTAGTGTCCTTATGTGAACATACAGAGTAGTAAGATTGGGGTCGAAGTCTTACTGAAGATTGACCTGCTCAAATTGTTGGAGGTTTTTGTTCAACCCTGTTCGAATATTGGAAAAAGTTGAAGAGAAATAGAATATAACTCTAATTTATGGAAATGAAATCATGAGGAAAAGAACTTGCACAGCAATGGGATCAATTGCAGAGGAACATGTTGAATGGAGCCACAACCCAATGAAATGAGATTGCCGGAGGACAAATGATATAGTGAAGTCTACATTGAAATTTGACTTTAATGATTTTGAATGTGTTGAAGAGAAGGTGATGGCTGGAACCGTAAGCTATGGTAACCATAATTCAAGCAATGGATCGAACGAAGAATTCATGAACAAAGCAAACGAAACGGAACCTTGAAGTCAAAACCGTGAGGGCAGTTTTGAGAAAAAAAACTATGGTTTTCGCATTTCTTAAAAACGGTAAGCGGAATGTCAAAAAAAATGTGATAACACTTGGCTTATGATGCTTGTCCTAAATTGGTTTCCCAAAACCATGAGTTTTACATTTTTTTGGAGTGTTAATTCGCGGGGTTAAAAATTTTGTGATTTCCGTCCGATTGCTAGCCATTGGAGATCGACGACGTTCGCACCATGAAGATGCATGAAGGTTAAGGCAGGGTTATAAAGCCATGGGCCTGACTATGTGTTGGTGTGGGAATTAAAATGTTAAATGTGAATTGAATGATATATTATGTTTAATCCAAAGTCAGAGATTTGCGTGAAGGGATAGATGTGGGACCCAAATATGTTGTGAATTCTTGGGTGATATAGGTTGCATGGTTCAAGATATAATGTGAAGCGTTATGATATGCCGAGGTTTTAAATCAAAGGAAAGGGGTTATATAATGGTGATTGATATGTTGGGGCCCTTACATAAGGGTTTAATAACAAAGGTAAATTGTGTATATATCTGGGCCCGAGAGAAAGACCAACGTCAAGTTAAATAATCATTCTAATGGTTAGTGATATTATAAAACTTTCGATTTTAACCTAAATTCTGAACTATGGTGGACCTTTTCAACTTTTAAAAGTCTAAGATGATAGGTCTAGTGCCGAAGTTAGTTGAATGAGCGAGCGTATAAAAACTTTAATATATGTTGGTGTTTGGCCTTTAATCTAAGTTTGTATGAAATGCTATGACCGAATATGCATTAAAATTGTGGGCTAGATATATCACTACATTGGATGGAATTAGTAATTTGAAATAATGCTGGGCCAGGTATGAGCATTGATTGTATGCAATTCATTCGTTGGATGGAATTTGTAAGTTATGAAGATGTTAACACATGGTAAGTTACATATGTGTGGGTCTGAAAGTGTGTATTAAACTAGGCGGATGATTAAAACAAAGTCGAACTTTGGAATGAACATATGTTGATATTTAATTAATCAAGGTCTGAAGTATGGTATATAGAGGAAACTCCACATATGAAGATGGTTAAAGTTTAATATGGTTGTAGTTGTAATATCCAAATATTGATTCGACATATTATAAGTTGGGTTTTTATTATGGTTTTAGCCATAGGTTTGAAGCAGAGAAATAGAGCTTCCGCATAAAGATAAGAAATTTGGGTTGTATTGCAGGGTTTCTGTGTTGGCCGAAGATTTACATTGATGATTAAGCCAAAGAAAATATTGATTGGGCGCTTCCATAAAATGAACTATTGATACAGGATTTTACCATAGTGATGGAAAAATAAAGCTTCAACATTGATACTACTGCCAGATTTAAAAAATAAATTAGAAATGCATTTTTATATACACATTGAACTTGGAGAATGTGGGTTTGACAGGGGTACATGCTCAGAAAACAAGAGAGTATGCAGAACTATTACATGACAACAGTTGCCAGATTTAGAACATAATTTGGGAAATGCATTCCACATGCATGGAAAATAGGAGAGTATGCAGAAACTGAAAAAGACAATGAGATTAGCAGAAAAGACAAATGCACATCAAGCCAAGGGCCGAAAAAGGGTTGAGTGAAATTGATTTATGTAAATGTAAATGTGAATGTAAATGATTTAAAATTATTTTTATTGTGTGTGATGTAAAGGCAAGTCTCCATAAGCAAACAAAACTCCACTGTAAAACTAAAATTTTTACATATTTCTATATTCCTCTGAATGAGTTGGACAAAGAAATGAGAAGGCAGAAGTCAAAGAGTCATGGTTTTTCATTTTGAATTCCCTATGGAATACAAACAGTCATGAGGTGAACTCTATAAATGATATCACATAGATATGCATAGAGAGGTTAGAGAATGGAGAAATGAGGCAGAGAGGGTAAGAAGAAGGAGGAGCAGATAGAGAAGATGTGAAGATTCAGAGATGATATAAGGCAGTTATGAAGGTTGGTGGACAGCAGTGAAGAAGGAACAAAACAGAGCTGATATCCAGGTAAATCAGCATGTGTTTTTTTATTGAAAGAGTGAGGAATTTGGTGCTTCCATATCAAGTTGTAGCTTCATAGGTGTAGGTTGTAGCTGGCTAAGGTAGGAGCCTCCTGTAGGTTGTAGCCTGCAGAAAATAGATGGGAGTTGGAGCTTCCTTGCAAGTTGTAGCTTGCAAAATTTAGGTAGGAGCCTCCTGTGGGTTGGAGCCTCCAGAAAATCAGTGGTGAGAGGGATTTGGAGCTTGCCTTTGCATCACAACAATAATAAGATGTGTTTTTCTCCCTTATGGGTTTCCACTTATATCTGCTGTCTATGTGCATGATGCTTATGTGTTGATAAGGTGCATCTAATCTGCTTAATACTTGCTGCTCACATATTAAGATTGCTCCCTTATTAAGTTGATCATGAAATGAAGGTGTAAATAAGTTTAAAGTAAAGTTTTAAAAGTCCATGAATGTGTTAAACTGATTCACCCCCCCTCTCAGTTTAACTAAGGGTTCAACATATATATATATATATATATATATATATATATATATCATTATTAATTATAAAATGAATTAATATGAGTTAGAACATAGTTACATTATATATAAGTCAACAATTTAATTGATGAAAATTTTACATATTGAGGAGCATCACTTCAAAAATCCATTAGCCTCACTCCTACCGGATTTGTTGGCCAACTGGTAAAGACAAAAGAAAATAAACATTAATGAGAGAAAAATTGAGGACCAAAAACTAATTGCCCAAGTGGAACAAAATTTTCCAAGAATCAAAACACATAACACAATCATCATTAAACACCAATATTACCAGGAGCCAAGTTGTCAAGGCCATTGCCCCTTGGTTAGTGAAAATTTTTATGAACATGTGTCTCCGTGTGTGTCATTCTCCCTTCAAAGTAATTGTACAATCGCTCTTGGATCCATTTCCAACTTATGTGAAGGGGGACTAATGTTAAGATATTCCGACACATAGGAAATAGTTAAGTATAACTTGGTCTAGCATAAATTTAGTTAAAGTGTGTTTATTTAGTATGTACTTTTGTAACTTATAATATGAAAGTCACGATATGTAGTTATTAGACGATTCATTCTCTCCTTGGTATTACCAACACTTGATCCATGGCTTAACACCTGATTGGTCCATGATCTCTATTTAAAGAGCATGGAGGGTCATTTTTTTGGTGACCATTTATGAGAGAAATTTATGTAAATTTTATTTCTTTATAATAATAAATTGCTTGAAGTGGCCATGTTGGCTTAGGCCATGGACTGTTTCCCTCTTCAAGGGTTTCAGCCACGTCAAATATTGGTGTACAGATCTATGATCTATTTGTGAGTGGTGACCTTTGGTGTTTGATCTAATGAACTTACCCTATAAATTCCTATATGGTATCAGATCTGTTTGAGGGCTGCATCTGTTGTTGATCCAAATCCGAAGTCAGTTTGATTGCACGCGACTGTCATTTTCCAGATCTACTATTTCTGACCACTTTTGGGTCGGGAGAACTGCTCTGTTGTGTCCAAAGCCTCTGTTATAGTGAGGAACACCTTTCGTTTCATGTGAAAATGTTTCTGGTTGCCCTAGTTATGTCATTTTAGATCTGGAGATATAAAATATTTTTTTGTAGTTATATTTATCTATACCTTTGTTTATTTCGGTCTATAGTAATTTTTTTTATTACCAGATCTATACCCTCTTCTCTGTGTATGCTCTCTAGTCTATGCTTTGTGTGATCTAGAAAATCAGAAACAGAAAGACGAGATTTATCTCCTACGTATGTTCTTTCCACGCGACTTTGTGCGATCTTGAGAAATCAAAAATATGGAGAAAAATATTTAGTTTTTGGGTGGACTAACTAGAAATCTAGCATTCCGCTGCAAGACTTGTAAATATATTTTCTTTTATTGTTGTTTGCAGAAAAAAAAAAAAAAAAGCACAAAAAAAACCCTTCCTCCTTTCCAACAATACTAAGCCTTTTAAACAACTCACTCGGTGCAAAGTTACTTTATGCGAATAGAGGTCTTGGGTTCAAGTATTTTTGTCAAGTTACTTTTTCTAAAAAGCTTTTTGTCAAGTTACTTTTTTCTAAAAAACAATTTGTCAAGTTCTTTTTTTAAGCACATGTAACTTATGTTTTAAATTCACTTTATGTAATAGTGTTTCTCACCCATTATAAAAAATGAGTCATTTACAGTTTAAAGTCATTTTATCTTTTATTTAAGTTAGAGTCTACTTGGTCATTAGTTCATAAAGTAACATTGTAAAAGTGACTCTCACTTATTTATAAAAGTGGGTCACAATTTTTTTTTTAAAGTGAGATTATTATATTAAGTTTGGAAATGGAGAAGATTTTTTTTTTAAAGTACAACTTCATTATCAACTTTCAACCTATCATGTGACTACTTGGCATCTATTTCAACATTTCTTCGAAAAGACACAACTTCTTCATCCAGAAGTCATTTTTTTAACTGGTCTACTTTTTCGTGATATTTCCATTGGAGCAGTTAGTTTCAACCCTTATAGCTTCAGTTTTTAAAAATGGAAAGTGCATGTCTGGCTATTCTTAACAACACCAATTATTTCCAATGGCTATCATACATGGTAGACTTACTTAGAAGTAAAGAGATTTATAGAATACCTTCAAGACTAGAATCTAAACCTACCAATGAAGATAAAATGGCTAAATAGGAAAATAAACAAGATCAAGCACAATGG
Organism: Pinus albicaulis; assembly: GCA_034641835.2. Classification (NCBI taxonomy): domain Eukaryota; kingdom Viridiplantae; phylum Streptophyta; class Pinopsida; order Pinales; family Pinaceae; genus Pinus; species Pinus albicaulis. Next base: position 112,713,648 of record CM076575.1, read on the forward strand.
TTGATAGAATATCCATTGCTCAACATCTTAGATTTCATATCCAAGAAATTGACTCCCCCAATGAAGCTATGAAAAAACTAAATATTTTTTTTGGCATTCAAAATGAAATCAGAGGCCACCATCTTGAAAATGAGTTTCTTACAGAAGAGAGGAATAACATGTTCTGATTTTTTTAGTAACCCAACGTTTCAGACTTGTTAAGTGAGTCCATCTTTAGGGGTAAATGCCAAATATTCCTTGAGAATATTTGTGAGGATTAGGGAAAGGGAATATATATATATATATATATATATATATATATATATATATATATATATATATATATATATATATAGTAATTATTGAGGAGAAAATTTATGGTCGGATGGAAAAACAAAAAAATATTTTTTAAATAATTAAGAGAAATAATTAAAGAGGGGACTACTGAAATATAATATTAATAAGATTGTTAAAAAATTATTGTATTTAAAATTTATGAAATTATTAAATAGAGAGGCTATATTATATGATAAGGTAGAAATTAAAAATTTATTTGTAACTAATTATTACATTTAGGGTTTATTATTTTTTATTTTGATGTCATGAGTAGTATGATATATTAAGGGTTTCCAAGTATTACTGATGTTAAGGCCATCATCGCAATTCATGTTATTTTTCCTTTTTTCGATTTCTATGGCCTCTTTGATTTTTATTTTGAGGTAATGATCCTCTTTGGAGACAAGTTTGACATCATCCATCCGTATGTAATGTGAGGATGAGAAAGCATGTTCTGCCAAAACTAATTTTTCAATTCTGTTCCTAGATATGTCGGAAGCATGCTCTTTAAGTCTATTGTTAAAGGATCTACCGGTTTCGCCAATGTATTCTTTTTCACAAGAGCACGGTATAATGTAAACTCCTTTTTGCAGACAAGGGTTTATAGGGTCCTTACCGGAGTCTACAATATTTCTAATAGTATTAGGAGGAGTGAAGGAAATCCTAATGTTATGTTTGTTTAGGATTCTAGAAATTTTATTAGTTTCTCCTTTTATGTAAGGCAAAGAGATTTTAGGAATGTCAAAGGTTCTCTTTAAGTTTTTTTTATTAAGGGTTTGGTAAATGGTTTTGTTGATGACGTCTTTATTATATCCATTACGTTGAAAGACATGGAGGAGGTGGTTTAGCTCATGTTCTAGGTGGTGAGAGTCTGAAATTTTCGAAGCCCTAGTTGTTAGGGTTTTAATGATGCCATATTTTTACTTGGGATGGTGATGTGAGTTAAGCGTGGAGGTATCTTTCCATGTGAGTCTTCTTTCTATAAACTTTGGTGCTAAGTTTTCCATCTTTTTTTTTGTTAAAATGATGTCTAGGAAAGGTAATTGTCTATCCTTTTCGATTTCAATGGTAAATTTAATGTGACTTGAGAGACTATTAATATGAGTTAAAAAATCATTTAAATTTGATTTACCATGGGTCCATTTTGCGGAAACATCATCTACATATCTTTTCCATTCTTCAAGGGTGAATGAAAAGGATATGAGGGCTTTTTGTTCAAAATGTTCCATGTATATGTTAGAAATTATAGGAGATAGAGGCGAGCCCATGGCTACCCCATGAGTTTGTTCATAAATTTTTCCTTGGAAGCTGAAGAAAGATGATTTTAATCATAATTTGAGGAGATATATAGTCTCTCTTGGAGTTCAAGAAAGTTATCATTAAGGGGGGATAGGCTCTAATGCCACCTTCCTTGCCCTATTGTGTCAGATTTGTAAATCCTTCAATCCTATCCCAAGTTGTTCTTAAGGTAAGTGGCATAGAAAAATTCTCATGCATTGCTAAGTGGTAACTCATTGGCTCTTGGCTTATGGAATAGTGATAACTCAATTTGAACATGGACCTCGCCCAGACAACCCCAATTAGTTACCAATTCATTTATATTTAAAACAAACAAAAAATGGTGTGTGCCATAGTATGTTAAGAAAGGATATATCACTTATTTGTATGATTAATCATCAAGTCAAGAATGAAATAACAAATATCAAGGATTAATTAAATATACATATTATTGTCAGTGAATAATTAAGTTAGAAAATTGCGATGAATTCAAAATGTTATGAGAAAGATATAGCTCTAGTAAAGTTGAGAATCACTAGTTGCTTTGACTTGAAACGATTGAATGTTAAGTCTAGATAGAAAAGAGATTCTATAAAATGTGTTTATTTGTGTATCCACCAATATATCCATCTTAACCACAAATATAGCAAGCACCTAGACTCTAAATCAAATCTCTTATTTAAATCACATTTTTGAATCATTGATGAATTCAAAGCCTTGAAAATATTTTTGGACACTTGGATTATGTAGACTACACATTTTAAACTTGGAATTCCAACAGACCTTTAGTGCATTTCAAACAAAATTGACCTAAAAGTATACATGAAAAATGACCAACATATATAATATTGAAACTACTTGGATGTTTTAATCATAAGAATTTTTTTATTTTTTTTCAATATTCATTTTCAATTTAGTTAACATGAATATTCAAATGGATTATACTTTATTTAATGTGTGTATTTGAAATATAGAAAAATTATACATCTCACTTACACTTAAGTAAAAATATAAGATTTATTTTATTTTATTTTAATTACTTTATGTTTCTTTAAAGTTGATATAAAGTTATGTTACTTATTATGAACTTCTAAATATTTTATTTATGGTTGAGAGTGAGAGCGAAATATTTTTACCACATTTCATTCATAGTGTATTGTAATATCAACAACAAATCCAGTGAGCATAGTGCGAGTGATATTTTTAATGTGTTATAATGCTTTTAATTAAAACTAACAAAACATGTATATTCTTTTTTTTATAGTCAACATTGTTTTTTATTTAGATAATATTATATTTTTATTTTACTCCTAATCGGGGTGAGTGTCAGGAGAAGGAGGATAGTGGGATTCATATCGTCGTCATGAAATTAATACACATCAGGTTAGGGAGGTGGTGTGGCCACCCCCACACAAGTCTCACCATGCGCGAGATGTTCGAGCGATCCAATCATCATGTCGGAGGGCATTTTTAGAATTACAAAGGAGTGATTATCAAACCCCCTGCAGTTGTCAGAGTGGTGGGAACCTTCAATAGCGATCCCTCAATAGGTTTTTAGTGGTGTAGGAGGTATTTTAGGGAGGCTCTAGGAGGCATTTTGGGTCCAGGATGCTGACTCCTCTCCATATCAACCTTTGCTAGTATGTTTCATCTATTCACCCTCTTTTCAATATGACTTATGTGATAAGTTTTTATTGTATGTGGATTTTGATGGCTTGTACAAAAAAATTCTTCTGGAATCAGGTTGAGCTCAACCATTTGCAGTTCATGGGGAATAGATTTTCCCCTTATGCTTTCCTTCCAGGGGTATGGAGGCCTCACGGTAAGTATCCCAATATGGAATTTAGGAAATTTCCCTACCCAGGAACTTTCCATCCATGGAATAAACATATTCCCTAGCTCTAGGAATTTTTCCAATTAGAAACTTCTATCCCCTTTTCTGTTAACATGCATCCTCTGAGAGAGGAAATTTAGGATTGGTTTGTGAGTAATATCTCATATACACTATTAGCACTTCGTAATTCCTTGAGGATGAGGAGAGGAACCCAAAGGTAACCACAAACCAAAATTTAGGGTTGGAAGCTATCCCTTCCAAACCTAGAGAGGGCTTTCTTTTGTGAAATCTTTGGATCTTAGGCTAGGTCTATAGATCAAGGTAGAATAATTTTAGTAATTTGATGGCAAGGGAGAGGGAAAATCAATTGGGCATGGAATCAAATAAAGCTAAATTTTTTCAGTGCTATGATGGGAAAATGAACGATCCTTAGACAGGGGCAAGGTAGGAAATCCTTTATAGTGTCTCTATCAAATTTCATTGTAGAGAGGTGAGTAGAGGAATCATGAAATTGAGAATATATAAAGCATCTAGCTAAGGATGAATTTTAGATATTATCGTGGAGGAAAAAACACTAAAATTTTTAATTACTTATAACAGAGCACTTGGAAGTGAATTCTAAAATAAATTCATTTAACTAAACATTGAAGACATAAAATTTAAGCATGGCCATAATAGAAGATAAAAAAACACAAAAAAGAGATAAAAATCACCATAAATGGTCGACACAAGAATCCCTGAAGAAGTAGACTTCGACCTTCATCATTCACTGATTTTTTTAAATAAAACTTCACAATGCGCAATGTATTTTTATATCACACGCCAAATCACCCCTTTCTCAATCAAAATTACATCATATATACATCAAAATATGTTCCTCCCTTCAAGAACTGAATTCCCCCAAAAGACTTAGTTTACTACTTGTAGCAGTGAATATAGAACCACCTTCTACAAATTAGGAAACTGTCTGACTAGAGGAATCTTTAACAAAATACATTGAACGCCTTCATAAGGATGAGGCTCGAATCTCCAATACACTTAGGGACACTTGTCATAACCATATAAATTTTTTTGAAGAGGTCTGGAGTCGGATTGAAAGGTTAACCTACTAACTGTGTAGAAGCACAACAAATATGCTATGTTACTTCCTCCTTAAACAAAACACAGTAAAATGCAATGAATTCACCATTTTCATACGTCTTATCATCTCCTAGATTTATGAATGTAACATAGTTATCGATCAAATATGTAACTAAACTGGTACCTACTTTTTTGAGGTAGCAAAAAAAGCACCCGATTTTGAAAAATGGTGATGCAGAATCACCTTTTTTTTAAAGCATATTTTTGACAATTTAATTTTTTTTATTTATGAAGTATGAACATAACATTTGTGATTTTCATGCTAATTTTGCAAAGTATTGATGCAGCATCAAAGATTTTTTTTACAGTGGTCATCTTCATGTTGGTAATAAAAAATAAAAATAAAATAAGAAAAAAGATGACAAAAAAAGTCAAATATAAAAATATAAAAATAATAAGAAAACCAATAAAAATGTTAAAAAACAAATTAACTTATAAAAATACAAAATTTAAACAAAAATAAATAAATGAAACAAATAAAAAAACAAAAAATTTCAAAAATTATTAAAAAAGGAAAAAAAACACATAATTTAAAAGAAAAGAAAAATTGAACCAAAAAAATAAAAATAAAAAACATCAAAAACATTTTTTTCTAAATTATAAAAAAAAAAATATAATTAAAAAAAAATTTAAATAGAAAATTTAAAAATAATTAAAATTAAAATACAAAAAATAAAAAATACCTTAAATTTAAAAATTTGAATTAAAAAAAAATTAATAATTTTTTTTAATTGAATTAAATTAAAAAACAAAAACAAAATTTAAAATTTAATTAAATAAATAAATAAATAAATAAAAATTTAGAATTTAAAAAGAAAATAAAAATAAAAACTCTAAAATAAAAAACTAAGATTAAAAAAATAAAAATATTCAAATAATTTAAAAAATAGAAATATAAATCTAATAATTTTTTTTTTAATTTAACCATTTTAAACATTTAAAAATGAAAAAAACAATAAAAAAATAAAAAAATAAAAAAAACAATTTTTTTTTAATTAAAAAAAAAAACAAATTAAAAATTAAAACAAAAATTATATTAAAAAAATAAATATTAAAATTAATAATAAAAAACAAATTTTAAAACTAAAAATAATATTAAATTAAATAAAAAAATTTATATTTTTTTGTTTTTAATATTTTTATTTTATTTTATTTTATTTATTTATTTACTATTTTTTTGTTTTTTTATTATTAAATTTTATATATTTTTTTAATTTAATTTAATAAAATTTAATAAATTTAATATATATTTTTTTATTTTTTATTTTTAATTATACAAAATTTAATATTTTTTATTAAATTAAACTTTTTATATTTTAATTTTTTTTAATTAAATTCTTTAGAAAAAATTAATTTAATAATTTTTTTTATTTATTTATTTCCATTTCCATTTTTAATTGATTTTTAAATTTTTTTAAACTTTCATTTTAAAAGTTTTTTATTTTATTTTTTAATTTCAAAATTTATTTATTTATTCATTTATTGATTAAAATTTAATCTTTTTGTTTTTAAATTTAATTTGTTATCTTAATATTTGTTTTATATATATATATGATGATGATGATGATGATGATGATGATGATGGTTAACGTCCACTGAGACCAATCTTTGGTCTATCGGACCTAAAGAAAAGAGTTATTTAATTTGATTTAAGATTTTATTCCTATACTCAAAAAGCTTGGAGAGAAGCCTCCCGAGCTCACTATAATTTTGACATCTTAAAAGGCTAAGAAGGTCAGTATTGCAACAATGATTATGAAATTAAGCTCTAATGTGGTTGTACATGGGGCACTCTAAGAGGAAGTGATTTTTATCCTTGATGTTCATATTCTCACAGAGATGGCAGATCCTTTCCATCCATGGTGTTTTAGGAACTGTCTAACGACCTATTTCACTATGGAGCTCATGGGAGTTCGTTCTAATCTTGGCTATATTATTTTTCTTCTTTGAGCTAGTTAAAACAGAGAGATACTTTTGATCTTCTAAGGTGGGGTTGATGACCTCCTTATAATACCTTAATTTTCTTTTACCTGCTAGATCTTTCTCACACCACATTTTTTCTTTGAACTTATAAGTAACAATTTTTTTAATACTATTGATGTTTTGAAATGCAACATTCTCGTCGATCTCCCAATGGTTTAACCAGGCCCTGGTGTCTTTATACCAACCTCGTTTAAGCCTTAGGTGGTTTTGGATGGAATTTAAAGCTAACTTAAGAAGTCTATGGTCTCCTATGCTATTGAGCTTGTGCTTGTAAAACAGAAGCCTAGTCATACCTAGGCTCTCGATAGGGGAAATACCCACTTCTATAAGGAGAATAGGATAGGGTGTATTGCTTTTAATTTTAAGGTTATACGTTATAAACCGCTTCTAGATTTTCTCAATCTTTCTCCAGGATTCTCTAGATATGTTGCAACCCCAAACCTCACATCCATATAAGATAACAGGAGTGAATAAAGTTTCAAAGAGGAACTTCTTTCTATCCCACATTACGAGGTTTTCCGGCTTACAATTATTTTCAAGACCAAAATAAGCTTTCCACCCCCCATTAATCCTTTTCTGAAAGCTATAGTTCTAGTTGAGCTTGTGATGAATATCAATTCCTAGGTACTTGTAAGAAGACACTTCCTCCAAGTTACTATTGTCATACATAAAATTAGTGTAAGTGTCCTTCTTGGATTTGATAATCATAAATTTTGTTTTGTCAGTGTTAACAGCCATACCCATGGTAGAGTAGAAATCCTTAAGAAGTCTAAGTTGTTTATCAAGATCAGATGGGCACCTAGCGAGAAGAACAATATCGTCAGCATAGAGAAGAAGGATGATGACTATCCCAGCTAAGATCATGGCAGCACATCCTACTTCCTCTAAACAACCTTCTATCTTGTCGATGTAAATGCCAAATAGGGTAGGGGAGAGGGGGCAACCTTGTTTAACTCCGATATCACACTTAATATCTTTCGACCACCCCTCATTGCTCTTTAACTTGGCAATTACATTCTCGTATAACCTTATAGCGGCCGCTCTTAGCTCGAAAGGAACTTTTAGCTCTTCTAATATATATATATATATATATAATTAATTTTTACAATTTAAATTTAATTAATTTTTTAGAATTCATTTATTTTTTAAATAGTTTTTTTTTTAATTCAATATTTTTTTTTTTATTTATTTTTTATTTTCAATTAATTTTTATTTATTTTTTAATTTTAATTTAAATATTTTTTTTTTTTTAATTTTTAAATTTATTAAAGTTTAATATATATTTTTTTTAATTTAATTTTTAATTTTAAAATTTAAATTTGATTGTTTTTAATTTAATAAAATTTTCCATTTTTTAGATTTAATTTGTATATTTTAATTTTATTTTATTTTTTTAAATTTATTTGTTTTTCTAAATCTAAATCTAAAATATTTTTTTAATTTTAGTTTTTAAAATTTTATTATTTTATTATTTTTTTCTTAATTTTTAAATTTTAAAAATCGTTTAGTTTAAAAAAATATAATAAATTTTGTTTTTTTTTTGCAATTATTTTAAGATGTTTTTTTTCATTTTTTTCTTTTTAATAGAAATTTTTGTTATTATTAAATTTTTGTTTCAACACTTTCCGTTTGCAGGGTGTTTTTGCACAATTTTTTTTCACAAAAAAAATTGGCTTTTACTTCTATTTTTAAAAAATGTCGAAAAATTACTCTAAAAAAAAAGAGGTTATTCCACAATACAATTTTTCATTTTCGTGGTGTTTTTTGCACCAAAAAAATTTCCTTTTACTTCCATTAAAAAAAAAAGCTGAAAATTTACCCTGAAAAAAAGAGGTTATTCCATAATACAACTTTTCGTTTTCAGGTTGTTTTTTCATGGTTTTTTAATGTTTTTTTTGTTAGAGTTCTCGTTTTGAGGTAATATTCCTGTTTGATCGGTAACTATGTTATGTGTCAAATAGTTAGAAAACAACCCCTAAAACATCATACTTCTATTAGAAGACATTTTTTCAAACTACAAACCTCTATTCTTTAGAATCATCACCTACAAAAATGCAGCGCCTGAGCGTAACAAAACTTTACTCGCATGGGTTTGAGTAGGTGTTGAAGTATCTGACCGAGCAATATGGTTGATGGATCATGTTGAAAATCTCAAATACCTTCTTTGAACCTGCATACACAAGGAATGCCAAAACTCCGGTCTTATACCAAATCTCAATGCCTTTGACAACAATGTAACAAATTTGATGTGTTACTGTGTAACTTATCTTATTTGCAAAAAGTTCCAAGAAATAAGAGGATATGATTGATATAAACTGGTGCACTTGGACAAAAAGGGAAAAAAGAAAAATAATCTTGATTACATGTCAAAAATAAAACCTTAGCTGCCTCAGCTAACAGGTCCAACAATCCTCTTCTTTTCTCCTGCATTTCCTGCAATTCTTGTTTTGTAGCCCTTATCTCCTTTTTCAAGGTGATATGTTGCCTTTAAATGTTTTTGATTTGTCTATGTAGGGGAAAATTTCTCCTCCCCATATCCATGGCTTTAAACAGGGCTAGCCCACAACTATTCAAGTGATCTTGTATCATATGTTTAGCCCTTTCATCTTGTTCTCTAAGCCTAATGATTTCATCTTGAGCTTTCCTCCATGCATGATGTCTATCTCATCTAATTCATGTGATTATCCACCCTGACCTCTTTCAAGACATCAAATTTGTAGTTTTCACTGAGAGAAATGGAGGCTAGTTTCCAACATACTAGACTTACCTTAACCTCCTTAAGAGAAACATTTAGAAGACAAATATGGCTCTCCCTGATTTGTGTAATAGTTGCACTCCTAATTTTGGTTGGGGAAGGGGTTGAGGTTGGAAACGGGGGAAATCTCAATGCACCATATGAAGGGTGAAGGGTCTAGGCATCATCTCGTATCAACAATAGTCATAGTATTCATAACCAACTCCCATCCTCTAGTCCTACAGACCATAAATTAATGGGAAGAAGAGATTTTTAATCAAAATAACATCAACAAACAAGAAATTTTGGCAGAGCTAGGGGACTTAGTTCCATACCTGAGGTCGCTACACTCAATACCAACGGACATTATTTTTATTTTGGCTGGTGAAAAAATTACTGGAAAATGATTTGATGATGAATATTATTGATACTACAGGTTCTACAGATGAAATTTAGGAAATTCATAGGGAATTTGAGTTAATCCAATGTCAGATCCAACAACAGAATGCCTGACTTTCTCACATTGAGAAACACATCCCCTACTTGCCTCAGACAAAGCTACTGGGTTCCCGTGCTAAAGACCCAAGTCCAATTAAATCTTCTGATGAATAGCATGGTTTTTAGCATAGTATGGCTTTTCATATATTTCAATTCTCATTTAGATGATTAGAAAATATATTTTTTTATATGGTGCAAGATTATGGTAAATATGAGTCATAAATATAGTGAAGTTTATATTGCTATGCAAGACATTCTCAAACAATGCATATTTTGAAAGGCTTATAATTCTACCAAATGATAAATAAACCTAGTTTCCCATTAGGAAGGTTGAGACCATCCGGTTCACATTATTGATCTTGTAGTAACTGCCCTATTATGAAATAGTAATAGAAAGGTCTTGTTATCACTCCGAAATTTCCAATGTTTGTTTTAGCGTTAAAAAGAAATATCAAAGGTAACTACAAACCTACTTTGGAGCTTAGGATCTAGCCTTCCTAAACTCAGAGAGAGCTCTCTCTATATGATTTAACTTTGTTTATTTAATGGATATTAGGCTAGTTATGTATGCTTAGTTGGATTGGTTTGGATTGGTTAGTGTAATTAATGAATTAGATTAATAGGTGCTTTTCCACTTTCCATTGGGCTATGGAATCAATGTGCTTTTGAAACAGAACAAAATAAAATCATAAAGAAAGTATTACAGGGAAAGATAGGTGAGTAGTATCAAATATCAAGGCTGAATGGTGAAGTGATCTTTCAATCGGGGTCAAGGAGCAACTAAAAATTCCTTAAACCAGATAATGAAGAAGGGTGGAGAAGACAATCGGGATCAGAGGGAAATTAAGAATTCTCTAAGCCAGATATGAGAAGAAAACATAGAAACGTATAACAGTTAAAAGAAGAGTGTAATTTTTAAGTAAATTATGCAGTAATACTCCTGTTATAACATTTAGATTTAGAACACATATAAGTTTATGGAATAATTAGAAAGAAACATGAACACTTGAAATTTTATACTTCACTGAGATAGCTCAACACATGAATCCTATAAAGAAGTCTCTTTATAACTTGTTCAGTATGTTGACAGGAAATTGGTACAATAACCCTCAGTCAAGAGATCATTCAACTAATGAAATGTTAGAAAATCCACACTTTTTACGCTTTCGAAGAGAGTATTTATACAATACATTGAAAAAATATCCTATCAACCAACTAGGATTTATTCTAGGAAAACAAAATATCTTTATAAAAAAATATAGTGACACCTTTCAACTGGCTGATATCTGGCCCTGATACTTTGCTTGTTGTTACCTGCCTGTTCTTTCACCCTTCACAGTAAATCACACCACTTCTCCCATGTTTCTTCATCTGGGATTTTGATTTTGATTATCTTGTGGTAAATCTCATCTGCTTTTGAATATATGGAAAATGTAGGCTTATTTATAAAAATTTGATTTACCTCATGCTAGAGGTAAAAGAAGTTTTCTAGAATTTGAAGGAGCACCTTGCCTATGGGAATTCCCTTCATTGAGGAAATGTGGGAAGTTTCTTTGGCCACTTCCCTTAACTTCCTGAAATAATCCTCATGTCTCATGAGTTTTTCATTTATCACTAGAGGACTATGCAAACCCTTCTATCTCAATACATCAAACTTGTCGAAAAACATGTTCACTGTGAGTTCCAAGGTTTCGACATTTTTCAATTGCCTCACTGGATTTCTTCACCAAGTTGTTCTGCTCAAATATAATAAGTATAGAGGGCCAAATATCATTAAATCCTTGTAGTCTAAATGGACATATCTTCCATTTCTTTGATTAATCTACTGGTCTCATCATTTGTATGGAAGGCCAAATATCATTAAATCCCTGAGGCGGAATGGACATATCTTCCATTGCTTTGATTAATCTGTTGGTCTCATCATTGGGATGGGTTGTTGGTATTGTTGATGTTGGTGCTTCTGGTTCCGTTAATCACCTGCAAAATAAAACAACCTGTGAATTTAGAAAATGGTTTTCAGGGGTGTATAGTGGTTTGTTGTTTTGTGTTTGGGAGGTCCAAACTCAGATGAGGTTCACATGTATGGTCGAGGCAGTTTCACAATACAGTCCTTTTCGAACCCCCCCCTACCACCCCGGTGATAAAATTCGGATGGCAAAGAGGGGCCGAAAAGCCACATGAGCCGTTAGATATTAAGGAGTGTGATGAGATTGTGAGGGAGATGAGGGTGACTTATGCAATGGCGTGAATAGTGGGGTTTTATATTTTTGAAACTAACGATTTATCGCATGCCGCAGGGTGGTTTGTGGTTTGGGAAGGAGGGGGTGTGATAACACTATGAAATGCCATGTGGTAGGGGAGCGGGCAGAGAAAACCACCTATTTCGCACCCCCGCCCTCAGTTTTAAACATTGAACGTCAGGGGATTGTGAAATATATAGAGGGACGTCCGATCTGCCCGATGCTAATCGAACGGTATTGTGGAGTTGCACACTTTCAAAGGAGGTGGGGTCAGGTAATACTTTGCATGGAGGGGTTAAATCAAAGTGGTGTCAATTAAATCTTTTTGCGCTTTAGATGTTGAAAAAGTGGGTTTTCGTGTTTTTTATGAAAACATAAAGTATTTTAAAAGGGTAAGGGGGTTTTCAAAGGGGAAAAAGGGATTTTAGTAAGGGGAAGGGTAATTGGTTTCCAAGAGGGGAAAAGGGTTAGGATAAGGGGAAATGAACATAAAAAAGGGGACAAAGGGTTAATTAATGACTTTCTCTTCTTTGATTCAAGTAAGAAAATTTCATAAGTCTTCATTTTTAGTGGTTCTTAATCCTTGTTTTCTAGTGACTTAGAAATTCTCTTTAAGAGATAAGCATAATGATGCTTATAGAAATTTTGAAAGTATTCTACCTACCCATTTATTCATGCTAACATTTTTCCTTTCCTTTATTGGGTGCATTTGAGCTTATGGACCCTTTTATTTTCTTTTGATAAGCAAACTAACTTATTTCTAACCTTATATCTTCCAATGGCTCAGATTAAACTTATGAGCTCATTTTTATTCTCTACCTAACAACTGATCTTGCAAGATTAAATGGTTTGGTTAGATATTTATTCACTAACTATCATAACATAAAATTTAAAGGCGTGAATGATCAAGATTAGATTGCGTGACCATCATGAATTGTGGAATTTTGAACAAGATGCACACAATTTTATTTATGCTTTTCATATGAAATTGAGAGTATTTTATATAGAAGTGGCATTTAAATGAGCATCACTTTCCCATTTATTTTGATGGGGTTCATAATCTTCTTTATTTTTTATCTTTTCTTTTGCTCTCTGTTGTTTTTTTTGGTCCTTTGATTATTCTTTTAGGACATACCCTCTTTTCATTTTTTAATATGCAAAACATTTTCATAAATGCAAAGGCATGTACAATATTACAAGACTTAACATAGCCAATTCAAAATTATGATCCCTATTATTATAGGACCCTAACAGTGGCTCCACTTGGGGATGAAATATCCTTGTGATATGTCAAGAACTTTCGGATCAGTGGCCTTGGAACTTTGGCTTTTATTTGCTTGGAATTGCTTTCTGTGATCTCCTTTATTCAAACATTTGATTTTATATCTTTTAAAGCTTAGGATTTCCTCTTCGGGCTTCAACTTTACAAGATAATCGTCCACTCCAATCTAAACTTTGCTATGGTATTTACAATGAATACAAAAAACGAACTACTGGTTAGTTTGGTGAAAAATAGTGCATCAACATTCGACCATTGATTGGTCCACCTGGTAGTTATGTTTCATTTAATTTTTTCAAGAAATGTTAGGTCCCTATATTACTAGTATAGTCCCTTATTGTTGTTAGTGTAACCCCCTTATTGTTATTATTGTACCCTTGTAACCCCCATATTTTTATTATTGTGCCCTTAAATTATTATTGTTAGGTTGGCTAGGATTACATTGTGGCCCTACCAAGATTACATTATGGCCCCATGGACTCCTATATATAGAAAGGAGGCTTTGTAATTTGAATCATCCAAGAATTGTTCATTCATGTAATGTATTGGAGGTTTCCCCCTCGAAGTGGCTTATTTCTAAGGCATGAATATCTCTTTTCTTCTCTTTTTGGAGCTTTTTTCACAACATTTGGTATCAGAGCTTTAAGATTCTAGGGTTTCACTGCTCCAAACAGGTCAGCGTGGAATTTTCGCTATAACGTTTTTTCTACGAAGGTTCAGAATCTGAAAGTTTTAGAGCATGAAGAAACAATCCTGAGGAACATTGTCAAAAAATTTCAGAGCTTGGTTTGTAATATTTTCAGAGATATGATCTCTGCAAGTTAGGTCATTTTGCAGGCTCCTGAATTTAACCTAAACAGGTCATCATGGTATTTTTGTAATAAATTTTTTTCTATGAAGGTTCAAAAGCGGAAATTTTTAGAGTGAGAAGCCACAATACTGAAGAACATTGGAAAAATATTTCAGATATTGGTTCACAATATTTTTAGAGAGATGATCTGTGGAAATTAGGTCTTTTTGAGGCTTCTGAATTTCATCTCAAAGAGGTGATCGTGGGAAAATATTCATAGCTCTCTCTCTGAGCATCGAATTAGAATGATGTAAAAAGTGGCTGCAAGTGCACGGACTATAGTTTTTGTTCTATTAATTTCAGATCCAAAGGAGGAAACAGTGACACGTGGCAAGTCGTACAAGTTCGCTCCACTGAACAAGTCAAAAATTGGGTCATTGTGGGAGATTTGACATAACTTGGCCTTGAAGAATCCAAATCAGATCAGACCTATGGCATTTGAAAGAAGATTCAGAGGGATATTATAGCGCTTAATTTTAGATATTTAGGATCTGCAATTATAGAGATATTTCAATTTCAATATTTAGCTCCTCAAAAGCAAGTAAAAGGTGTGTATTTTTTTTCCGAATTGCATAAGTCTTGTTTGAAGAATCAAGTTGAATTGATTACAAGGGCATATTGTAGAATAGATATTAGTATTGGATTTTGAAATGGCCCCTAAAAATAATTCAAAAACCATTAAACCTTTATAAATCTCTACTATGACTCATGAAGACGAAGAATGGCAACATGACATATCAAAATTACAAGAGAAAGTGAAACAAATTTCGCTCTCGCAAAGAGCAACAAAAAATGACATGGAAGTTTTGAAGACTGGCATGGAATCTAAAATGGAAAACATGAAAAATGATCTAAAAGAAGACATGGAAGGTTTGACAAAGTTGATACAAGAAATGTTTCCTAATGGTGAAAAGATAGTAGAGGAAACTCATGATGAGAACAAAATAAATGTTAATCATGATTTCATAAAATCTAATGTTGGCAGGAAGAACCACCATATTCCAAAAATGGATATGAGGAATTTTGATGGAAAGGATCATGTAACATGGATACGACAGATGGAGCAATATTTTTATCTCCATAATGTGCAAAACACACAAAAGGTGCGCATTGCAACTTTATATTTAGAACAAAATACATTTGTATGGTATCGATGGCTTTGCTCCCGTAAAAAAATTGTCACTTGGTCAATTTTTACGCAGGAAATGATAGCAAAATATGAGGATACAAAGAGAAACACCTTCTTTATCCAATTGATAAATCTCAAACAAAAGGGTTTAATGGGAAAGCACATTGAGGACTTCCAAAAATTGAATATAAGGGTAACTGATATTCCAGAGGAACACAGGATTGATCTCTTCATAGGTACTTTAAAGGATAACATCCAACATGAAGTTCGCGTTTTGGAACCTGATTCATTGGAGAAGACATTCAGGTTGGCAAGAAAAATTGAATGTAAAATTATGGCGATAAGGAAGCCTACCACTCACTTCTATAAAGAGGAAAGTGTTGCTACTCCTAGATTTCCACAACCTACAAGGTTGACACCACAACAATTGGAAGAAAAAAGAGCAAAAGGGCTTTGCTACAGTTGTGATAGCAAATACACTAAAGGTCATAAGTGTGCTGAGAAGAAATTGTTTTACATAGATTGTGAAGAGGAAGAAGAAAATGAACAAGAAGAGGATATACACCAGGAACCAACCCAAGGAGAGGAAGAAATGAGTCCGACCATATCATGTAATGCATTGGCAGGAATTACCACTCCTCAAATCTCAAGATAGAAGGACATATCAAGAATAAAACGTTAATAGTGTTGATTGATTCAGGTAGTACCCATAATTTTATTCATTGTAAGGTAGCCAAGGAATTGAATTGTTTCCTATATCCAACACCAAAATGTCAAGTGATGGTTGCAAGTGGAGGAACTATAAATTTCTCTTGAAAATGCCATAATATCAAGCTAACCATGGGGGAATATGTATTGAATAGTCCAATTCTTTCCATTCCTATGGGAGGTGTTGATGTTGTACTAGGAGTACAATGGTTACAATCTTTGGGGACAATAGCTTTTAATTTTCAAGTACTTTTCTTGAAATTTTTTTCAGAAGGAAAGAAAGTCAAATTATGGGGTATTGCAGGGAAGCCGGGAAAGATAATAAGCTCTAATGTCATGACAAAGCTTCTAAAGAAAGAAAAACGAGGCATAATTTCACAGTTATGCTCACTAGAAGTTCCAACATCAAAATCATCTATTTCTGCAGATCTCCAAAATGTCTTGGACAATCATTCCAAGGTTTTTGAAACTCCAAAAGGACTCCCACCTATTCATGATCATGATCATGCTATTATTCCAGGAAGTGTTCCTCCAAACATCAGGCCTTATAGATATCCTTATGTCCAAAAGAGCAAAATTTAATGTATGATTGTAGAAATGTTAGAGGCGGGTATAATTCAACCTAGTCAAGGTTCTTTCTCTGCTCCTGTAGTATTGGTACACAAGAAGGATGGATCATGGCGCATGTGTCCGGATTATAGGGAGCTCAATAATATCCCCATTAAAGATAAATTTCCCATTCCTGTGATTGATGAATTATTGGATGAATTACATGGAGCAATTTATTTTACCAAATTAGATCTTCGTTCAGGGTATCATCAAATTAGAATGAAGACTGAAGATATTCCGAAAACAACATTTTGAACTCATGAGGGTCATTATGAATTTTTGGTCATGCCTTTTGGCCTTACCAATGCACCTTATACATTTCAAGGGTTGATGAATTCCATTTTCAACCCCTTCCTTAGAAAATTTGTGCTAGTATTTTTTGATGATATACTATTCTAGAGCAAGTCTTGGAAGGATCATGTTCAACATGTTGACAGGGTACTCAAACTATTGCAGGAGAAACAATTATATGAAAAAACATCCAAATTTTTCTTTGGAGTACAAGAGGTGGAATATCTGGGTCATATTGTATCTCACGAGGGTGTTAAGGTAGACCCTAAAAAGATTAAAGCCATTAAGGAATGGAAAGTCCCCACAACCATAAAGAAGTTGCGAGGATTTCTCGGGTTAACAAGGTATTATCGAAAGTTTGTTAAGAATTATGGGAGAATAGAAGCACCTCTAACAACATTATTGAAGAAAGATGCATTTTCATGGACTTCTGAAGCAACTAATGCCTTTGAACATCTTAAAGAGGCAATGTCCCTAGCACTAGTTTTAGCTACGCCAGACTTCACAAAAACCTTTATTATGGAATGTGATGCCTCAAGAAATGTAATTGGTGCTATTTTAATGCAAGAAGGAAGACCCATTGCTTTTGAAAGTCATCCAATCAAAGGAAAGTATTTACAAAAACCTATTTATGAGAAGGAAATGTTAGCAATACTGCATGCTCTAAAGAAATGGAGAACTTACCTAATGGGAAGACACTTCAAGGTAAAAATTGATCATGATAGTTTTAAACACTTTTTGGAACAAAGTCTATCTTCAGAAGAGCAGCAAAAATGGGTCACAAAGATGTTGGGTTATGAATTTGAAATACTATACAAAAAAGGGAAGCTAAATTTTGTTGCAGATGCACTCTCAAAAAAGAATGAAGAGGTGGAAGCATTGCTTTGTGCCATTTCTATTATCCAACCAGATTGGATAACCGAAGCAAGAGATGAATGGAAGAAGGACGAAGAAGTGTGGACGCTCATTCAAAAGTTGCAGAAAGATCCTAGTACATTTGATACATTTAGTTGGAAAAATGATTCCTTATGGTATAAAGATTGCTTATATATTTGTAAGAATTCCCATCTAAAACAAAATATTCTTTTGGAATTGCACACTTCTCCTTTAGGAGGACACTCAGGATTTTCAAAAACTTACCACAGGGTGAAAACAGAATTTTTTTGGGATGGCCTTAAATTTGATATTCCAAAGTTTGTGGCAGAATGTTTGGTTTTCCAGCAGAATAAAGTTGAGACAATTAAGACCCTAGGTCTTCTACAACCTTTATCCATTCCAATTCAACGTTGGGAGGAGATTTCAATGGATTTTATCGTTAGTTTGCCTAAGTCCAAAGGAAAGAGTGTCATCATGGTGGTAGTTGATAGACTTACCAAGTATGCACAGTTTTGTGCATTATCTCATCCATTTAAAGAAAGTACAATTGATACCACATTTATGGACACAATTCAAAAGCTACATGGAAACCCAAGGGTTATTGTGAGCGACAAAGATCCTATTTTTACTGGAAATTTTGGGACAAAGTTATTTTCTTGTTTGCGTACTCAATTAGCTCATAGCTCATCTTATCATCCTCAATCCAATGGTCAAACTGAGATAGTAAATAGATATTTGGAAGGATATCTTTGTTGTTTTGTATCTGATAAACAAACACAATGGGTCAAGTGGTTACCTCTAGTTGAATGGTGCTATAACACTTCCTTCCATACTACAACAAAAATGACGCCATTTATGGCACTTTATGGATATCATCCACCATCCATCACATCATATTTAAGAGAAAATTCTAAGGTTCAAGCAATGGAAGATCACATCTTGAAGACATCCATGAAGAGTTCTCCAACTCACAAAGTAAAACTTTGGGTGGCACAAAAGTGGGAATGAAACAATAATGAGATCAACATCGCAGCGAGAGAAGTTTTGATGTAGGAGGCCCGGTATTTTTATGAAACTACAACCATACAAACAAATGTCTCTCAAGCAAGCTAAGAAGGATAATAAATTGTTGCCAAAGTACTATGGTCCTTACAAGGTGTTGCAAAAGATTGGTACTATGACATACAAATTGGAGCTTCTGCTTCTTCACGAGTGCATCCAATTTTCCATGTTTCATGCTTAAAGAAGGTTATAGGTGAAAATATTCCAGTTCAAACAATATTGCCCGAACTTGATGAGGAAGGAAAATCATATTGGAACCTGAAGCAGTCACAGAAACAAGAACTCGACAGCTACGAAATAGATCAATTTCAGAGTGTCTCATCAAGTGGAAGAACTTACCCACGGAAGATTCTACATGGGAGGATGAGAATTTTATAAAGAAGCACCTAGAGCTACTCAAGCATTGAGGACAACACTTTTTGAAGGGGAGGGGCATGTTGGGTCCCTATATTACTAGTATAGTCCCTTATTATTGTTAGTGTAACCCCATTATTTTTATTATTATTTTATTTAACCCACATATTGTTTATTGATGTGCTTTTAAATTATTGTTAGGTTGGCTAGGATTACATTATTATTTCTAGAGGATTACATTATGGCCCCATGGACTCCTATATATAGAAAGGAGGTTTTGTAATTTGAATCATCCAAGAATTGTTCATTCATGTAATGTATTGGAGGTTTCCCCCTTGAAGTGGCTTATTTCTAAGGCGTGGATATCTTTTTTCTTCTCTTTTTGGAGCTGGTTTCACAACAAGAAAAAGGCGTTTTTTCCTCTGTAAACCATAAATAATGTATGGGCCTTTCTAGAGATAGTCAAAATTCCCATGTTTTCCTTTTTCTTCCCTTCTTGAATCCCATTTTAGTACTTGATCACCTATGAAGAAATCATTTGCTTTAGTTTTATTATCAAATATCTTCTTGATTTTTTCTTGAATTACTTGAACTTTGATATAAATTTCTTCCCTGGTTTTTTGTAAATGAATTGTTTGGTTTATCCTCCTTTGCATGTCATTTGGTTCTACTTGTTGCTCTTGAATCATTTTCATTACTGGAACTCCTAATGAAGATGGAAAAACAACATCCATCCCATATACTAATTGATAGGGAGATGTACCAATAGATTTCATAGTAGTTAGTTTGTCTGCCCATAGGGCATTTACCAACCTTTTATTCCAGGTTTTCTTGTTATCCTCTAATAACTTCTTGATGATGTTGATTAGGATTTTGTTTGAAGATTCTGCTATTCCATTACCTTGATGGTAATAGGCAGTGGAATAACCTATGGTGGTATGGTATCAGTTACAAAAATCTATCATTTTCTTGGATTTGAAGGCAACAACATTATCAGTGATGAGCTTTTGTGGGCATCCAAATCTAGAAAGGATGTTGTTCCCAAGAAATGAAATAATGACAGATTCTGTGGCCTGTCTAGAAGGGATGGCTTCTATCTAGTTGGTAAAGTAGTCAGTGGCTGTCAATACCCATTTATGTTGGGCAGAGGAGGGTGGGTGAATTTCACCAATGAATTCTAAACCCCATTGTTGAAATGAAATTTCTATTGAGATAGGTTTGAGGGGTAATGGTAAGAGTTTCTTCTTCCCTTCAAACATTCGACATTTGTGACAAGAGGTCACATACTTTCAGACATCTGCAAAAAGGGTGGGCCAGTAAAAACCTGCCCTTAAAATTTCGTTAGCAGTTGTTTTCCAGTATAAGTTACCTCCACAATCTCCTGCATGAAATTCTTGCATAAATTTGTTAGGCTTAAATGTTGATTATATATTCATGATCAAACATAATGTGTTATATGAAATCTTCAACGGTTGTGGAGTCGCAATCTCTGATCTCATGTGAAAATGAAATTTGTCTAAAGGCTTTCAACGATTTATTCATCAGATTTTCCAAACCTTGGCCTTTAATTAATTTTGTAGGCTTGATCTCAATGTCATATTCTAGTATTGTGGCAAACCATTTGCCTCTTTTTCCATTAGGCCCATTTTGAGTTAGAATATCCTTTACAATTAAGTTTGGAACATATGCTATTATGTGAGAGTATAGAATGTATACTCTGAAATATTTTATGGATTTCACTAAAGAAATAGCTTGTTTTTCCATGATATTATACTTTAGTGTTGCATCTCTCAAAGTTTTACTGAAGAAAGCAATGGGTTGTTCATAGCCCTCATTGTTCTTTTGCAACAAGACTGCTGCAATGGTATGCTCTGAAGCAAATGGAAAAATTATGACATCTCTGTTAAAATTAGGACTTATGAGGACATGTGTTTTAGTAAGTTCTTCGTTGATTTATTCAAAAGATTTCTTAGCCTCTAATGTCCACTTAAGTATTGAATCCCTTTTTAACATGCTATTTAAATCTCTAATTAGTTCTGCTAAGTTAGAAATGGATCTTCTAAGAAAATATATTTTACCTAAAAATGATTGTAACTATTTAATGTTCCTAGGATGACTGATATTTAGGATTGCTTCTATTCTAGTTGGATCAATTCTATTGCCCTCTTTTGAAATGATGTGTCCTGAAAGTTTTCCTTCTTCTAATCCAAAAAGTGACTTTTAAGAATTTAAGGATATGCCAAACTTTTTACATTTTATAAATACTCTTCTTAGATGATCTAGATGTTCATTATCTGACTTGGAAAACACTGTGATATCATCTAGGTAAATGACTAAAAAGTTATGGATTTCCTTTACAAAGGCTATGTCCATGGCTCTTTAGAATGTTGCTCCAGCATTCATTAGTCCAAAGGGCATTTTCAAGTACATGAAAGTTCCCCAGGGAGTGGTGAATGCAGTCTTAGCTTGATCTTCAGGTTGAACTAGGATTTTGTTTGTATCCAGAAAATCCATCAAGTAATGAAATTCTAGATGACCCTACTACCCTCTGGAGAATGCGGTCCATTTTAGGGAGGGGATAGTTATCCTTCAATGATACTTTGTTCAAGTTTCTAAAATCAACACAGAGTCTGATTTCTCTTATTTTATTTCTAGTGGGGACTAAATTATGACCCAATCAGAATATCTGATGGGTGCTATGATTTGAGAATCGTACATCCTTTTAACTTCTTTCTCTATTAATGGCATAAGAACAGGGTTAATTATCCTTAGCTTTTGTTTAAAGGGCTTCTGATTTTCTTTAATTGGTATCTTATGCTGGATAATGATAGTATCATAAGACTTGAGGTCTTCAAAATCTCAGGCAAAGATGTCTTGGAAATATTTAAACAAGCTAATGTACTTCAACTTTTTAGCTGGAGGTAATGTCTTAGATATCTTGATAAGCTTGGGATTTTCCTTTTTTACTATGTTTCATTCCTCTATATCTAACCTTAGAGGCTCCATTTTATGTTTTCTATCTACATAATTGGAGTCAAAGAGGTCTTCTAGTGGGGCTAATCCCTTAGGAAAAGTGTTGTCTTTGAGGTTTAAAACTTTTGATTCGTCATTGATTAATTCCTCATTTTCTATTGTTTGTAATTTTTCTATTTCTAGTTTATTGAATCTAGTTGGTTCTATCTTAATTACATTATTTACATCTATTTCATTATTTATGGTATTATCTAATGTGTAGTCTGTGTCTATATTACAGTTCTGAAATTCTCCTTCAAAATTCATAAAATCAAGAATTTGTGTGTCTTGTGAAAAGATTTGCCAATAATTTCAATTATCAGGTATGGTTGGTCTATGTCTTACCTCAGCTGTGTACTGATGATTTGGTTGAAAGGGTAACCTTCATGTGCTAGAAAAATTTTCTAAGCTATGTTCTAGTATATTTTTCTTTCTTAGAATGACAACAAATTCGGTTTCAAGGAAACATCTTATTAAGTCTAGGATGGTTTCTCTGTAACACCTAAGTCTAGAGTTATTTGTAATGTACTCTCCCTTGACTTGTTTTATAATGAGTTCTGAGTCTTCCATGATGGAAAATCTTTTAGCCCCAAGTTTTCTTACAATTTGAAGGCCTACCACTAATGCTTCGTATTATGCCATGTTATTAGTGCATATGAAATTTAATCTGAAAGCATGTCCTTCTGAATGATCATTTTCTAAATTGTAGATCCATACTCTAGATCCTACTCATAACCTATTTACAAAGCCATCAAAATCTAAATTCCACATAGATTCATGTGTTATTATTTCATCTATTGCGGTTTCAAAATTAGTAATTGAATCTTCAGTTTTGACTTCTTTGTGTTTCTCTTCTATAGTTGTGATTTTATCTTTGTTATTGTCTGAATTACACAAGATAAATGAGTCCAGATTAGAATGTGTGGAATAGATAGGGTAATTATGTGGTTTGTCTAAACTTCTTACCATGTATTTCATCAAGGTTTCCCTATATAGCTTCCTTTGTTGACCAAACACAAAAATGGTAGCATATGACATGTCTAATTGTAGTGATCCTTGTAATTTTTCTCCCCATGAGCGAGATAATAACATACCATATTTGGGAGGGATCTCAGCAACTGATATGTCCATAACGATACTCTTTACTGGGCACTGGACTAGAGTTACACACAGATCTTTGATTAGGCCAAGGCATTTGACTTTCCTATAATCAAAGGAGAAAATGTCCTTGTAGGGTTTAGTTATGTCTAAGTTTTGCATGACTGCTTTAGGAATTAAGTTATGAGATGCTCCTGAATCCAACATAGCATTATGTAAGATTTTATCATGATTGTTTAAGCTAATATAGAATGGAGGGATACCTCCTTGTTGATGTTTTCCATTTACTTCAGGACCAAATAATAACTTAGGTTCATCATCATTGAGGTTGACAACATAGTCACCTTCACCTATGTTTAATGTTTCAGTAATTTGTGCCGTATATGAGTCATTTTTCACCAACTTTGTTAAAGGAACTGGTATTCTTAATTTGGCTATCTCAATTTCAATATTGAATGGCATTTGAGTTTTGCCTAATTTAAATTTTTCATTTTTACCAATTGTGGCTTGTGTGGTTTTGTCTTCTTTATTAACTCTTGGTAATTCAGTTTGTGTGTCAACTATTTTGTTTTCAAATTCCTTGTCTGGAAAGGTTTGAGTAGTATTTGATGTGATTTATACAATATTTGGGATGGAAGCATTCTGAGTTTCTCTAGGGAGAATTTGTAGAATTTTTGTCACAGGAGCTTATATTGTTTTCTTAGTTTGAGTGTGGACTGATTTTGTAATAGGATCCTCTGTGTTATTTTTTATTCTAAGGCTATATTGTTTATGAAATTCGTAGATAGCAGATTCATATCCTTGTTTGTAGTCAAAGGACTCTCCAAACTCTAGTTGTAATTGTTGTAACATGTACAACTCTTGTTCTTCCTAGGTAAGAAAAATGGAATCTTCATTGTTTACTCCCATCAAGTTTATCTGGGTGTCCTGGTCTTCTTCATGATGTTGTGAACATTCAACATAATTTTCCTGGAAAGGTGGTCTAATTTTTTGATTAGGTACAACTTCTCTCGATTTACCAATTTTAGGATTTTTCCTAAAGTTGGGGTTTCTAATTTGGGGACCTTGTTAATTTTCCCATTGAGGTTTTCTTTCCATGTTCTCAAGTCTATCCATTAGTATTTCTACATTTTTAGCTAAACTATCTATCTTAACATCTGAACTGGAAGGTTCTTCCTTAATGGTCACTCTCCTCTTATTCCTCATCCTAGCTCTTTTAGCTAGTAAGTTAGCTTCTGCACTAACTGCATCACTCTGCATCTATTCTAAAGTTGCAGGGTTTCTTTATCTTAACTGATAAGACATGTCAGTGTCAAAACCATTTGGAAATTTAATTAGGGCCAAGCCTGGTGGAGGTTTGATATTCACTGGAATTGCATTGTAAATGTTGTTAAACCTAATACAATAATCCTAAACAGATTCATTAGTAGATCTTTCAATGTTCTCATATTCATATAATATCCGGAGAGGGTTTTTCTTCCTTTCCCATCTATTTATAAACAATTGGTGGAAAATAGCTAAATCAGAAATATGGCCAGCAGGTAAAGATTTAAACCATTTTTTAACATCTCCTGCTAGTGTTTGTGCAAATAATCTCATTTTTACATCTGCCTCATCAACTTCATGTAACTCAAAATAATTTGTCATTTTATCTATATGTTGTTGAGCAGTATACTGACTAGTACCATCTAACTAAAATTTTTTACTCTAGTAATCTTGTGGCATGGGATGTAAAGGGGCCTATAAGACCAAAGGGGAAAATTTGGCTTCCATGGCTAAGATTTTAGCTCAACTGGGAGGTAAAGTAGTGGTGCTTGAAGATGGAATCGAAACATTAGGTTGGATAGGAAGTTGAGGTATGAATGATTTTTGGGAATGAACTGTGGTGGATATTACAGGTGAGGTGGAACTGAATGAAGATGTATTTACAGTTTCTAAAGATACTATAGAGAGTGTAGGGGTAGGGCTGCTATTTCATTTGACTATTTAAAATAGGCTTCGTCTATGCCTTTTATCAAAGTTGAGGTTAAAGCATCAAGTTTGTCAAAAGTATCTAGAACCAGTTGATATAAATCAGGTTGTATAGTATCCTTCTTTGATTCAATAAATTGAATAAAATTCGGGTCTATTACAGTATTATGGACTAAGTTTTCAGATTTTGTACGAAATAAATAATGCTCAAATGATAACTCAAATTGAATATCCTATATGCTTGGTAACTCCCTAGGAAGGAAATTTTCTTTGATTAACTCACTACTACTTCCTTCACTCTCTACTATTTTAGGTTTTCTTAAAATTTTGTCTGAGGATCATCAACAATTGTAATAGGTTGTGGATCATGATGAGCCCTTTTATAATATGTTCGTTTATAAGCCAAAATTTTAACTTAATATTATAAATTCAAACAACCTTTTAAAACCTTAATATGAAAAATGAGGAAAAATTGTTTCTTTTACAATTTATTTCAACTAGGGACTGATTTTTCCCCAATATGGTCGCCACAATGTTATCACTCTGAAATTTCCAAAGATATTTTTTAGTGTTAAAAATAAAATATTAGAGGTAACTACAAACCTACTTTGGAGCTTAGGATCTAGCCTTCCTAAACTCAGAGAGGGCTCTCTCTATATGATTTAACTTTGTTTATTTAATGGATACTAGGCTAGTTATGTATGCTTAGTTGGATTGATTTTGATTGGTTGGTGTAATTAATAAATTAGATGAATAGGTGATTTTCCATTTTCCATTGGGCTATGGAGTCAATGTGATTTTGAAACATAACAAAACCAAATTATGAAGAAAGTGTTACAGGGCAAGATAGGTGAGCAATATCAAATCTCAAGGTTGAATGGTGAAGTGATCTTTCAAACGGGATCAAGGAGAAATTAAGAATTCCTTAAACCATATAATGAAGAAGGGTGGAGAAGTCAATCAAGATCAGAGGGCAATTAAGAATTCTCTAAACTGGATATCAGAAGAAAACATAAAAACGTATAACAGTTAAAAGCAGAGTGTAATTTTTAAGAAAATTCTGCCGTAATACTCCTGTTATAACATTCAGATTTATAACACATATAAGTTTATGGAATACTTAGAAAGAAACATGAACAATTGAAATTTTATACTTCACTGAGATAGCTCAACACATGAATCCTGTAAAGAAGTCTCTTTATAACTTGTTCAATCTGTTGACTGGAAATTGGTACAATAACCCTCAGGTAAGAGATCAGTCAGCTAATGAAATATTCAGAATTCCACACTTTTTACTCTTTAGAAGAGAGTATTTATACAATACATTTAAAAAATATCCTGTCAACTGACTAGGATTTATTCTAGGAAAATAAAATATCTTTATACAAAAAGATAGTGACACCTTTCAACTGGCTGATACCTGGCCCTAATTCTTGGCTTGTTGTTACATGTCTGTTCTTTCACCCTTCATAGTAAATCACACCACTTCACCCATGTTCTTCATTTGGGATTTTTTATTTTCATTATCTTGTGGTAAATCTCATCTGCGTCTAAATATCTGGCAAACGTAGGCTTATTTATAAAAATGTTATTTACCTCATGCTAGAGGTAAAAGAAGTTTCCTAGAATTTGGAGCACCTTGCCTGTGGGAATGCCCTTCATTAAGGAAATGTGGGAAGTTTATTTGGCCACTTCCCTTAAATTCTTGACATAATCCTCATGTCTCATGAGTTTTTCATTTATCACTAGAGGAGTAGGCAAACCCTTCTGTCTCAATACATCAAACTTGTCGAAAAACCTGTTCACTACGAGTTCCAAGGTTTTGACATTTCTCAACTACCTCACTGGATTTCTTCATCAAGTCGTTCTGCTCAAATATAATCTTTATAGAAGGCCAAATATCATTAAATCCCTGTATTCTGAATGGAAATATATTCCATTGCTATGATTAATTTGTTGGTCTCATTAGTGGGATGGGTTGTTGTTATTGTTGATTCTGGTGCTTCTGGTTCCGTTAATCACCTACAAAATAAAAAAAATTGTGAATTTAGAAAATGGTTGTATAGTAGTTTTGTTGTTTGTTTTTTTGTGTTTGGGGGGTCCAAACTCACATGAGGCTGACACGTATGGTAGAGGCGGTTTTACAATATAGTCCTTTTCGGACCCCCCCCCCGGGTGATAAACTTCGGATGGCAGAGGGGGTCCGAAAAGCCACATGAGCCGTCAGATATAAAGGAGTGTGATGAGATTGTGAGGGATATGAGGGTGACTTACGCAATGCGTGAATAGTGGGGTTTTATATTTTTTAAACTAGTGGTTTATCGCATGCCTGCGGGGTGGTTTGTGGTTTGGGAAGGAGGGGGTGTGATAACACTATGAAACGCCGCGTGGTAGGGGATCGGGCAAAGAAAACCACCTATTTTGCACCCCCACCCTCGGTTTTAAACATGGAGCATTGGGGGATTTTGAAATAGATCGAGGGATGTCCGATCTGCCCAACGCTAATCAAAGGGTATGGTGGAGTTGCGTGTAATATTCCTAATTAGTCCTAAGCTAATTTGAATATCCATTTTTATTTTTCTTTCTTTTCTTAAAGAATAAATGTGTAAAGGAGGTTCATCAAACTCATAATAAATAATAAATCAAGGCCAAATGTGAAAAAGTTTAAATCATGGCTATGTAAGCAAGCACCCTTAGGTGTGAAAGGGGCTAGATATTTTGATTGGGTTAACCTTGACCAAATCTACAACGTTGTCTTGGAGGAATGGCCATCAATGAGGCACAACACAGTTCTATATGGAGATGGATTGTGTAAAAGAGAAGATTTCATTGAAGGTGGTTTAGGGTTTACAAGCTCTTAATCTATATAAGGAAGGGGATGGCAACATGAAGAGGTTGTTGAAGACATGATATTTTGATATAATATCTATTTAGACCATATAGCTTTCTTTGGTTGTTTAGCCTAGATTGGAAATGCTGTTTAGCATTGGGATTTCCTGTTTAGGAATTCCACCTCTTCCCCTTGAGTAGCTCTTGGGAGAGTCTTGTATTTCATTTTCCACTATCTGGCTTGAGGCCAAGCTTCTCCTTTCAACTACAATTCTGCAATATTCCCAAATGGGGAAACTCAGAAATACATGCAAGAAAAATGCATTTTTCAGAAATATAAGTATAAACAAAAAAATGCATCCCATAGATCCATTAGATATGACATTATAACATTTATATCTAAGAGGCGATCAGAAACAAATGACTTTTGCCTAGTTAAAGAGGCCTCCC
Source organism: Pinus albicaulis (assembly GCA_034641835.2). NCBI lineage: Eukaryota > Viridiplantae > Streptophyta > Pinopsida > Pinales > Pinaceae > Pinus > Pinus albicaulis. The sequence goes on from CM076575.1 coordinate 112,742,188, forward strand.
ATGCTCAAAACAACCCAAAAACACTGAAAAACCAAAGATTTACTGCAACACAAATAACTGCAGAAAGTGACAATGTAGTTATTTGAGGGTTTATACTCAGAAATATATAGAAAAAAAAGATCTGCTCATATATTAATCCAATCGGCTCAAAAACAGAGATCTAGTCTCTTTTACATAAATCCAAGATGACTCGGGAAGGGTTTCTTGACAGAAATGATATACACGAAATTTTCTACTGCAGATATATGGCTGAATCACACTGTATGGCTAAATCACTGCATAAATATGGTTGATCATGCAAATAAATGGCAGTAGAATCTCCTACTAGCTTTATGGGAAGTAGAATGAACCTCCTTCAGGGAAACTAGCTCAAAATACAAGGGATTAAACCCCTCCATTACAATACCTTAAGAAATAACGCAGTTTCTGAAAGGGACTACATTGTTGCTGAAGGTGACTACTTGGCCTAACACTAGGTAGTGGAAAATGTAGCACAAAATGCTCTCCTCAGATTTCTTAAACAAGATCTCCAAGCAAGAGTGTGGAATTCCCGCATGAGAAAACCCTTGCACTAAATAGTGCAGCAAACTTAGCTGAATATCCAAAGGATGAAGAAAGTCTAAACAGACCACATATAAAATATAATCTTCAATCATGCCCCATATGGTTTCCATCCCCTCCATTATATAGTTGATGAGCTTCCCCACCAAGGGTCCCACCCAATTATAAGGTTGCTTCCATGCAAAGGCTCCTCCACCAAAATTACACTGTCTCCACTAGTCTTACTCATGTTTTTAGAGCGTTGCTTGATTTAGTCAACCTTGACTAGATCTTCATGCATTTTCTCTTTTCACACTCAAGGTATCTTCATTTTGACTAGCTAGATTGATCTTCATTCACATTGAGTTGTCTTTATTTAGGATCCACTCCTCATATATTAGTGTAAACTTGACTTTGTCCACAATTTTAGACCATGTTCACACATGTGGATGCTTGATCTAGTTATTAACATGATCCATTTTCACATTATGATGTATTTTATTCCTACTTAAGCAACTTATGAGCCTCCTTGCCCATTTATTCATCTAACTAGATTTTAAAAGAAAATTTAATATTCCTATTAGATGCATGCTAATTTAGGAATATTACAGTCTTCCCCTCCCAAATGTTTCTTGTCCTCAAGCAAATGCAAGGGTGCTGCAAAATCTCCCCTCCTCCTCTTGGGACCCCCTCATCCAACAGTCTCCTCCATTGCTTCAGATATTCTGAAATAATTCTATCTCCCAATGGTTCCTCCCAAGTGTGCAAGTTGGCCATTGGTGAATAAACCCAATGGCTCTCATCATGAAAGAATGGAAGGTATATATGGAAACCTTCTTTCTTATCAATGGCCTCCTCAAGATAGAAGTGATGACAATCATGGGGAATTCCATCATCTCCAATGAAGGACTCCCATATCCATGCTATCATCCAAATGAAATGAATCACCTCTCAACTTGGTAATTGGTAGAAAAGATCCTCCCAATTGCTTGTGAGAGGCATGTCCCAAGTGTTCCAATCAATAATATGGCCCACCTCATAAAGAAATAAGTGATGTACTATAGTGGCCATATAGTTTCCCATGCTCCCCTTGAAACATGTAGTGCAAAAAGGGTGGGAAATTTCTTCCCCCAACGACACATCCAACCAATGTGTCTTCCTCCCAACCATGTTCCCAACAAATATAAGAACATCTTCAGCATGTGGAATCATAATTAGAGCCATGCTAGCTGCCATATGCAACAATGGAGAAGGACAATGGTCCCTCATGTGCAACTAGCGCAATTTTACTCCTAACTGCCATAGAATATCATATGACAAGTGTTTTTCCCAACACTTGTTTTTTGCCCCATCCTTCTTGCCTACTTGGAGAAGGTGCATGATGGTTGGTGTTAATGAATCACACCATGAATATTACATCATCTCTCCAAGAACTTACAAGGAATGACCAACATCACCATTTTTCATGGCCCAAAGTGGCCTATGAAGCCCATAAGACAAGGTGCCCCCTCTTGGAGAAAATCCCTACACATGAGTGTTAAGAAAATACAATAATATAGTAGATACATTATGATGTTCAAAAATACAAGTTTCACCATACACTTGATTCAAATCAATGATGTAACTCATGGATGAGCTTCTTCTTACACTCAATGAATAAGGAGGTGATAATGATAACTCTTCCCAAGAGCTATGTTCCTCCTCAACCAGCAAATGATCTATGCACTTCCTCATATGAGTGTGCATATCCTCTTTGAAATATTCCCACATGAATCCCTCCAAGATGGTACGGTATGCTTTAATAAATTCGATGGGTTTAGAAAGCAAGATCTCATAGGCTGCATTAAGCAGTTAATCCTTGAGCTTGGAGTCTCTTGTCAAATAAATTTGATCATGAGAATAAATGACTCCATCAACTACTTTATACCTCCCATCCATCACTTGCCCATCAAGAAACTTACATGTGAAGAGGTCCTTGGAATATTCCATCAAAATTTGGGACTCCCAATAAGGATCTAGGCTCCCCAACAATGACAGCGATGTAGAAATATGAAATGCAGCCCCTGTCATGACATTGCTCTCCTCTTTTTCATACTTGATGCCAAAGTCACATGTTGGATTACTATCAAATTTCTTTTTCTACCTCTCTTGTAGCTAATCTTGCTCAAGACAATATTGAATTTCATGGAATTTAACCTTCTTTTGAAAGGTTTCTTTCCTCCAAAACTTCCATAGTTTTTCCCATGCATACAAGACTGGTAATACCCTCTTTTCATATTCATAAATCTTCATCATATGTGGAAGTATCTTTCTTTTCCCCAAGGCTATGGAATGGCCTCTTGATACCATACTCATGTCAACACAGATTTCTGCATTTTTCTTTTCCAGTGCAAACAGATGAGTGGAAGATAGCAAAGTCAATTTCAGAAAATTTCTCAGCTCTCCTTGGAACCCATCATTAGTTCTCAGCATTGTGGTAGCTCCCCTCAAGGCTCCTTCTTTAGCCAAATATGTCATTTTTGCACATATTTTAGAGAAAACTTTAGTCTTCCTCCAATCAGGAGGTCTCCCTGGTGGAATGCCTCTATGCAAAGAGACATCAAGGCATAGAGCAAGATGTATATGTGTGTGGACACATTTGTCCTTGCCTTCATTGCATAGATCCTCTTGCCTTCTTTCTGTATCAACCTTATGAAATAAATAGGGGTGCATACTCCTCATCATATGATGCTTTCCCTCCCCTTTATCTTCTTCTATCTTCAAGATCTCACCATTTGATAATGATGGCACATGATGCACATGGATTGTGCCATGATCTCCATATTTGAGATTTTTTGGAACTCCTTGCAAGAGTGCAAGAGTTTCTCTCCTTGGAGAAAGTGCTCCATCTTCCTCTTCATGAGGTACTATATGTGCTCTTGTCATGACTATGTTGTTATCTCCAGCCTTCTCTTTATCCTTTTCAATAGTTGAAAATGCCTCATCATCAATAAGAGACCTTGGATCTTGGTCTTATTTTGAAGGAGGAATCTCCATGTCTTCCTCTTGAGAAGAAAGCTCTTCATGCAATGGGGACTTTTCCTTTGGCAAGGCATCATAAAATTTTCCTTCCCCTTCAATGGTTTTCTGAAATGGACTTGAGTTTATGGATCCTTCCAACCCATGCAAAAGTTTTGTTTGATATGGTTTGATAGATTCCATAGAAGGTGTTTCATAATATTTTTCATCAAACCTTTCCAATATTCTTCTAATGAACTTTACATAAGTATATGTATTTGCATTCTTTAAGGAAAAATATTCAAACAACCACCAAGCATAAGCCTTACCCTCAAGATGCAGTGCTACTACTTTGATGGCTTCCTTTTCTGAAACTTGATGTTGTTGCACATAGGTGTCTAGTTCCTTCACCCAAGCCCTAGCTAGACATTTAGGTGATCCATCAAAAGTAGATAGAAAGAATCTACCCACACCATGATTCTTGCTCCTTGTGCTTCTTTCCTCCTTGATCTTGCAAAACCCTTGGAATCTCAAGTGATCTTTGAACCCCTTAGATTGAGCTTCATACCCTTGCAAATAATCACCAAGAGTCTCCTTCTTTGGCACATCTCCTTTCTTCTTCTTCTTTTTCATAAACAAGTGGTTGATAGAGCATTGTAAATCTGATGATGTGGCTGAATTCTCACACCCATAAGATGAATAATTAGATATTTCCTCATGTATAGATGTTGCAGATCTTGTTGAGGGATCTCCATGTTTTTCCCTCCTCATTTCTTTGATGACTTTGCTTATACTCTGCAGAGTTTGAAAGAGAAGTTTTGAGAACCTCTTTCCTCTAGAAAATAAGGGTTTTCTTTGATATCTCTTGTATATCTTCTCCTTCCCATGATAAGACTCCATAATGGTTGAAGAACACATGCTGAGCCAATATTAGGGCTCTGATGCCACTGTAATATTCCCAAATGGGGAAACTCAGCAATACATGCAAGAAAAACGCATTTTTCAGAAATATAAGTATAAACAAAAAAATTCATCCCACGAATCCATTATATCTGACATTATTACACTTATGTGTAAGAGGATATCAGAAACAAATGACTTTTTCCTAGTTAAACAGGCCTCCCATGCTCAAAACAACCCAAAACACTGAAAAACCCAAGATTTACTGCAACACAAATTACTCTAAAAAGTGAAAACACAATTATTTGAGGGTTTATACTCATAAATATAGAGACAAAACAGATCTTCTCATATATTAATCCAATAGGCTAAAAAATAGAGATCTAGTCTCTTTTACATAGATCCAAGATGACCCGAGAAGGGTTTCTTGACAGAAATGATATACATGAAATTTCCTGCTGCAGATCTATGGTTGAATCATGCTGTATGACTAAAGCACTGCATAAATATGGCTGATCATGAAAATAAATGGCAGTAGACTCTCCTACTAGCTTTCCGGGAAGTAGAATGAACCTCCTTAAGGCAAACTAGCTCAAAATACAAGGGGTTAAACCCCTCCACTACAATACCTTAAGAAATAATGCAGTTTCTGAAAGGGACTGTGTTTTTTATGAAGGTGACTACTTAGCCTAACACTAGGTAGTAGAAAATTTAGCACAAAATTCTCTCCTCATATTTCTTAAAAAACATCTCCACGAAAGAGTGGGGAGTTTCTGCATGAGAAAACCCTTGCACTAAACAATGCAACAAACTTAGCTAAATAGCCAAAGGATGAAGAAAGTATAAAAAGACCACATACAAAATATAATATTCAATCATGCCCCATATGGTTTCCATCCCCTCCATTATATAGTTTATGAGCTTCCCCACCAAGGGTCCCACCCAATTATGAGGTTGCTTCCATGCAAAGGCTCCTCCACCAAAATTATGTTGTCTCCACTAGTCTTACTCATATTTTTACAGTGTTGTTTGATTTAGTCAAGCTTGACTAGATCTTCATGCATTGTCTCTTTTCACACTCAAGGTATCTTCATTTTGATTAGTTAGATTGATCTTCATTCACATTGAGCTGTCTTTATTTAGGACCCACTCCTCATATATTAATGTTGTTGACTTGGTCAAAATTGACTTTGTCCACATATTTTAGACCCTATTCACACATGTGGATGCTTGATCTTGTTATTAACATGATCCCTTTTAACATTATGAGGGATTTTATTCCTACTTAAGCAAATTATGAGCCTCCTTGCCCATTTATTCATCTAACTAGGTTTTAAAAGAAAAATTAATATTCCTATTAGCTGCATGCTAATTTAGGAATATTACAAACTCAGATCCTATTGAGGGTTTGGTTGTCTTTGTAAGCTGTAGCAAGTGGATGCTAGATCTATTCAGATCTAAGACATTTCAGTGCCCTTTTTCAGTGGAGGAGTCTTCTACTCCAATTGGAGGAGTGTAATGGAGTGCTTGGGCATCATTTTTTGATCTTGGCATGTGGCCAACTATCACCTATACCCTACAACACAGTTTATCTTCTAGATCTGCGTTATTCCTGTAGGTGTTGTTGCAGGGAGTTTTGGTGCACCATCTAGAGAGCTGGTTTCTAAGTGTTGGGGATTTTCCCTTCACTTTGAGATCCATTGGAGGAGATCTATACATTGTATATTTCAGATCTGATCTGCATATTTATGAATACTACTAAATCACTTAATATTTCTGCAGATCTGTATTCTTAGATCTCGTATCTACTACTTATGCTTGGTGTAATGCTCAAAACCCCAAGGGGATCTTAAAGAGGAGGCTTTCTAGTGTATAGATCTATTATGGATCCGACTTTTCATACACATATTTGCTCTAGATCTGACATGTAATCAAAAACAGTTTGCATCCCAATAAAAAATGATGTCAAGGCAGTTTTAGTCTATACATGTGGTTGCAGTACCTCTTTTGAGGGATTTTCTACTATTAATGTCTTGTATTTCCAGCTATGCATCTCATGGGCCTTATTATACATCTATTTTCCTGTTGTAGATAATTTTGAAGAGCATTTTTATTGGTCTCATGCTTTGCTTTAGATGAATTGTGTTATTTTAAATGCATAACTGTTCATTATTGCTGCTTTTCCCATTTGGGAATATTATAGTGGTATCAAAGCATCATCTTGGCATAGTCTGTGCATTCTAAGAAGCCAAAATGTATTTTAAAGAAAAGAAAACATAGAAGAAGAAGTTTTATTACACTGAAGACAAATAAGACAAGGGTAAAAACCCTTTATCTAGAATAATGAAAGGGAAAGAGTTCTCAAAAACTCTGTTTCAAACTCTGCATGACCTTAAAGGAGAAATAAAAGAAATGAAGAGGGAAAGACATGAAGGTCCCTCATGAAGATATTTACATGAATAAAGCCCTATTTCTTCATCTTATATGTGCAAGCACTCAACTACACAATCAGATCTACAATGTTATTCTATGCCCAGATTTACTGCAAGAGAGATGAAGGAAGAAGATGCACCAAAGGAGGAGACTTTGAGTGATTATCTTCAGGAGTATGGATCTATATCTTGGAAAATCAAGGAGCACTTGAGCTTCCAAGAGTTTCGCTAGCTCAAAGAGGAAAGGAGATCCAACAAGTACAATAGAAGGAGAAGAGGTAGATTCTTTCTACCAAATTTTGATGGATCCTCCACATGCACAACCAAAGAATGGATAGATCAACTAGACTCATATTTGGATCTACATCAAGTTTCAGAAAAGGAAGCCCTTAAAGTAGCAGCACTGCATCTTAAAGGTAAAGCTTATGCTTGGTGGTTATTTGAATCCTTTTCATTGAAGAATGAAAATATATATACTTATGCAAGATTCACTAAGAGATTAGTGAAGAGATTTGATGTAAAACAAACTAAAACATCTTTAATTGAGCTAGCAAAGCATGAGCATGCAAAACCCTTGCATGAGTTGAAAAGACCTGTTATGCCAACTCCACTTCAGATTTCTATTGAAGGGGATCGAAACATATTTCAGATGTCATGGAGATTCCTCTTTCAAAGGAAGACCAAGATCTAAGGTCTCTCATTGATAATGAGGTATTCTCAAATATTGATGAGGAGAAAGAACAAGAGGGCAGTAACAATGTTGTCACTTCAAAAGAAGAACCATCACCGCATGGGGATCGACGTGAGGATATTTTTTCAAGGGATGGATTTTTTGCATCTTTGCACTTGGTTCCCAAGGAGCATCAGGTGACAGTAGTAATGGGAAATAACACCTTTCTCCAAGAAGGAGGAGGAAGGATGGATCAATATCCAATGATGAGGAGCATGCACCCTTGTTTATTTCAAGGGGTTTCTATTCATGAGAAGGAGACTGAACTATGCAACAAAGAGAGGGACACATCAATCCACTCATTCATACGGTCTACTTCAGATCTTGATGTCTCTTTACATGGAGGCATTCCACCAGGGAGACCCCCTGATTGGAAGAAGAATAAATTTTTCTCTCAACTTAATGCATCAGTGACATATTTGGTTAAGGAAGGAGCCTTGGGAGAAGCTAGCACAACGCTGAGAACCATTGATGGGTTTCAAGGAGAGATGATAAACTCTGTGAGTTGGACAAAACCATGTCCCACTCAGTCATCTATGCTGGAAAATTATTCACAGATCTATGATGACATGAGAATGGTTTCAAAAGGCCACTCCATAGCTTTGGAGTAGCAAATGATACTTCCACACATAAGGAAGATTTATGAATTTGACAAGATGGCACCAACACTCTTGTATGCATGGGCCAAAGTATGGAAGTTTTGGAAGAAAGAGACCTTTCAAAAAGAGGTTTACTTCCATGAATTTCAATCTTGTCTTGAGCAATATCAATTGCAAGAGAGGCAGCAAAGGTGGAGCTACAACACTCCAACATGTGACTTTGGCATTGAGCATGTCAAAGAGGAGAATGATGATGTGACAACTACTTCATTTCAAAATTTTACAGCGTTTTCATTGTTGGGAAGCTGAGATCCATATCGGGAGTCTCAACTCTTGGTAGAATATTCTAAGAGCCTCTTCACATGTAAGGTTATTGATGGGAAAATGGAATATAGGAGGTATAGGGTGGTTGATGGAGTCATTTACTTTCATGATCAGATCTATTTGACTAAAGAATCAATGCTCAAAGATAAACGAATATATGTAGCCTGTGAGATTTTTCTTTCTACTCCCACTGATTTCATTAGAGCACACCATATTATCTTGAATGGATTCATGTGGGAAGGCTTTGAAGAAGATTTATATCAACATTTTTAGAGATGCGTGAACCATGAGAAGATGGGGAAGATACATGACTCTTTGGAGGAGTCAATTCAGCCACCTCTTTCCTCTTTTGGAAAGAGAAGAGATAGATCTATGCACCACTCCATTTGTATGTGGAGAAATGTTGGTAAAGAATATGCTTTTGTATCTCATGATTTAATTGATTATTACTTGTATTATTTTACCATGTATATGCAGGCCATAGCTCCTAACAGGAGTGTTATTCCATAGAATCTTCATGGCCAACTTTGGGCCACAAAAATTTCTGAATATGGCCACTCCCTTAATGGACAAAGGGAGATATAGTTTCATGATGGGTGCATCTCTAAGGCACCAAAGATATCTCACACTTTCAACCATGGCAAGATGACTTGGACAGCAAGTAAGTTGTGGGGAAGCCACTTACCATATCATTATCTGATTCAGTCAGGAGATCTACTACGTTGGTTCCACTTGTGGGACTATGATCCACCTCCATCATTGTATTTAATTGTTTATGTATTGCTGATTTTGATCCCACATGATGATGATGCTCTTATCTTTGTTTGGAACATGATTGGAGGGATGACACATTGATTGTATGTGTCCATGGGGAATGAAAATTCCCATATTTATTCATGCTTCAAGAGGAGGATGGAACATTATATGGCTGCTACATTATATCTTTTGTTTCCTTATGCAAGAGGCCATATGTTTGAATTATGTCTTTGGGAGAAGTCTCTCACATAGGAGAATTTGTGACAAGACATGTGTTTTTTGAATCATATTCAGCCAACACCTATTATCCTCTAATATTTTCAAGCTTTGGAGAAGCTTATGGCAGCAAGAAGGTGGTTGGATGGCCACTTATTGTATTATATTTTGAGGTAGCAAGAAGAAGAACAATGTTGGTCTCAATGGAGGGACTATTTTCACCATCCAGTATATCATATGACACTTAATCCATGTTTCTTTTGGAGCACATATGGTGATGACACTCTATTCAATATATGCATGGAGGATTAGGCAAGGAGGCTCCTTAGAACCAATGAAGGGAATCATGAGGTTCCAATTATATTTTGGCTTCATTAGGACTATGTTATTACATCCCAGGATCAGTAGCTCCAAATTTATCATAAATGGAGGAAGAGACATCGTAAGTTGAACCATCTTACCTCTCATTTCTAGCCATGCAACCCCTATACATTGCATAATAAGGGGATTGGTGATTGTTTTTATGAGCTACCAAGGATGGCTCATTTTTTTTGGATGATAGCATGGAGATTTGAGTTTCTCATGGGTGTTGAAGCACCCAATATTTACCATCTCTCATGCCTTGAGAAGGCCAATGGACAACATATAATTATTTCTATGTATCTCCCACTTCTTCATGATGACCACTTTTTGGGTTATTCACCAAAGGAAAACTTGTGTTCTTGGGAGGAGACAAATCCATTGGAGATTTTGCAATGTCCTTGTGAGTTTCCTAAGGACAAGCAACATTTTGGAGGGGAGGACTGTAATATTCATAATTAGTCCTAAGCTAATTGGAATATCCATTTTTATTTTTCTTTCTTTGCTTAAAGAATAAATGTGTAAAGGAGGTTCATCAAACTCCTAATAAAGAATAAATCAAGGCCAAATGTGAAAAAGGCTAAATCATGGCTATGTAAGCAAGCACCCTTAGGTGTGAAAGGGGATGGATATTTTGACTGGGTCAACCTTGACCAAATCTACATCGCTATCTTGGAGGAGTGGCCATCAATGAGGCACAATGCAGTTCTAGATGGAGATGGATTGTGTGAAAGAGAAGATTTCATTAAAGGTGGTTTAGGGTTTGCAGGATCTTAATCTATATAAGGAAGGGGATGGCAGCATGAAGAGGCTGTTGAAGATACGATATTTTGGTATATTGTTTGTTTAGACCATATAGCTTTCTTTGGTTGTTTAGCCTAGATTGAAAATGCTGTTTAGCATTGGGATTTCCTGTTTAGGAATTCCACCTCTTCCCATTGAGTAGCTCTTGGGAGAGTCTTGTATTGAATAGTACACTATCTAGCTTGAGGCCAAGCTTATCCTTTCAACTACAACTCAGATCCTGTTGAGGGTTTGGTTGTCTTTGCAAGCTGCAGCAAGTGGAGGCTAGATCTATTCAGATCTAGGACATTTCAGTGCCCTTTTTCAATGGAGGAATATTTTGCTATATTGGGAGGATTGTATTAGAGTTCTTGGGCATCATTTTCTGATGTTTGCATGTGGCCAACTATTATCTATAGCCTACAACGCAGTTTCTCTTCTAGATCTGCGTTATTCATGTAGATGTTGTTGCAAGTATTTTGGGTGCACCATTTGGAGAGTTGGTTTCTGAGTGTTGGGGATCTGTCCTTCACTTTGAGATCCATTGGAGGAGACCTATACATTGTATTTTTTAGATCTGATCTACATATTTCTAAACACTTCTGAATCACTAAATATTTATGCATTTCTGCATTCTTAGATCTAAGATCTACTGCTTATGCTTGGTGTAATGCTCTGAAGGAATTTACAGGGTAAGATCCATAAATCAAGAACCAAAGGTCACTGCTCATAAAAAAATAAATCAGTACACCAGTATAATCACGTGGTTAAAACCCTAAAACAGGGAAACAATGCATGCCCTGAGCCAATGTGGCCACTTCAGGGAATTTATTAATATAAAATAAAAATTACATATGTTTCTCTCATAAACGGTTATCGGACAAAATGACCCTCCATGCTCTATAAATAGAGATCATGGACCAATTGGGTGTTAAGCCATAGATCAAGTGCCATCAATACCAAGGTGAGAGATAATCGTCGGATCACTACAAATCGCGACCGTTGGATTATAAGCTACAAATGTACATGGTAAAGAAACACACTTTACCTAAATCTAAAATAAAATAAGTTATTCTTAACTATTTCCTATGTGTCGGAATATCCTAACATCCCCCCTTAAGAACAACTTGGGATAGGATTGAAGGATTTACAAAGGTGACATAAAAGGAGCCTATTTCCTATGTGTCGAAATATTCTAACATCCCCCCTCAAGAAAAAATTGGGATAGGATTGAAGGATTTAGAAAAGTGACACAATAGGAGAAGGAAAGAGGCATTAGAGCCTATCCCCCTTTAATGACAACTTTCTTGAACTCCAAGCATGGATCAAAGTTTGGTAAACTTTGCTTCTGTGAGAGCCTTCGTAAAGATATCGGCTACTTGATCATTGGTCGAACAATGCTGCACTTTAAGAACACAATCATGAATGAGCTTTCTGATGAAGTGTATGTGGAGTTCAATTTGTTTCAGACGCTGATGTTGAACTGGATCTTTACATAGCTGAATGGCACTCTGATTATCACACCAAAGTGTAGTTGGATGCTGCTGATGAAGACCAAATTCACACAGGATCTGACGAAGCCACATGGCTTCCTTGTTGGCTTCAATTGCACCACAATAATCTACTTCTGCTGAAGAAAGGGAGATGACACTTTTCTTCTTACAAGACCAAGTAACAGGTCCTGAACCAAGAGTGAATACATATCCTGTAGTGGACTTCCAATCATCAGGGTCACCAGCCCAATCAGAATCAATGAAACCAATCAACAAGGGAGGTTCTTCTGCAATGTAATGAATCCTAAACTGAACTGTACCTCGAATATATCGAAGTATTCCTTTAGCTACTTTCCCAATGACTTTCATGAGGTTGGTGCATAAACTGAGTGATAAGACCAACGGTAAAGGAAAAGTTAGGACGGGTATGGGTTAGATACAAAATTTTACCAAAAAGTTGACAGTATAAGGTAGCATCAACTTCAGGGGTAGTACAGTTGACTGAAAGCTTGAATCCAGACTGAAAGGGAGAAGGGGCAGGCTTACAGTCTTCCATGTGAAAGTGGTGTAGAAGATCACATGAATACTTGGACTGGGAGAGGGTAATTCCTTCCTTGGATTGCAAGACTTGAAAACCAAGGAAATAATGTAAGTGTCCTAAGTCTATCATTTCAAACTTATTTTTGAGGCTAGACTTCACATGGTTTATATGGTTTGGATCACGACCAGTAAGGATAAGATCATCAACATAAAGAACAAGAATGGTGAAGGAATTACCCACCTTCTTGGTGTAGACAGTTTTGTCAGAAAGACAACTACAAAAGCCATTATCTAAGAGAAATCTATCCATTTTGGAATACCAAGCCCGAGGAGCTTGTTTGAGACCATAGAGAGACTTCCTAAGGCGAAAAACAAGGCTAGAGTCTTTTTGGACAAAGCCAGGGGGTTGTTCCATGTAGATTTCTTCATGGAAATCTCCATGTAAGAAGGCGGATTTAACATCCATTTGATGGACTTCCCATTTAAAGGAGGCAGCAAGGGAAATAACAAGGAAGATAGAATTCATTTTGGCAACAAGGGAGAAGGTTTCAGTATAGTCAATGCCTTCAACTTATGAAAAACCTTTAGTGAGAAGACAAGATTTATGTCTATCCAGTTTTCCATCTGGTCCAAACTTTGTTTTGTAAACCCATCTGCATTTGACAAGTTTTCTTCCTTTTGGAAGAGGAACAAGGTACCAAGTATTGTTTGCCAATAAGGAACGATACTCTTCATTCATAGCTTCATCCCAATCTGGATGACCAGAGGCTTCTTCAAAGGTTTCTGGATCAATTTTTTTTGGAACTTGAGCCAATAAGGAAGAGGCTCTTTTGAACTGAGAACATGGACGTCATCCATTAGCAGGGCCACCTGCAAGAGAACCTGCCACATCCCGAGTAGAGCGGACCCATCTTGGAAGTGCTGGAGTATAAGGAACAATTTCATGAGTTGGAGGAGGATTTTCATCCTCATTGTCATCATCTGAACTGGAAGGAATGCTATTAAAAATAGAAGAGAGGGAGAGAGGTGGCACATATGCCGAATCAGGCTTGCAAGCCAAAGGTGGTACACCCCCCGAACTAGGCTCACAGGCCGATATATTTTCATCAAACTCTACATCTCTTCTAATGATTATTTTTTTGGATTTTGGTTGAATATGTATATATCCTTTGACATCTTCAGAATATCCAACAAAAATACATTTTTCACTCTTAGGTTCTAAGGCTTTATATTTCGCATCTAGAATATGGGCCCAAGCATCACTTCCAAAAAAATGAAAGTGACTTACATCTAGTTTGATTGAGCTCCAAGCTTCTTCTGGAGTTATATTCTTTAAAACCTTAGTAGGAGTGCGATTTACTATGTAATTTGCAAAGTTAATGGCTTCTGCCAAAAAATTGAGACCAAGTCCTTTAGATTGAAGCATACAATTAGCCATTTCTTTTAAGGTGTGATTATTCCTTTCAGCTACACCATTTTGTTGTGGAGTATATGGAATAGTATGTTGCAATTGAATGCCATGCTCAGTGCGGAAGTTGATAAATTTGTTTTTAACATATTCTCCACCATTGTCTGATCTTAACTTAAGAATTTGATGTCCAGATTGTTTCTCAACAAAGGCCTTAAAGGCCAAGAACATGTTAAAAAATTCACTCTTGAGTTTTAAGAAATATACCCAAGTGTGTCTGGAAAAATCATCAATGAAAGTTAATAAGTACTTGCAACCAGAGAAAGAAACAATAGGAAGTGGACCACATAAATCACTGTGCACAAGCTACAAAGGGGTTGAAGTGTGCCAAGAGGCACGTTTGTCAAAACTATCCCGATGATGTTTTCCGAGTACACATCCGGAGCAAACACCATCTCAGCAAGATACCACAGGAAGGCCCGTCACCATATTTTCCTTACATAGAGTTTGAAGAGAGTGATAGTTTAAGTGACCAAATAGCTCATGCCAAAGTTTGCTCACATCATCATTATGAGCAACAAAAACCGAGGGAAGAGATGATGACCCAAAGTTGTCAAACTTATACAACCTTGTGGAATCATCAGCAATGCTATTAGCTAAAATATGTTTAGGATATTTGAGGTCCTTGATTACAACATCATGAGGTGAGAATTCTACTATTTTCCATTCACCTGAATGAGTGATCTGATAAACAAATAGAAGGTTGCATGACAAGGTAGGAACACATAGTACATCATTAAACTGACCATTATCTAGATGAATGGTTCCAGATCCTACAACACTAAGAGATCTATCATCACCAACATAAATATTTTTGGTGTTACAATCATTTAAAGAAGAAAAAATGGATTTATTTTTAGCCATGTGGCAAGAAGCACCAGAATCAATGAGCCAGTCATGAGAAGGAGAAGAAGAAGATACATTTAATGCATAACCATATCTTGATGCTTGACAAATACAAGTAGAAAGTGCCATGCCTGAAGATGAAGGTGAAGAATGCTCCAAATTGATGTTGTGCTTCTTCATTGTTGCTTCTAAGGCTTCCATCTTCTTAAAACATTTGGACTCTATATGGCCATCCCAGTTGCAAAAGTTGCAATGTCTCTTTGTCTTCTTCCCTTTGTTTTGATTTGCCTTATTATTTTGGTGATTTGATTTTTCAATTTGCGACTGAAATTGCTTAGGGCCCTTGTTTGGGTGAGGACCATATTTTTTAGGATACTGCTTCTTGGGATTCTTTTGATATGGTTGTTGTTGGGTTGCTAAGGCTTTCATAGAAGTGTTTCCAGCAATGATAAGGCTAAGGTGTAAATTTTTTTCTTGTTCTCTTATCAAAGATGTTGGGAAAAATACTGAGAAGGGGGGGTGAATTAGTATTTAGTGCAGACAATAAAAATTTGATATTTCTTTCTTAAAAAACCCATACGCTACTTTCCTGAAGCCAACTCGTGTATATATGCGGATATCCTTTACAAAACTCGCGTATATACAGTGATCTAATTATGCATTTATTTCTTGACTTAGATCATTGCATTACTCATTCATCAGATGTTTAGAAAACAGTAAACAGGTGCAGAAAGAATAGAACAATCATCACACATAAGAAACACACATGAACACCAGGATTTTTAGGTGGAAACCCAATTCAGGAGAAAACCACCACTGTCGTCGTCTCAGTCTTCAATATTTATTATTAAGAAAAATTCTTACAACATGTATTGGCGCAGACTCATACCAGCACGCAGGCACCCACCTGCAGAAGGCTACAATCTTCTCTCGTTTACCAGCCTCTCCTGGAAGGGAGCAACAACCCCCTACTCTCGTTTACCAGCCTCACCTAGAAGGGAGCTACTACCCCCTGATATTAGCACCAGCCT
This sequence comes from Pinus albicaulis, assembly GCA_034641835.2. NCBI lineage: Eukaryota > Viridiplantae > Streptophyta > Pinopsida > Pinales > Pinaceae > Pinus > Pinus albicaulis. The sequence goes on from CM076575.1 coordinate 112,758,203, forward strand.
CTACTGGCAGAAAGCTTCTACTTTCAGACTGAAGGCTTCAACCCTTAGATCCACTGCAGACCACGTTTCATCAATTTTCAAACTGGATCAAACAGCTTCAACACAATTCTTCACTTATCAACAAACATCCTTTTTCATTCCATCAAACAGAACAGTGAAACCACTGTAACCTGAATATCAGAGATAGCCCAGGCTTCAGAATAGATGTGTAGAAACTCAATCATCTTTGAGCAACCATCAGTTCAGATACCATACGCGCTTTTATTTAAACAGACCCGCGTATATACGCACTTTTAATGAAGTGAACCCGCGTATATATTTGTGCACCTTTTCAGAAAAACCCTAATAGCCCATACGTGCCTTTGTTTAAACAGATCCGCGTATACATGCACCTTCCATGAAATGAACCTGCGTATAGATCTATAAAAGATAAACTTTGCATAACAGACCAGATCTATGAACTTACCCAGATTTCTTCAACTTTTTCAACAGATTTGCGCCAAGTCTTCATTACCTCTTTTCAGATCATCCTAGAGATTCTTCATTTCCAGATCTAGAGATTTTGAACTTTCATCATATCCATAGGTGCATCAAAGATTCAGATCTATCGATTAAGAACAGAGTTCATTCATACAGATTAACTTTAGAGTGAAGTATTCATTAAAACCCAGACATCTTGCACACCCCTTGCACAATGAAATTCTTCTCCTTAAATAGATTTAGCCTTTGTCAATACCATGAGCCAAAACCACTTCACTTCCGATGGTATTCCTGGGCGGGATCAGTTAGACAATCAAGCGCTCAATACAATGGGTCAATACCATGGTAAAGTCCCCTGGTTTTATAAATTTAGAGCGCAATTAGGCATACGCAACTTGGCACGATCTTTTCCGCGTGCATACGCGACTTCCCCTAAACAAACCCGCGTATGATTTGTGACATACCTTGTTTAACATTCTTCTTGCACATAATGGAGATTCTTTCTTCTGCAACTTCTGTACTGATTGTAGATACATTAGATTTACATCATTAACAAGTTCATCAAGTACAACTTCATCAGATAGGTTGCCATCAAGGACAACAATCTGCATCATATTTCCAATCATCTCATTTCATCAATTAAGTTGCGATCAAGGACAACACATGCCAACAAAAGAATCACAAAAGGCATCAAAAGATGGATTCTTGTAGGTGGTTCCTGAAAAAATGATGGCTTCTTTGGTGGAATGGAAAGTGGAAACAAATATAGAGTATGCAGGACCAATCTCAGCAAGAATGCAATATATGAGGCTACCATCATCCTTTTTGATCTTACAACCTTCTAAAAGAATTCGGAGGGTCTTAAATTTGGACAAAAAATCTTCAATGGAGGAGAAATTATTGGGGTCCAAAGTAAGCAACTCATTTTCAAGCTGGTGGGCCTGAATTTGTCTACATCATTCCTTGTTCTTGTGGGACTCCCTATATTGGTGAAACAGGTAGGTTTATAAACCAAAGAATTTGTGAGCATGTTGCTGACATTAAACATGGAAGATCCCGTTCGTCTACCCTAGCTGAACATGTAGAAAAGACTAACCATCATATCTACATCGAAGAGGCTAAGGTCATTGCTAGGATCGACCATTTCCATCATCAGAAGCTAAGAGAGGCCTTAGAAATTGAAAAAAGACCCGTTAATCTCAATAGAGATGATGGCTGGATCATCAGCAGGTGTTGGATACCTGCCTTATATTCATGATGATTTTTTATTTTTATTTTTATTTTTTTAATCCTTCCCTGCTTATTGCTCCTTTATTTATTTATTTTTATTTTTATTTTATTTTATTTTTTCATTATTAGTATTATTTATTTTTATTTTTAATTTTAATTTTAATTTATTTGTCTAATTTAAATTTTATTTTATTTAATTTTAAAATTTAATTTATTTATTTATTTTAATTTTTTTGAAAATTTCATTGTTGATCTTTTATTTGGACCTCACGCGTGGATAAATAAATAAAATCTATAATTAAATAAGTAAATTAACCAAATTAAAATATGAAATTTATATTTATATTTACTAAATAGTTATTTAATAAGTTATTAATTAATTGAATAAATTAATCAAATAATAAAAATGAAACTAGTCGTTATTAATTAAAAAATATAATATATATTAAAAAAGAAGAAGGTCAAACTAGTCGTTTTCCTAACGGCTAGTTTAGCCTTCTCTACATCTATTTAAACTTAATGTCCAGATCTAATCTCTCACCTAGTCCGGATGATGAACCACACTGGCTGGTTCGAAATGCGTCGACAATGTTCCATTGCATGTGATTATTACCGAAAGATTTTTTACAGTTTTCATCTTTTCCAGGGCTTCATCAGGGGTGTCAATGTCAAGTATATGAAATCGAAGATCTTGAGCAATGGACATTCCTATCAACCCTCATTCTTGATCTTGTTTATTTTCCCATTTAGCAGCTTTATCATCATCGAAAGGTTTAGTTTCTTGTCTTGTGGCTATTCTATAAAGCCTTTACTTCTATGTATATCTACCATGTGAGGTTTCCATTGGAAATAATTGGTGTTGTTAAGAATAACTGGGCATGCACTTTCCATTTTATTTTAAAAAACGAAGCTGAGAAAAGCTGAAACTAACTACTCCAATGGAAAGATCTCGAAAAATTAGGCCGTTTCAAAAAAAAGGCTCGAAAAATGGCTTCCGGATGAAGAAGTTATGCCTTTTGAAAAAACTGAGTTGTAGATGCCGAATAGTTACGGGAACGAGATGAATTGTGGCTTTTTTTTAAAAAAATTCCGCCCCTTGGAACAGTTTTTTTTTACAAAATAAGCTTGAGAAGGAGACTTGAACCCAAGACCTCTATTCTCATAAGCTAACCCCTCACCAAGTGAGATAGTAAAAGGATCATGTTATTTTAGAAAGGAGGAAGGGATTATTATTATTATTATTATTATTCTTCTTCTTCTTCTTTTTCTTTAGTGTGCGTGCCTTTTCCTACACAAAAAACAAGCAAAAAAAACAAAATGCAAAGGCTTACGGTAGAATGTTAGATTCTCGGTTAACCTTACTAGAAACTATCACTTTTTTCACTATTTCTAATTTCCCGAGATCTCATAAAGACGCAGGGAAAGAGCATACGTAGCAAAAAAAATCCTTTTTTCCTGTTTCTGATTTTCTGAGATCGCACAGAGCGCACAACAAAGAGCATACATAGAGAAGAGGGTATAGATCCGGAAAATAAATAAAACCTTAATACAGAAAAAAAACCGAGATAAGCAAAACTATTAACAAATATAACTACAAAATAGATGCTTTATACCTCTAGATCTAAACTGACATAACTTGGGCAGCCGGAAAACTTTTCGCATGAAACGAAAGGTGTTCCTCACTGTAAAAGACACTTCGGACACAACCGAGTAGTTCTCCAAGCCCAAAAATGTTCAGAAATAGTAGATCTAAAAAACGACATTTGCATGCAGTCAAACCGGCTTCGGATTTTGATCAACAACGGATGCGGCCCTCAAAATAGCTCTGATACCATGAAGGAATTTACAAATTAAGTTTCGTAGATCAAAAAACAAAGGTCACCGCTCACAAAAAGATCACAAATAAGTACACCAATATAATCACGTGGTTAAAACCCTCAAAGAGGGAAACAGTCCATGCCCTGAGCCAACGCGGCCACTTCAGGGAATTTATTAATATAAAAGAAAAGTTACATATGTTTCTCTCATAAACGGTTATCGGACAAAATGGCCCTCCATGCTCTTTAAATAGAGATCATGGACCAATCGAGTGCTAAGCCATGGATCAAGTGCCATTAATACTGAGGTGAGAGATAATCGTCGAATCACTACAAATCGTGACTGTTAGATTATAAGTTACAAATGTACATGGTAAAGAAACACACTTTACCTAACTCTACACTAGACTAAGTTATTATTAACTATTTTCTATGTGTTGGAATATCCTAACATGCTCAAAACCCCAAGGGGATCTGAAAGAGGAGCCTTTCTAGTGTATGGATCTGTTATGGATCTGACTTTTCCTACACAAATCTACTCTAGATCTGACATGTAATCAACAGCAGTTTGCAGCGCAATAAAATAACGTTTTCAAGGCATTTTTAGTCTATACATATGGTCGCAACACCTCTTTTGAGGGATTTTCTTCTATTTTTTTCTTGTATTTCCATCTATGCATCTTATGGGCCTCATTATACATCTATATTGTTGATGTAAATACTTTTGAAGAGCCTTTTTATTGGCCTCCTGCTTGCTTTAGATGAACTGTGTTATTTTAATGCTTAACTGTTCATTATTATTGCATTTCCCAAATGGGAATATTACATTGTGCGCTTTCAAAAGAGGTGGGGTTGGGTAGTAATTTGCGCAGAGGGGTTAAATAAAAGTGGGGTCAATTAAATATTTTTGCACTTTAGACTTTGAAAAAGTGAGTTTTTGTGTTTTTTATGAAAACATAAAGTGTTTTAAAGGGGTAAGGGGGTTTTCAAAGGGGAGAAGGGGATTTTAGTAAGGGGAAGGGGTAATTGGTTTCCAAGAGGGGAAAAGGGTTAGGATAAGGGGAAATGAAGAGAAAAAAGGGGACAAAGGATTAATTAATGAATTTCTCTTCTTTGATTCAAGTAAGAACATTTCATAAGTCTTCATTTTTAGTAGTTCTTAATCCTTATTTTCTAGAGACTTAGCAGTTCTCTTTAAGAGATAAGCATAATGATGCTTATAGAAATTTTGAATGTATTCTACCTACCCTTTTATTCATGCTAACATTTTCCCTTTCCTTTATTGGGTGCATTTGAGCTTGTTGACCCTTTTATTTTCTTTTGATAAGAAAACTAACTTATTTCTAACCTTATATCTTCCAATGGCTCAGATTAAACTTATGAGCTCATTTTTATTCTCTACCGAATTATTGATTTGCCAAGATTAAATGGTTTGGTCAGATTTTTATTCACTAACTATCATAACATAAAATTTAAAGGCATGAATGATCAAGATTAGATTGCACGATCATCATGAATTGTGGCATTTTGAGCAAGTTGCACACAATTTTCTTTATGCTTTTCATATGAAATTGAGAGTATCTTATATAGAAGTGGCATTTAAATGAGCATCACTTTTCATTTTCTTTTGGTGGGGTTCATAATATTCTTTCTTTTTGATATTTTCTTTTTCTCTGATTATTATTTTAGGACATACCCTCTTTTCATTTTTTAATATGGAAAACATTTGCAGAAATGCAAAGGTATGTACAATATTACAAGACTTAACATAGCCAATTCAAATTTATGATACCTATTATTATAGATCCCTAACAGGTCCTCTCAAGCTTACAAAAAATATATATATATTTTAAAAGGTACGTGTCAACTTGAAGTTGAGCATGAAACTTAATTACACATCTCCCTCATATTGGGCTATAGAATGAGCCTGCCAATAATTCCCAAGAGAAACATTACTCAACTCAATATGTACTTGCATGAAGAATTCAATGATATGCATAAGATTTTAATTTACAAATTTATGAAAATATGGATTATCAAATGATCAAGAGAGGTGTTTAAAAATGATCAAAATTGTGCACTTTAAGTATGATCATTACCCACGACGTCCACCACAAAATGGCCCGAAATTAGAATATCACCAACCTCATCCGGCGATGTCAACCCACCAACAAAACCACCACCCTCTAATGTGCCTATAGGCTCTCCATCACTACTTATAGCTCCCAACTACAACCACAAGGATAATTATGTTTCCTATCATTAACTCTTCACCACTTCGATGCTCCGAAAATAGGAAACCACCACAAAACAAAGCACACACCACCCTTATGTTTTTAACATTAACACTATTCACCTAGGATTGAGCTCGAGACACCCCACACTCCACTCCAGGAACATTAAAAATAAAAAATAAAACTATACTATAGTAACAAATAAACAAGAAACTAAGACTTCCGTCAATAAGGGAATATAATAAAAAATTCTCAATGTTGAAATTGTCCTATCGATTGTGTGGTCCTCACATTGTGCACCCAAGGATTCACCTTTGCTGTGGGCTCTAAGAGTGAACCAAGGTCCCAAACACCAAACACCATGCCCACAACAGAGAGAACTGTTGATTGGAAATGAATCGACTTTAACCCCAAGCACGACGTTAACACATCCACATTACATACAGATAAATTACGAGACCCAACTACCTGAAGCCCCCACCTTGGGTTGCTTGTTTGACCATTGAATAGAGGCCTCCAGAAAAACTCCCCGCAAGATGCAAACTTAACACTACAGAACGCTTGCCACAAATTGTAGCGAATACCATGCCCAAAATAGAGCCTACATAGGGGCCAAGACCAAAAAAATCATATCAATGACTTAAACCATAAATAGAATAACGAGACAAAATTAAAGAGATTTAAAAAAGCTATACATTCAAAGAATCATATTAAATAGACTAAATGAAATTTAAAAGTTAATATCATGTCAATCTAGAAAAAACTCATTCTTCTTGATATAAAATCATATTAAAAAGATTAAATTCACTTTAAAATTTAATCTCATGTCAATCTAGAAAAAACTCATTCATCTTGATCTAAATTCTTGTATAATAACTATTCTTATAGACAAACCACAATTCAAAATAATAAGGCATTGTTTAACTTTACTATTTTTAAGCTTTTTTGGGTTAAAATTCAACAATATAATTTTGAGTTATATTGTGATCTTATGTTATTACCCCAGTAAGCATGTCTATTGTAACAAAGGGCATTGACATGATTAAGAGTCTTCATGGGAAAGTGGGATAGAATCTTTATAACTAAGAGTTTCATTACATGTTTTTTTAAATATAAATATCTTTTAACTCATATATTAATTCATTTTATAATTAATAATGATTTCATATTTATATATATACACACACACGCATATATATATGTGTGTGTGTGTGTGTGTGTGTCTATATATATAAGTCAATTTTTTCTATTAATTCATCATTAGACACTAATATTACCCAAAGCCAGGTCGTTAAGGCCATCGCCCCTTGGTTAGTGAAAATATTTATGACCATGTGCCTCCATGTGTGTCATTCTCTGTTCAAAGTAATTGTCCAATCGCTCCTAGAGTTGTTTCCAACCTATTTTAAGGGAGACTAATCAAGCCATCATATGCCATTGATTATTTTAGATATCATTTATAAAATCAATGATATTTTTGCGATCATCATCTTGATCCCTGATCAATTGTTCTAATGTTGTTATCCCCTGATGAATTTGTGCTTTAAGTGAGTCAAAAGGAAGAGGCAGGTCTGCACGTTCGACGTAGATGACATTTTTTTGTTCCACTTCATCCTTCTATTCCACATAATTCACCACCCCTTGGCCGTCGTGACCTGCCCCTCTTCGGTCCCTTCCTTACTGGAAATGCATGAGACCCCTTCTGATACCCTTTCTTAGCGTACGCCACAACTTTTAGGTAATGTCTTGACTGTCGGGATAGAAGAGTTTCCCCAATGCCCAAAAACCCTCACATATTGGCTCTTCATCACACCACTCAACCGACCCACTACCAATACTTCCCCCAACCCTTCAACGTCCACCACACAATGGCCCAAAAGTAGAAAATCACCAACCCCATGCGGTGATGTCAACCCACCAACAAAACCATCACCCTCCCATGTGCCGATAGGCTCTCCATCCCTACTTATAACTTATAACTACAACCACAAGGAGAATTATGTTTCATATCGTTGACTCTTCACCACTTCGATGCTATGAAAATTGGAAACCATCACAAGACAAAGAACACACCACCCTTAGGTTTCTAACATTCACACTGGCCATCCCGGATTGAACCCAACGCAACCCACACTCTACTCCAAGAACACTAAAAATAAAAATAAAAAGCTAGATTATAGTAACAAATAAACAAGAAAGAGAAACTTGCATCAATAAGCGAATAAAAGAGAGTCGAGACATTTTCCAATGTTGAAATTTTCTTATCGATTGTGTGTTCCTCATGTTTTTCCCCCAAGGATACACCTTTGTCGTAGCCTCTAAGAGCAAACTAGGGTCCCAAACACCGAACACCATGCCCCTAATAGAGAGAACTGTCAAATGGAAATGAAGCAAATTTAGCCCCAAGAACGACGCCAACACATCCACATTACATACAAATAATTGACGAGATCCAACTACCTGAAGCCCCCACCTTGGGTTGCTTGTTTGACCATTGAATAAAGGCCTCCAAAAAGACTCCCCGCGAGATGCAAAACCAACACTACAAAAAAATTACCACAAGTTTTAGAAAACATCATGCCCAAAATAGAGCCTACATAGGGGCCAACACCAAACAAAGCATACCAATCACTTAAACCATCAATAGACTAACCAGAAAAAATTGTCTGCTTGAAAGTGAGGGGTGTTAGCCTGATACATAGGCAAAGGATGAACCCTACTATATAAGACACTACACACTAAACTTGTGTTGGATTATCCCTAGCTGTAGAAACAAAACTCGTCTTGGGGTCCCAAATGGAGCTATTAGTCATCATCATAGTCAAAGTTTCACTAGACTTCCCCCACCCATAACACACATTAATTGTCTTCAGGAAAGGTGTAGGGAATGGCTTGACTAGTAAGCCTCCCTTCGCACTTTGGAAATTTAATCCCCTTGCAATCCTATCCCTCATCGCCCAAAACCTGAAAATGAGATCCACGACCAAGCTAAGTCCAATTATACTCAAGAAAATCTCCAGAACCTTCACTCGTTGAGCGCCAAATGAAGTGTTCCCAATACATTATAATATCATTGATGATGTGTGGTGTGTAAATTAAATCCCATGTCCGAGGCCTCCAATTGACACTTTCCATCCTCATCGGGAAGATAATAATAATTTAAAATAAATTTAAAATTTAGTTAAATTTTATTTTAGTAATATGAGATGTATCCATATTTTGATGTTTATCAGTGTTTACTAGTCATTTAATTTATATGATTGCAGTATTTTAAAATGTATTTTTAAAATTTTAAATAGATTTAGTGTCTTCAAAACATTTAGAGTACTTGAATTGTGTAAACTACATAGGTTGAATTTGTAATTGTAACACATCCATACTAAATTATGGACAAAATTGGCTAGAAAATATACTTAGAAGGAAAAAAAATTGAATATAAAAAATGAGAATATAATATAGTAAATATTAATTTTTCCAAAATTTAAATTTAAAATTTGAAGAACTAGTGCTTGCTATGTTCTTACCTTTCAAACCCATGGTTGTAATCTTTGTTTCATCTCCTAAATCTGAACCTAAGTCATGTTCAATTATAAGAACAATTTTCTCCTTTTCTTTGGTTTTCAGTTTGTTTGGCCTCAACTCTGGATGAAGTTTCCAACATTGGTCTTCATCATGGCCATTCTTAAAACACTGTTTACATGTGAGTTTCTCTTTCTCTCTTTTGAAAAAGCTATTTCTCTTTCCTCTTCCATAAAACTTTCCCTTTCCTTTAGCCTCACTATCACTTTTCTCATTTATGTTTTGTTTCCCTCTTGCTTCTAAATGTGTGGCTTGAACACAAACCTCATCTATGTTTGTGGGATTAAACATGTGAATAGTGTGCCTAAGGTAACTGTGCAAACCCCCAATGTACTTTAAAAAAATTCTTGAGAATATAAACTAATACCCAAAACAGGATCTCTTCTCCTAAATTCATGAGTATAATCTTGCACACTTTGCCCTTTAAACTAAACCCCCAATGTACTTTAAAAAAATTCTTGAGAATATAAACTAATACCCAAAACAAGATCTCTTCTCCTAAATTCATGAGTATAATCTTGCACACTTTGCCCTTTAAACTATCTAAAATTTTTCTAGTCCATAATGGCCTTTTGCATGTAAGATATGGATAGAATTTCCTTTTAATGGAAATAATAAAACTTGACCAAGACATGGAGATCTTACCATAGTTTTTAATCTCTTCTTGAGTCCTTGCTTCCCACCATACAAGTGCAGATCCTTCCATCCTCATATAAGCCAATTGAATCTTTATGTCTTCTTCTTGAAGGCTCTAAATTCTGCAATACACCTCCAATTGACGTATACAATTGTCCCACCTCTCTGAATTTACCTCGCCATTATACATTGGAAGCTCAAATTTGACTTCAAGTTTGAGTAAGGGTGTTTTTCCTTTTGTGGTATTTGAGTGAGTGTGGGTAGTCCTAGTTATGGAAGTGGAAGATGTTGTTGATGGTGATGGTGAGGATGATGAAGATGGTGAAGATGGAAGTAGATTTCCTCCACTGCCCTTTGAATCATTTTCTTCATCCTTCTTATCATCTGAAGTTCCTTCTCCATGTGGCAGCTTAGAACCTTCTCCTTCCATCCCGACAATAAATGCATCAAACATAATTTTAGCCATCCTCTTTATGTCATTGAAGTCTTTCTTGACATCATCCTCTTTTGAATGACCTTTAATTTCTCCAACACATGACATGATGGGTATGGATTCAAGCTCGGATTCTAGTGCTTGTACCTATTCAATCTCATCTTCTTGAGATAAAAATTGAGGTGCTTCAAGTGCAACTATGAGTGGAAATTTGGGTGGAGATGGTGCTCTTGTATCTCTCCTTCTTCTGATCCTAATCTTAAGACTTGCAACCAACAATTTCCCTTCGCCTCTCTACAACTTTAACCTTGTCAGCATCACAAATTTGCAACCATTAAAACTTCACTTGGACAAAACTCAAGAAAATATCAAGAAAATAGTCTTTCAACTTGGCTCTGAAACCAACTTGATTTGAATTTGAATGTTAGTTTTTTTGTACTAATTTCATCTTCAGATTTATAATTAATTTTTTGATCTTATGCTTTATGTGCATATGTTTCCTTGGTGTTTATGAGTTTCAAACAAGTAAATGAGATTAGTTTTAAATTAGATTCAAGAGCATAATGCATGAAAAATAAATGTTGAAAAATAATAGATAACAAGTAAAACAAACCTGTAGGTTCTAACCCTGAACAGAAATTATCTACACACAAATCTTATAACAGAAAATAAACAATTGCGAGAGCATAAAACATAAAACAGATAAACACAGAGATTTTCCCCAGGATCCCAAATCGAGACGACCAGCTTGATTTTTCATTATATTCCCTTTAGTGTTACAACACATATATATACATGCCGAAGCATACATAAACCCCAATCCATTAACCCTGGATTAGAACATAACCATAGTTCCCTTGACCGGATCTACAAAAAAATACCAGGGGCCGAAAACCATCGGACCCCAAAACCATGTGCAAAACCATGCACAAAACCATGGACGCAGACTACCCAGTGGAAATTAAGGAACCAAAATTTTCGCGTGCTTAGTCGTGGAAAGAATATAACACATACCCAACAAAAACCATCATAATTGATCCATTAACACGGTGTTTTGATGAAGGAGTTCACCCCTCCTGGGCTACATCTCCTTGGTCTAGCTTCCATGGCTTGGGCCTCTGTATTAGCTCAAAGGTGAAAAAATTGATGTTTATATTCACCTATAGTTCCTAAAACCTAATTCAATGAGTACAGAATGTCCAAATCTATCATAAATGACTCTTATTGCTCTTAATTTGGTAGAAAATTGCAAAAGATATGGCAAAAACTATTTTTCCTAATAAATTGCCTCCAAAAATGGAGAAGACCCTAGTTAGGGCCGCCAAATTTGCAGGCATCGCCTTAATTGGTGGAACCGCTGAAATTTTGGCCAACCTAACTGTTAGGAATTTACCGCAGGAAATAAAATATTTACAGAGAGAAATAAATACAAAGAGGCCAACAAAAAATCATAAACATTAACACAAATATTTAACTAGGAAAACCCCAAACTTTGGGGAAAAACACAACCAATGAAATTTCATTAACCATTGGTCAAAACCCTGGCCAATCCGGCCAAGTGAGCCTTCACTGCTCACCTCCAGGCCTGCATTACAATGAAGTATTCCCAGCCTTTTATAGGCTCCATTACATGCAATACCATGGGATAAAACCATGGGTGCACAATACCATGTGCCCCAAAACCACTACTATTTACCCTATTCAACATTGACTCTACCCCGAGTCATGTTTACCTAACAATTCCCCCCTTAAACTTGACTTGGGGATTATTGACTAAATCCAGCCAAACCTGCTAAGTGAGACAACCCCGCTCACTCAAGCTCTTCCCCCCTCAAATTTTTACCCAGGGTAATTGTTAACTTGACATCCCCCCTATCACCTAGGTCTAACCCAGAATTTACCAGTGATCACCCATGGGTACGCATGCCATACCAGGTCTTACAGCAGTATGCCCATTTACATGTAATAAAATTAACTCCATTATAATAAATTTTTTTTTGTTGTTTCATTGTTTCTATTCTTTGTATAACCATTCTCTTCATTCATTCATGATTTCCTCTCCAAAGAGGACATCATAGTTATACATCAATTTCCATATAAAAAGAATCCATCTACCGAATTACATGGGTCACCAACCTATGTAACCGCTAGTCCTCTAGGAATTCTCTTCAGATACATGGTTCATCAATTAATCCACCTGCACATCTCCTTTCTTATTTTGACGTTCTTCAAATCATTTGATTGACACATTCTGTCAAACACTTTGCATGTAACCAATCCCATATTTTCTTACTCTACATTATTACATGGCAGTTGCAACACCAATCTAGGACTTTCCCCAAATCTCCACCATCGACCACTATTTTGACATGGCCCTCACGAAACCTTTTATAGCCTCTGCTATGCATCTCTTCAGCACTATGATCTGCAACAAACATTCTAATTCTTTTTCCATGTTCTGTGCGTTCAACTCTAATTCTGCCGCAACGCTTGAATCACACTACCATGAAACCCAGATCCGCTCTTGATTTGTTTCTTGAACCCATTGAACCCTGCGAGCATCTGATCAGTCTCCAGGTTCCCATCGCCTTCCAAATAGAATTTCACTCCTGGAGGGCACCAACTATGGTTCTAATGACGGACACCAATAATCTTCAAACTCCCTTTGTATACCCCATGAGTTGACTCGTACCTAAATATGCAAGCCATCTATTTGGAATCAATGAAAGGGTCATTGATCGCTACTACTTCAATATCTTCCCTGCTCAATGCAACACGCAAAACCAGCCTCCCAATATGACCAAATCCATTTATTCCGATCTTGGTCCTCTCCTTTCCCGAGGATATTTGAACTCTAGGAGGGGCCTCTGTTACAGTAGCTCTAACTGGCTGCAAAGTCCTAGCACTTTGACATTGTAAGGCTGAACCCTGGCCAAACTCTGCAGTGGATCCAAAGAAATTGCTTCCAAAGCTTCCGAAGGGAAATCTGATTGTGCCATGGGTGTTGGTTATCTTCGATCGGATCTTTGCATCAGCCACCACAGAAGGACGGTGATTTTCTGATAAAGATCTTGCCTTAACAGACGATCTCATCATGGTGGAAGACGCCATTGCCATTGCGATCCGAAAACCAAAGGAACGAAATCTAAGAAACAAAAATAAGAGTCTCCAAAACACCCAAGTGCCTCTACTACATATAACCAGGTGATGAAGTCACTCTAAAACCCTTTCGACTCCCACCTGCCCTTCCAGACCCTCTCCCAACAGCCATCGATTCAGCGCTAGCCGACAGCGCAGAGATTTTTTGGCTCGCTTTCGGAGTCCACATGGAACGCCACAGGGTTGCCCACTAATCAAACGAAAGGATGCTATGCAATGACCGACATACGACCATGAACATCTAAATGGCCTGGGTACAACAACACCCCCTCTTAATATATGTTTGATCGATCATGTTCACACGCAGATCTATTCAGATCTAGATATAGATCTAACGCCTTCACACATAGATTTGTCCTTTTACGTACTTATGTCCAGGAGAAAATTTCACGCAGTAGAAGCAAACTATAGATATAGCAAAATCACTAAACTTGGCAGCTCATTCCAGATTTCAGATATTCATAGCTCTGATACCAGTTGTTAGGAATTTACCGCAGGAAATAAAATATTTATAGAGATAAATGAATACAAAGAGGCCAGCAACAAATCATAAACATTAACACAAATATTTAACTAGGAAAACCCCAAACTCCGGGGAAAACCCCAACCAATGAAATTTCATTAACCATTGGCCAAAACCCTGGCCAATCCGGCCAAGTGAGCCTTCACTGCTCACCTCCAGGCTTGCATTACAACAAAGTATTCCCAGCCTTTTATAGGCTCCATTACATGCAATACCATGGGCTAAAACCATGGGTGCACAATACCATGGGCCCCAAAAGCACTACTATTTACCCTAGTCAACATTGACTCTACCCCGAGTCATGTTTACCTAACACTAACCGTAGTTTAATTATATAAATCATGGACTAAATGGGATAAGTGTGGTTTAAATGTGCATAAGCGCATTTATGATAATCAAGGTTTAAAACCTTAACTTCAGGATTAACATTAATTAACCCCACACTTAATTTATAATCCACACTTAACTGTTGTCTGCTACCTGTGGTATGGTGACTTGGTCGTATGGGGACCGGGCTAGCCCGCGGGGTTGGTACCCTCCAAACCCCCACCTCTCGGACCACTTGATAACAAATAGAAGCCACATGCATTGCCTATTAAGATCGTTGGTGGTGGATTGTTGGTAAGGTGGCAGAGTTGTTGGGGGGAGGTCATGGGGTCGAACCTTGTCCTCCGCCCCTCCATACATTGTTATGTCAACGAAAAATAAGTGCCCTTTACTATAGTTAAAAACTTTGGTATGAAATAAATATGTGCCCATCGGATATGTTTCAAACGTTAGGTTAATAATAAAGTTCAACCCGACATTTGGAATATAAAATGCACCCCATATAGTTTCAGACTTTGGAATATGTTGCACTTCGACCTATAATATGGTTCAAACTTTGATAAAATCAAAATTCCACAATATAGTTTAATCTGACCATTCAATATGTGGACTTGGAACCATAAAAATGAAATTTTAACTTTGGAGAGGGTCCACCAGAGGGGGCATGTGGCAGCCTCTGGATGCACCATGTGTTGAACCATTGGTTAAACTGAGAGGGGGGGGGGGGTGAATCAGTTTAATGCAGTCATGTTCTTATTAAACTTTATTTAATACTCATTCACATCCTCATTTTGTGATCAACTTAATATATAATGGAACAAAAATCTTAATAAGTGAGCAGCAGGTATTAAGAAGAATAAATACAGAGTATCAACACATAATCATCATGTATATAGACAACAAATATAAGTGGAAACCCATAAGGGAGAAAACCACATCTTATTATTGTTGTGATGCAAAGGCAAGCTCCAACTCCCTCTCACCACTGGTTTTCTATAGGCTCCTACCTACAGGAGGCTACAACCTCAATTATGCAAGCTACAACTTGCAAGGAAGCTCCAACTCCCATCTATTTTCTGCAGGCTACAACCTACAGGAGGCTCCTACCTCAGCTAGCTACTACTGACATCTATCAAGCTACAACTTGATATGGAAGCACCCACTTCCGCACTCTTTCATAAAAAAAAACATGCTGATTTACCTGGATATCAGCTTTGTTCTGTTCCTTCTTCACTGTTGTCCACCAGTCTTCATATCTGCCTTATATCATCTCTGAACCTTCACCTCCTTCTTCTTACCCTTTCTACCTCATTTCTCTATTCTCTAGGCTCTTTATGCATATATATGTGACATCATTTATAGAGATTACCTTATGATTGTTTGTATTCCATAGGGAATTCAAATTGAATAGGTATGACTCTTTGCCTTCCACCTTCTTGTTTTCTTGCCTAGCACATTCGGAAAAATATAACAATATGTATACATTTCAATATTACAGTGGGGTATTTTTTTGCCCACGGAGACTTGCCTTTGCATCACAAGCAATGTAAAATTAATTAAAACATTTACATTTACATTTGCAACAGATATATCTCATTCAACCCTTTCAGTTCTCGGCTCACTGTATGTTTGTCTTTTCTGATGTTGTAGTGTAACAGTTCTGCATACCTCTTTTCACTGCAACTATGTGTACCTTTGCATATCATATTTTGAAATCTGATCTACTTTCATTCCTCATTGCACATTCATATTTAAAAATAATCTTCAATTCTCAACAGAGCTATCCTGCTTTGATACCACTTGATGGCAGGCCACCTCGCGAAACCCACAATCTACACTCTCTTGTGCCTATAAAAATGCATTTCAAATTTTTTCCCCAATAATTTTAAATCTGGGCAATTTCACACAGTTGATGAGGAAGCACTTTCTTTCATTGATGGTTATCAACCCAACCAACTCAGAATTCTCATCTACTTATGGAAGCTTCACTTTCGATCAATGGTAAAACCATATAATATGACCCCATCTTGTGATATTCGAATCAATGTACGAATATTTCAATTGAACCCAAATATTCAAACTTTCACCCTCAAATTATGGGACCTCCTACCACCATTTGGACTTTATCCTTAACCCCATTACACAATGGTCTACAAAAAATTAATTATCCAATATATACTCGTGGTTCACATCAAACATAATATTTCAACACATATTATGTCTTCCATGGTGATGGTCCCAAATGCCATAACAATTACAGTAACCCTTTGACTTCATATTAAGACACCAACAAATATATAAATTCGTTTGGGTCCCACAGCAACATACCTCATCAACATTCACTAGTGGAAAGAGTGCTTACGTTAACGACCCTGCATCTTCAACTGCGAACGCCCTTAGATCTTCATCAAATATAATCCAATGGAAATCACATTTTTTAACCACAAAACTTTAGCACACAAATATTTTGCGAAATTCGTGGTATTTAAATACCACTTCAAGCTACGTGTCGAACGCCGAATGCTATCGCATTTTTTTCAAATTCCACTTACCATTTAGAAATTATGCGAAAAAATTTTATGGTTTTCGATTTCCATCTTCTGTTGGCTCACTGTTCTAGTTCTAATTCTGCATCCTGGACTTAATACGGAATTCTCGCAATTTAAACAAACCCTCCGATTCGTGCTTTCTCTATGCCTTTTGTATTTCCTCCTTCTTCGCTACGGAAATTTTGCATCTATCCTCACAATTTTAATGTTGTTACTTTCAACACTTTCACATGGTTCGGTTCCCTTCCAACACATTCTGGATAACGTTTTTCTTTTCTTGTCTTTAGTCTTGTCATAAACTCAACGATTCTTGTATTGAAGCTTCCACTACAACACTACTACCATTCCGATCCACTCATCCAACATTTCTTCATAGTAATTAACCACACTTACCCATTATCTGTGGTTCAGACCCATCATTTCCAACACAGTAAAACCCTGAATGCAAACTCAAAACCTCAGTCTGTCTATATAGAGAATTTCTCTTGAATTCATACATGGAATCCTTATAAAGGTTCTGCCTTTTTTTACGATAGATTCATTCATCTATCACTAAAGCACACGGAGTTTCAATTCATTCAATTACACACAAACTCGCACAATTTCTTATTGAAATTCAGTGTCATTCACATAGAAATTAAATCAACAACAGAGGAAAATTGTGAAATCGATCACCCTATGATGGATTCACAGAATTTTGCAACCATCATTAAATACTGTGATCTTATACAGTAACTCCACACACTATAGAATTCATAATTGAATACAAACTCATAACTAGAATCTTTATATTTGTAAACACAGTAATTACATCGGAATCCTTAATCTTCAGGCCTGATCTTCAACTCGATGGCCCTTCTCCTCACTACTCTGCCTCTGAACCGCTCTTCTGCTTCAATTCATTGCCTTTGCTTCCTCTGCTCCTTGTCTGTCTCCTTTGTCTTATTGTTGGTTCTTCTTTGTTCTTTTGCCTTAGTGATAGTTCAGGTGTTTCTCCTTTCTTCTCCTTTGCCATCAATGACAATATTTCCAACAGTATCCCCCTTTGGCATTGATGGCAATACTTTAATACTCTTCTTTTGCTTGATTTTCCTCCCCCTTTGACATCATTGGCAAAGGGTTGCACATTTCCTAGTGTGGTTTCCAAATCTTGTCCATAATACTCTGATCTTGAGGACTTGTTCCATGCACTGCTCACTTGCTCTGGCTCTTTTGTGACAATATTTGTTGACTGGTCTCCCCCTGGAATGATGCTTTCTTTTCTGATCCAAACTATCACTAGACTTCTGTTCTGATCCTATTTCTTGTATGCAACCCTCCTTTCCTTTTTTTTTTTTTTCATATCAGAGAGTAACATCTTCAGACACTACCCCTAGTTTTTCTCTTAGATATTCGAATGGTTATTTAGCAAGAGGTTTTTTGAATATGTCTGCTATTTGTTCCTTTATTGGTACGTATTCCAACTTCACTAATTTATGTGCTACTTGTTCTCTGTGGAAGTGGTACTTTATTAGGATGTGCTTTGCTTTTGAATGAAGTACAAGATTTTTTGATATACTTATTGCACTTGTATTGTCACATTTGATAGAAATAGTTTCATCAATGCTTACCTTCATGTCTTGGAGAGTTTGTTTCATCCACATTACTTGTGTGCAACATGTTGTTGCTGCTATGTATTCTTCTTCTGCTGTAGATAGAGAGATAGAATTTTTCTTCTTGCTTATCCATGCCACCAGAATTTTTCCCAAATAGAATGCACCTCCACTTGTGCTTTTCCTATCATCCACATAGCTGGCCCAATCTGCATCTATGTATGTTGTCAATGTGAAGTTTTTTCCTTTTGGATACCATAGGCCATAATTTGAAGTACCTTGTAGATATCTAAATATTCTCTTGATTGCTAGTAAATGATTTTGTTTTGGTGATGCTTGATATCTTGCCACGAGTCCTACTGCCAACATAATGTCTGGTCTAGAATCTATTAGGTATAGCAGACTTCCTATCATGGATCTGTAAAGTTTTTGATCTACATTTGTTGATCCATCATTAGCATATAGTTTGAATCCAGTGATCATGGGAGTGAAACAGATTTGAAATTTTCCATTTGAAACCTTTTCAACATTTCTCTTAAGTATTTTTCTTGCGAAATGAATATTCTTATGTTCTTTTGTTGAATTTGAAGTCCTAAATAGAAGGTGAGCTCTCCAATCATTGACATCTCAAATTCTGATTTCATTTCTTCAGCAAATCCTTTTGTTAACTCATCTTTGTTGCTTCCAAACTTGATGTCATCTACATAAACTACTACAATTAAGAGTTCATTTTCATTAGCCTTTATGTACAAATTGTTGTCTACTCCTCCTTTCTTGAACCCTTTTTTTTGAAAGTATTTTTCCAGATTTGAATACCATGCTCGAGGAGCTTGTTTCAGACCATATAAGGCTTTCTTTAATCTGCACACATATTCATGTTTATCTGTTAATGAGAATCCTTCAGGTTGTTGCATGTAGACTTCTTCCTCTACATCTCCATTTAGGAAGGCATACTTCACATCCATTTGATATACCTTGAAATTATGAAAACATGCAAAGGCCAAAAACATTCTGATTGCTTCAATTCTGGCTACAGGCACAAAGGTTTCATCATAATCAAGACCTTCAATTTACGAATATCCCTTGCATACAAGTCTAGCTTTATTTCTGATTACCTGCCCTTGTTCATTCATCTTATTCTTGAATATCCATTTTGTGCCAATGATATTTTTCCCAGTGGGTCTTGGAATTAATTCATAGGTATTGTTCTTCTCAATTTGTTCCAGTTCTTCATTCATAGCATTTACCCAGTTTTTGTCTTTGTTGGGGTCTTCGAACTTCTTTGGCTCTATTTGAGATAGCATGGCAAGGAATACTTCTTCTGTCTATTCAGCAAGCTATCTTCTTGTCTGGACTCCCACACTCTTGTCCCCAATGATTTGATCTTATGGATGATTCTTTTGCGTGTGTCTTGAGGGACCTTTTGAGTTTAATTCAGTATATTCTGTTGTCTTGCTCAGTTCATCATTATCTTGGTTCTCTTCTTCATGATCATCTGGAGGATTGCTGCATCTCGTGATTCTTGTTCTGTTTGGTAGATCTTCATCAAATCTTACATCAATGCTTTCCACAATTTTGTGTAGTGTTTTGTTGTAGCACTTGTAACCCTTACTCTTGGATGCATATCCTAAAAATATTCCTTCATCAGCTCTTGTATCAAACTTCCCTAGTTTTTCATCATTATTTTTTATGAAACACTTGCTTCCAAAGACTCTAAAGTGCTTGATTGATGCTGGTTTACCATGCCATAATTCGTAAGGAGTCTTGTCACAATTTGGTCTTAAATGAGATTTGTTAAGAATGTGAACAGCTGTATGTACTGCTTCTGCCCGGAGGGTTTGCAGAATGTTATTTTCTTGCATCATTGCTCTGGCAATCTGTTGTACTGACCTGTTTTGTCTCTCTGCCACTCCATTCTGTTGAGGTGTACCAGCAATTGTAAACTGTTGTTTTATCCCATGTTCATTGCATAGGTCTACAAAATCATAGTCTGTGAATTCACCTACTCTGTCTGATCTGATGCACTTTAGCTTGCATCCTGTTTGATTTTCTGCCAATGCCTTGAATATTTTGAATTTCTCAAGTGCTTCAGATTTATATTTGAGAAATGCTACCCACGTCAATATGGTAAAGTCATCTATTGTCAGCATGAAATAAGATTCTCCACTTGGTGCTTTATTTCTTGAAGGTCCACACAGGTCCATGTGAACAAGCTGAAGAGGTCTACTTGTAGATAGTTTCTCTTTGGTCTTGAAAGATGTGTGGGTCTTCTTTCCTAGTTGGCGGGATTTACATATGGTATTTGAAGGTTTCTTTATGACTGGCATATCTCTGACTGCATTCTTCTTGCTCAAACTTATGATGTGGTCAAAGTTTAGGTGTTCCAATATTCTATGCCATAACAATGATTCATCAAGTTTTCTTAGCTGACATGCTTCGTCCTCTTCTTTCACTATATAGACATTACTTTCTGTTCGAACACCTTTGATCAAGGACTTTTCGGTGGTGCTTGATCTTACTTCACAATATTGGGCTCTAAAAATGACTTCACAGCCTTTATCACACATTTGACTGACACTTAGCAGATTTTCTTTCAGCCCATCCACAAATAGTACATCTTGGGCCTTTCCTCTTCCAGTATCCAAACTGACTGAGCCTTTTCCTTTGATTTTCCCTGCTTTATCATTGCCAAATGTTACATTCCCAGATTTCTTTTCATCAAAGGTTACAAACTTGCTTCAATCTCCAGTCATGTGCTTTGAGCATCCATTGTCCAAATACCATTGGTTTTTCTGATCTTGAGCTATTAGAGCCAGGTCACACTTATTCAAATTCTTTTTCCACTGCATGCATCCTTTTTTTTGGTACCTTTCCTGAGAGGATGGACCACATTCTTTGAGAGGACATTTGTGACACTTGGGCTCAATTTGATGGAAGTCAAAGCATTTGATTATGTTTCTGAATGAATTATGTACACTGGTGAATTCTCCATTGTTCATCCATCTCCTTGAGTTTCCATACATTAGTATTTTTCCATGCGTTGTGCACTCCTTGGCTTTATGGCCGAACTCCTTACAGTAAAAACAATACCCATAAAAATAATTAGTGTACCTGATGAAGGGTTGTCTTCTCCATTTGTTTTCTTGAGGTAGTCTTTTCACTTTTTGCATCCTTTGCTAGTTGGAATCGATTCTCCTTTTATGATAGTATGCAGCAATATGTCCCAATTTTTGGCAGGCATAACAAGTGACCATTTTCATAGGGGGGAAGAATCTCCTTTGATAGCTTCCAAATTTTATATATTCAGGATTATATGAGCCTTTTTCAATTGACTTATTATTTATTTCGTTCTTTGTCATTTGAGGTTCCTTCTTGTTTTTGTTTACTTCATTGCAGGCTTCTACTTCTGTAGGAACCTTTTGGGCTGTTTCATTGTCCTTAACAGCTTTTACAAAAATGATATTTTTGTAATATTCTTCCTTGGACTTACTTGTTTCTCCTTTGTAGCCTATCCCAGTCTTTATCAAGGGAGATCTTTGAGCATTTAGAATTTTATTCAACTGTTCAGAGCTTGTCATTTGAGAAGAGTTCATTGACAATTTCCTTTGGGAGTTTTCTAATTTCCTTCTTAAGCATAATACTTCTTCTTCCAATTTCTCTTGCTTCTGAATTTTATCCTCAATTTCCTTTAGTAGAGTGTCTTCTACCTTCTTGGCTTCTTCAAGCTCTACTTTCAACTAAATGAGGTCTTCTGAATTTTTTTCTTCTCTTAAATATTTGAGGAGAATGTCTTTCTGTTTTCTGCACTTTAGTTTAAGTTTGTCTATTTCCTCCAGGGCACTTCTTAGCTCCCCCTCAAGATCAACTTCACCTTCTTCCTCATCTTCTAGAAAATCCTCCAAGCTCTTCCTTGGCCATCAATACAAATTCAGAGGTTCCCTCTTCATTGGAGGATTCATCTGAGCTTTCAAATGCACTGTTGTCTTGCTGAGCATAAAGTGATTTTCTATTGAATCTCTTCCTTTTCTGCCAGTTATATGTTTTGGTTTGCTCTGTTTCTTGAGTGTGATTCTTTGTTTTCTTATGAGGACACTTAGAAGCATAGTGCCCAACTCTTCCATAGTTAAATCATTTAAATGGAAGTTTACCTTTATATTTGCCTGAGCCTCTATCCAATTTTCTGACAAATTTTTCCTCTTCTTCATCGGAGCAAGAGCATATATCTTCCTTTTCTTCTTTGTTCTTTTTTGTCTTAAAGGCTTCCTCCCTCACATTTGACTTCCTCTGTGGCAGTCTCATCTCATAGGCTGTTAGGTTTCCAAGTAATTAGTTCATGGTCAGAGTTTCCCAATCAACTGTTTCTTCTATGGCAGAAACATTGGGGTCAAAGCTGGATGGTAAATACCTTAGAATATTTTGAACAATTACACATTATTTTATGGTTTCTCCTAGAGCTTTCATGTTATTCAAAATTTCTGCAACCCTTAAGAAGAAGTTGGAAATGTATTCATCATCATTCATTTTTATATATTCAAACTGAGCTCTATAGACTTGTAGTTTGGCTATCTTCACCTTTTTGTCTCCCTCATAGATGCTTTCTAATGTATCCCATATTTCTTTGGCAGTCTTGCTGTGCATTACTTTTATAAATTCTGCCTCACACAGTCCACTTAAGAGAGCATTCATGGTTTTTGCATTAACTACAAAATCTAGTTTGGCATCTTTCTCTAAGTTAGACTCCTTTGGGGCATATCCCAATTCCACAGTAGCCCAAACTTCTATTCCTAGAGACATTATGTACGTCCTCATTCTTATTTTCTAGAAGGCATAATTCGTACCGATGAACAAAGGGGCTTTATTAGTTGAGCATCCTTCTAGACTAGCCATCCTGGGGACCTAGGATCTCCTTCCAGTTGTTAGATTGATATAGAAGGAACTGGCTCTGATACCAATTGTTGAACCCTTGGTTAAACTGAGAGGGGGGGGTGAATCAGTTTAATGCAGTCATGTTCTTATTAAAATTTCTTTTATACTTATTCACATCCTCATTTTGTGATCAACTTAATATACAATGGAACATCAATCTTAATAAGTGAGAAGTAGGTATTAAGCAGAATAAATACAGAGTATCAACACATAATCATCATGCATATAGACAAAATATATAAGCGGAAACCCATAAGGGATAAAACCACATCTTATTATTGGTGTGATGCAAAGGCAAGATCCAAATCCCTCTCACCACTTATTTTCTGTAGGCTCCTACCTACATGAGGCTACAACCTCAATTCTACAAGCTACAACTTGCAAGGAAGCTCCAACTCCCATCTATTTTCTATAGGCTACAACCTACAGGAGGCTCCTACCTCAGCCAGCTACAACTGACATCTATCAAGCTACAACTTGATATGGAAGCACCCACTTCCTCACTCTTTCATAAAAAAAACATGTTGATTTACCTGGATATCAGCTCTGTTATGTTCCTTCTTCACTGCTTTGCACTAGTCTTCATATCCGCCTTATATAATCTCTAAACCTTCACAGCTTCTCTATTTGCTCCTCCTTCTTCTTACCCTCTCTGCCTCATTTCTCCATTCTCTAGGCTCTTTATGCATATCTATGTGACATCATTTATAGAGATTACCTTATGACTGTTTGTATTCCACAGGGAATTTGAAGTGAATAGGTATGACTCTTTGCCTTCCACCTTCTCGTTTTCTTGCCTAGCACATTCGGAAAAATATAACAATATGTATACATTTCAATATTACAGTGGGGTATTTCTTTGCCCATGGCGACTTGCCTTTGAATCACTAGCAATGTAAAATTAATTAAAAAATTTACATTTACATTTGCAACAGATATATCTCATTCAACCCTTTCAGTTCTCGACTCACTGTATGCTTGTATTTTTTGTTGCTGTAGTGTAACAGTTTTGCATACCTCTGTTCACTGCAACTCTGTGTACCTTTGCATATCAAATTTTGAAATTTGATCTACTTTCATTCCTCATCGCACATTCAGATTTAAAAAAAAATCTTCAATTCTCAATAGAGCTATCCTACTCTGATACCACTTGATGGTGGGCTACCCCACCAAACCCACAATCTACACTCTCTTGTGCCTATAAAACTGCATTTCAAATTTTTGCCCCAATAATTTTAAATCTGGACAATTTCACACAGTTGATGCGGAAGCACTTTCCTTCTTTGCTGGTTATCAACCCAATCAACTCATAATTCTCATCTACTTGTGGAAGCTTCACTTTCGATCAATGGTAAAACCATATAATATGACCCCATCTCATGATATTCGAATCAATGTTCGAATATTTCAATTGAACCCAAATATTCAAACTTTCGCCCTCAACTTATGGGACCTCCTACCACCATTTGGACTTTATCATTAACCCCATTACACAATGGTCTACAACAAATTAATTATCCAATATATACTCACGGTTCACATCAAACATAATATTTTAACACATATTATGTCTTCCGTGGTGATGGTCCCAAAAGCCATAATAATTAAAATAACCCTTTGACTTCATATTAAGACACCAGCAAATATATAAATTCGTTTGGGTCCCACAACAACATACCTCATCAAAATTCACTAGTGGAAAGAGCACTTACGTTAACGACCCCGCATCTTCAACTGTTAACACCCTTAGATCTTCATCAAATCTAATCCAATGGAAATCGCTTTTTTTAACCGCAGAAATTTAGCACGCAAATATTTTGCGAAATTCGTGGTATTTAAATACCACTTCAAGCTACGTGTCGAACGTCGAATGCTATCACATTTTTTTCAGATTCCGCTTACCATTTAGAAATTATGCGAAAACCATAAATGGTTTTCGATTTCCACCTTATGTTGGCTCACTGTTCCAGTTCTAATTCCACATCCTCGACTCAATACAAAATTCTCGCAATTTAAACAAGTCCTTCGATTCGTGCTTTCTCTACACCTTTTGTATTTCCACCTGCTTTGCTACGAAAATCCTGCATCTATCCTCACAATTTTAATGCTGTTACTTTCAACACTTTCACATGATTCGGTTCCCTTCCAACACATTCTGGGTAACGCTATTCTTTGCTTGTCTTTCGTCTTGTCATAAACTCAACGATTCTTGTATTGAAGCTTCCACTACAACACTACTACCATTCCGATCCACTCATCCAGCATTTCTTCGTAGTAATTAACCACACTTACCCATTATCTGTGGTTCAGACCCATCGCTTCCAACACAGTAAAACCCTGAATGCGAACTCAAAACCTCACTCTGTCTATACATAGAATTTCTCTTGACTTCATACATAGAATCCTTATAAAGGTTCTGCCTTCTTTTACGATAGATTCATTCATCTATCACTAAATCACACGGAGTTTCAATTCATTCAATTACACACAAACTCACACAATTTCTTATTGAAATTCAAGGTCATTCACACAAAAATTAAATCAACAACGGAGGCAAATTGTGAAATCGATCACCCTGTGATCGATTCACAAAATTTTGCAACCACCATTAAATACTATGATCTTATACAGTAACTCCACACACTGTAGAATTCATAATTGAATACAAACTCAATAATAGATTCTTTATATCCGCAAACACGGTAATTACATCGGAATCCTTACTCTTCAGGTCTGATCATCAACTCAATGGCCCTTCTCCTCACTACTTTTCCTCTGAACCGCTCTTCTGCTTCAATTTGCTGCCTTTGCTTCCTCTGCTCCTTGTCTGTCTCCTTTGTCTTATTGCTAGTTCTTCTTTGTTCTTTTGCCTTAGTGATAGTTCAGGTGCTGCTCCTTTCTTCTCCTTTGCCATCAATGACAATATTTCCAACACCACGTGTAAGCCTCTGGTAATTGCGCTGTCCCCAACCATACAAAAAAATTTCGAATTCAACCTTAGGAACAGATATAAAAAAAATTCACCTTCAAACCAAACTGGCGAATCCTACAGTGACACTTGTCACAGTGTCATTGAGCGAAACTAAATAATATTCCCTGAATATACTTAAATTTGCTGACTAGGCTACCATGTCACCCACCTGTCACTTTTGCAATTTTTTTAGCTGTTTAGGAAAACGAACAACGGGCTCTATCTTCTTCATCTGGACTTCGTTTTCAACGAAACAAATTGCGTCGAATTCTTAGTGGCGATCTCTTCGATGTCATTCAGTTTCCATTCAATTCTAAATAATTTCATTTTTGAGATTTTACACTTGAGCACCTGATCATTTACCGTTGTTAATGTTTATGATATCTCGGATGACCTAAATATGGCTTACCATGAAATTCCCTCAATATAAGCTTCTCGAGTCAACTATCGTCCAACACATAGATTTTGTCCCTAAATCTGATCAAACCCATTTGCGGTGAGATGATAGTCCACATCATGATCACTTGTTCCCTGTTGTAACTTGTGCCTAATCTCCCTATACCTGTCATCTTGTTGTCTTGCTTGCAAGATCTGATCTTGTAAATATGTCCCATAAGAACTCATAGTTGTTATGTGATTTACCTATATTCTCCTGCTAAGTGCATCTGCAACCCTATTCTCCTTTCCTTTAATGTATCTGATCTCGAAGTCACATTCATCGATTGTGGCCAACCATCTAGCTTTCTTGGAATTTAGATTTGATTGATGAAATAAGTACCTCAATCTAATGTGGTCGCTCATCAATACAAACCTCCTACCGAGAAGATAGTGTCTCCACATCTTCAATGCATGGACAATCGTTGCTAGCTCAAGATCATGTGTCAGATAATTTTTCTCATACTTATTCAGTTTCCTTGATTCGCAGCACACTACCTATCCCTCCTGCATAAGGAATCCACCAAGCCCTGTTTTGCAAGCATCTGTGCACACTAGAAATCCTTTATTCGGATCTGTAATCTTTAAAATTGTAGCATTTGTCAACAATTTCTTCAACTGCTAAAAAATTACGCACATTCCTCTGTCCATTCAAATTTCTTACCTTTCCTTTGAAATAATGTAATAGGATAAGCATTCTAGACAAGTTCTCGATGAACCTCCTCTAGTAACCTGCCAACCCCATAAATGGCCTTACCTCATCTACATTCCTAGTTGTTTACCATTCCATGATAGTTTTATCTTTTCTAGGCCCACTAATATGCCTTCCATGGAGACAACATGCCCCAAGTAATGTACATATGCCTAAAAGAAACTACACTTCCTAAGTTTTTCATACAATTAATGCTCTCTTAGAAATATCAATACTAATGCTAAATGCTCGACATGATCTTCCTCATTCTTAGAATATATACACACAAATGTTTCTACTAAATTTGCTCAAAACCATAGAAAATGAAGCCAATCATTAAATTTAAAGACAATATGTAATGAAATATGAAAGGTATAGGATTAGAAATATGAGTAAGTACATATAAGACATATTCGAAAATATTTCACCTAATATAGTGTCTCCTCCTCCTAATAGTTTCAAAGAATCTACGAAGGTTCCATTCATCCCTAAATTGTAAATTTGTTAACCTTCTATGTGGATATTGTAACATGTTCTTTGCTTACTATCACTACTTATTTGTGCTCACTTTTTGTGGCATTATTTTGGCCATTCTCATTGTGGAAAATTGAATTGTTGACATATTTAAAAGAGAAAACTCTCATTTATCAATAAGTTTTATATCATCGCCATCGAGTGGATTTTATCTTTCTATTGATAAAACATATCTTTATCTATGTTCATCTCTATCTCCATGTTCTATGTTCAAACATTAATATGCATGCCATAGAATAAATAAATTGCGTGAAAAATGTAGTATAATGGATTCGTTTACATTCTTGAATTCATTGTAAAATGTAGGACAAATTATACCATGTCTAATGTTTTGTGATCTACTTGTGGAAATTTCTCCCTATTGCTCTAAGTACAAGGATTCATGTGTCACCTCTCCCTTTTTTATAGTGTTTCAAAATGATGTATGTTTCTGATAAGGATTTTTTCGAGTGTAAAACAAGGTATAATAAGTATTACTTAGAATTATTAATGAAATTCTCAATAACATGGATACATAAATTTCAATTTATATAGCAATAATAAGGTACATAATGGAGTCTTCCTACTATTGTTGCCTTTGCCACTAACAATTTTTTAGTACCTCTTCTTTTGTCATATTCCTCTATTTTTGGTACATCTAACATTATCATTGGAGGAATCTTCACGAGATGCCACTGAACCTGTAGATATATTACAATGACATGCAAGTAAGTAAAAAACATAAAATCCATGGATGCATAAAATTTGGTATGAAACACACAAGTAAGTAATATTGGTGACCTTAAACACTTTCCATAACAAAATTAAAAGTAATATATATTGATCTGGAATGAAATTGTAGTGAGAGCAACAAAATCTTTGTCATAACAAAGAACAATGATAAGCTAACTTGCTAGGCTTCTTCCTTTGTGATCTTAGAGAGAATTTTTCTGTGAGAAGCCCATTTGGCCGGCGATTGGGGCTTGCTGCTTAGCCAAAGGACCACGCAAAAAGCAGAAAAGGAGACGCCGTTGCCGGGGATCGAACCCGGGTCACCCGCGTGACAGGCGGGAATACTCACCACTATACTACAACGACAGCGGATGGCAGAAAGAATTTGCCCCAACCCTTGTGAAATCTAAGCTAGAAAAGCTAACTGAAATTGCCACTACTGCTTTGTTTGTCATTATTATTTTCAGAAGCGACATACATGAACCTTGCACCAACAAACCCAAAAACCGAAACAGAAAAGAAAAACTACTTCCTTGTTGGTGCACCAGCCGGGAATCGAACCCAGGTCTCTACCGTCGCACAACCGAAACAGAAAAATAAAAGTAAAAGGAATTCCATGTTGGTGGTGCACCGGCGGGAATCGAACCCGAGTCTGTATGGCAAAACAGGCACAGAAAAGAAAAACGAGTTCAATGTCAATGTTGGTGGAAATCGAACCCGAGTCTGTATCGTGGCAAAACCGAAACAGAAAAGAAGAACAACTTCAATGTCAATGTTGGTGGTGCACCAGCCGGGAATCGAACCCGGGTCTGTACCGTGGCAGGGTACTATTCTACCACTAGACCACTGGTGTATATGCAAAAGGCTTGTCTCTTTTATTTTCCTTCTGTTTCTATTTTGAAAAAAATACTCCTTTTAGGTTTTCTTTGATCCATCAGGTCCGTTATTCATGTGAATGTGCTGTGGGCTGTTTATATCTGCACTTCACCAATTAAGATAGGTAAGGTATTATGGGTGGGCATCTCCAGTCATATATAGCATACCCGCACAGCTTCTCGTATGTGTAGTATCTCGCATTACAAATTTTGTCATGTCCACCAGTTTCCACAACAGTCTACATATAAATTACTTGTTCACAGGTCCCTTCTCTCCAATTTCCCGTGGACTTGTTCACAGGTCCCTTCTCTCCAATTTCCCGTGGACTTGTTCACAGGTCCCTTCTCTCCAATTTCCCTCTCCCGTAACCTTTATCATCCAAAATCTCATCAATTCAAATTTCTTATTATTAAGAGCCCGCCCTCTGCGAATCACCATGGCCCAGAACAACAGTAACAGAACTTGTCCAAATTTCTCCAACTTAAATGCCTTTGCACCAAACCCTAACCACTCACTTCTTCTGCAACGATAATTGAAAACCCTAACCACTCACTTCTGCTGCAACGATAATTGAAAGAGAATCACAGCAGGTTGAATTATTTGTATTTTACTTCCTACCATCCTTATTCGCGCTCGCTTTTCTTCTTTTTTTCGGTCCAGTAGAGACGAGTCGTCCTCCGGACGGCGGATATGCAACACGCCTTAACTGAAGAGGAACAAATGGATGGAACCCTTTGGCATGTGATCAACACCTAGCTATTGTAACTTTCGCATGTGATCAACACCTAGCCATTCTCATTGTATTGTATAATCCTTGTGCTTTTTTCTTTGCAAAATTGAAATTAGTTACGATGCTAACATATTAAAATGACACGAGTGAGCACTTCAAAATTGTAAACTAAAGAATCAAACTCTAACAATTACTTTAACAATTAGAAAGTTACGTCGTAAGCAAACTCTAATGTCATAAGAAATGTCTATTATGAAACTTTAAAGTACAAGTAAATGTCTATTATGAAATTTTAAAGTACAAGTAAGTTGATGAAAGAATAAGTTAAATTGGAATATGAAATAACAAGTCAAGTTAAATTGGAAATTGAAATGATCCTTAAAAAAATATTTACACAACAACTTTTCATTATTTTTATACAGGCTGATAGGCAAGTTATATATTATAGCACTTATATTGTTTTGTATTTTTAGTAAAAAATATTTGACTTTTTCATTTTGTAAAATTTTATAAAGTTCACTATAAATTATTGTATTAAAGTTAATTTTAATTTTATTGCAAACCATTTAAATTCAAATCCTTATCTTGTTGCAAAATACCACAGGGGCAAGATAGGGGTTGCAGATAATTCTTATCTTGTTGAGAGGGAGTGTTGAGATTGCAACAAGATGAGGAGCTTAGTGGAAAGAAGTCTCCTTTACTAAGTGGGCCCACAGGCTATTTTTGGCGCAAAGTCTATTTTTAGACTATGTCTATTTTTAGACATATGGATCATGTTCTATGAGTTGCAGGATGTTATTTGTGGATGGTTGGTCAAGTTGGAAAAAATAGATGGACTTCTATTTTTATACATGCGGGGCGAAATCTATTTTTAGATTGCTAGTCTAAAAATGAATGTATCGAATATTATTAGCTCTGAAATAATATTTGGACTCTAAACATTATCTTATCCTCTTGGAGCACTTGATTCCGGAGTCACGGATGTAGCACATGCGGTAGGCAAAGGAAATTACGATATTCACAGGGTTTAGTGGAGGCTATTACATGGACTGACTTCAATTAGAACTCATGTGAGTTTGGTGGAGTTGATGGGGGGGACGGTCATGGAGTTGTGTTGATTTAGCAGTTGAAGCAGTTGTATCTAGTCAAAAGCTGATTGATCTCATGATTATCCATGCGGGTGGGATTTGAACCTTGATCTCATGCTTATCCATATTGGATTGCGCAGTAGAGGCTGGCTAACAGGTGGAGCAGATTGGAGCATGTGTTTTGTATGATCTGAGCTTGTGTAGTGTGTAACAATTGGAGATTGTACTGAGAACTTGTGAGGAGTTTGTACAATGATTGTTACATGATCTCTATCATTATAATATACAGATAGTTGGGGGTTTTCAGCTTTAAGCTTTCCCATAAATACTGTGTTTATATGTGTGATTGTTTATGGTTTTAATATGCGCATGCGATTGTTTATATTTCCACAAATTGATGATCAATAGTAGAAGAGGTTATGTATTATGCATGAAGCTCAAATAGTGTGTGATCAGGATAATCTTGGTGAATAATATCTCAGTTATTCAAAATTTCTACAAAAGATACTTATCAGTAGTAAAAAAATAACAAAAATCACATAAACTGTTTTGTTTTTCCTTCTCAACTTCACGGTTTTACATGTGCCTTTGAGGTTATTAAAGCATTTCTGTTGGATGATTCAAGTGTTTGAATGGTCTTATTTAAACCATTGATTTCATTATTCTTAAGGGACATCTCCTCCATGGCTTTCACTATGTCTACTGCTCCACCTGTTTGGTGTACCTGTGTAGATGATGATTCTGTGTGGGAAGTAGTATTTGATTGCATTGATACTGCAATTACCATTGACCCTTTGGGTGCCAACTTGTCTCCCAATGTAGAAGGAACAACATCAGTAACAATAGGGATAACTGTGGGAATAGAAGGAAGGGAGTGGCCTATTTCTTAGTCATCTTGTAATAACTAAAGCAAGTTTATACAGTTTTCTATAGTTAATTTTCACAAATAAAGAGAAATTGAGCAATTTTTGCGAAATAATTATCTTCAAAAAGTTGCTTATTGCTCAATTTGGGCTTATCAGAGATAAAACTGGATTAAGAGAGGAAACAGGGTTTCCTGAATGGTACAAATGTGGAAAAGAAGTCTTTTAATCAATTTGTAGGCCTTTACACTTCTTCTGTGTTTGGAATTGGTCTTCAAGAGTTAAAAGATGATGTAAACTGAGGATTTTCGACTTTGAAAGGCTGATAGAGGAATTCAGGCTTCTTAGAAAAAACTGGCCAGGGTTTGGCCTGGCTTTGGGCAATTTACACGGTTAATTCCCTTATCTTAATCTCTTTCAGTTCACAGATGGTATAATTTTGAAGTTTTGTAGGTTAAAATATCGAGAAATACCTCTTTTGCAGGTATTTGACGGGCGAGAGGGTTTCTGGTGGTATCTTCAGTTGAAACTGGATTGCTTGTTGCAGATGATGGCTTCGATGAGCTCCAGATAAGGAAAATTGTGGTCGAATTCGGCTTTGGGACATATTAGAAATTCCAGACAAATCTGTATTGATTTTAACCATTGAAAATATTAGAAATTACAAACAAATGGTCTCTTTGAAATTACAGATTTATTAATGAAGATATTCTAATTACAATAATTTAATTAATAGGGACAAAACACTAAACACTCAAAAAGAACACTACGATAATCATGCGTGAATTATTACAAAGAGACAAAGCTAACCATAAAAATTGTTTGGAAATCTTAGCTTTTGAAAGACTAATTGTAATGGAAACGATGAAAGATAATTACATATCCTTCCTTATTTAGCTCTATTTTCTCCCCGCAACGAAAGAAAAACATCAGCAAGATTGTAGCATAGATGGAATGCCCATCGAGAATGACTTGGATGGTATTATTAAAACATTTAAATTTTTTATGTGCTTAGTTATATATGTTATATTTTGTTTAATTAATATATTAGAAAATTGTACTTTAAATTTATAAATAGATTTTTTTTTTAAACATAAAATATATAGATATATGGATATTTATCAAATAATTAATTTATTATTAATAATATATTTTATTTTTGTTTAATAAACCAAAATAATTTTATTTTATTTTTAATTTTTAAAATAAAAAATAAATTATTTTTTCTAAAACAACAAAATTTAAATAACATTTATGCGATTATAAATTTGATTCGGTTAAATTTTAGCAATTATATAGTTCAATTTTTATAATATTCTGGTTTGCTTGGGTATCACACTTTTTTTATAATTCCAAGAGCCCTCAAAAGCTACAACAACCCTCAACATAACAATGAGAATGATATATCGAAATATAAATAAACAAAATTTAACTTTAATTATAGGTTGTAAGAGTTTAATATATTTTAAATTAAATTTTTCATTATCAAAAATGTATTAATTAAATTGTAAGCTATAATTGTTCCAATGTCATTCAAGATGAAGATACAATAACAAAACTTTTCCATATTAGAGTTGTCTCTAAACATACAAATATAGACACACCTTTTGATAGTGGGTCACAAGCTAACTTGAATTACGAAGACTTGGCTAAGGAGCTAGACCTTGAAACTATTAGACATCCAAGACCTTATCCTCTAGGGTGGATATGCAAGAATGAAAATTTGCAGGTTACAAGGAAGTGCATACTAAGATTCACCATCAATTCAAGCTTTCTCAATGAAGTTGAACTTGATGTGGTGCCACTTGAGATATCAGGTATTGTTTTGGGAAGTCCTTATCTTTATGATAGGAAAGAAATATTTGATCACCATGAGAATAAGTATCACTTGTTTAAAGATGGTATTGAGTACATAATTAGATCACATAAGAAGAATACAAGTGTGTCTCTTATACATGCAGGAGAAATGAAGAGAATAGTGAATGCAAGTCAAAATTTGACATTGTTAATGATCAAACATAGAGATGTTTTGAATCAAACCTTTCAAAAAGATGCATCAAATGAACAATTTGATTTCATTAAGGTTGCTTATGCTTGTAATGAGATGTTTCAAGAATCTAACATGTTGCCTTTGAAAAGAGGTGAACAAGATGTAAAACATTTGCAGCAGTCAACATCAGTGTTGGAAAGAAGATGTCGGTGCAAGAGAGTGCAAAGGCCAAAGAGAAAATGACAAGTAATTTGATAAAGAAGGCATGGGTTCCAAAAGTTCTTGCTTTTGGTTTTCAAAGGGTACAGAACTGAATGACGAATGCTGATCGAATTTAGGCAATCTAATCAAAGATTAATTAGAATCACCATGATGACGGTGTGCGAGTGAGACCATTTTTAAGTTTTCTTTGATTGATTACCAAGGTAGGAGCAGATTTCTGCACGAATATCTTGCTCTGATTTCATGGAAATTGCGGCATGAAAAATGTTAACAACAATAAAGAATTCATGAAGAGTCTGGAAAAATGTAAGTTTTGTGAAAGCTCCAATTAAAAAAATGGGAAAACTTCGGTGGATAGAGAGAAGTACGGAAGGGTGAGGGAGCAGTACCCTCATCCACATGATCGATAATCAAATATATTTTGGGGTCCAAAAGGCTTCTAGTGGGGATGAATGATCAGGTACTCAAGTGTAAAAGCTCAAAAATTAAAGTGCTCAGAATGAATGGAAATTGAATGACATTGAAGAGATCACTGCTAGGAATCCAACGCAATTTTTTTCGTTGAAAAAAGAGTCCGAATGAAGAAGATAAAGCATCTTGTTTGTTTTCCTAAACAATGAAATTTTTTGCAGAAGTGACAGGTTGGTGACGTGGCAGCCCAGTCAACAAATTTAAGTATATGCAGGGAATATTCTTTAGTTTCTCCCAATGACACTGTGACAAGTGTCATTGTAGGATGCGACAGTTTGGTTTGAAGGTGAAATTTTTGTATATCTGCTCCTAGGGTTGAATTCAAATTTTTTTATATGGTTGGGGAAAACCCAACCAGAGGCTCACACGTGCTGTAGCCAGGGGCCGCCATGTGGCCCCTCTAGTGGACCCTCTCCAAAATTTGAATTGCAATTTTATGGTTCCAAGTCTGCATATGAAATGGTCGGATTAAACTATATTATGGTGGAATTTTGATTTTATCAGAGTTCGAACCATATTACAGGTT